>CM042552.1:6152500-6752500 GCA_023630585.1 Cranoglanis bouderius
TATATATATATATATATATATATATATATATATATATATATATATATATATATATATATATATATATATATATATATATACACACACACACACACACACACACACACACACACACACACACACACACACACACACACACCCATTAACTGATTAATCGAAAAAATAATCGGCCAACTAATCGATTATGAAAATAATTAAGGAACACTGCCAGAAGCTGGTGTCTGGCTATGCATCTCGTTTTCAGCAGGTCATAACAGCAAAAGGGTGCTCTACTAAGTACTAAAGATGCTTGCCATGAAGGTGTTGAATAATTTTGAGACTGAAGTCATTATAAGTTGCATTTTCAGTTGAATTTGGGAAACCACTTGAAGCATTCGTTGAATTGAACTATTTCAATTGCTTTTGTTTGATTTGTTCATTGCAACAAATCGAACTGAAAGTCTGGCAATTTTGACAATAAACCTGATTTGCAATGGGGGTTGAATAATTTTGATTACAACTGTATGTGGTCTATGGTAAGTTTGACCAGGCAGTAAACACTTTTCAACATTCTGTTCAACATTCCAGTGTATCAGAGAAAAACAGGACACATTCTTTTGATAAAACCAATGAGACCAGGTTGTTTTTGTGCATGCAATAAACCATATCTTTCATTATAACCTGGCTCTTGGTCTCCTGATTCCATCATATTTCTGTTGAAACTGAGGTATTTAATATAATTCAGAAAAGATTTACAACATTTCTTAATGCTCACTGGATTTTAATGTAAAGATTAAAAGATTTAAAGATTTCTTTTGGCTCTGTAATCACATGCCTTATTTCACACTCATGCTGAAATTTCTTTTGGCACTGGTGATACACCTCCCAGCCATTTCCACTTGTATGTTACTTTTTGAAAATAAAATTATTGATTTATTGAATTACTGACTAATTATTGAATTACTGACTAATTATTGATGTTTCTTAAAAAATAAAATCTAGTGCGCCTGATGTTGGCAGGCCTTAAGAGAGATTTAAGATTGAATCCAGCAATCTCATAAATGATATCAATCATTAATGGTACCGTTTGGGAAACTCATCTGTTGTAAGGACATGCTCCTGTAAATAAACAATTATGTTTGTGAAACCAATTTGTCTGTTCAGATTTCTCTTGTCTAACAACGTTAAGGAAATTAAAGTTGAGATGTTTTTTTTTTCTACCAGGTGGATGATGTTAATCTGAAAGTCACCATTCCTGCCATTATTTGAGTATTCCAGTCTTTCTCAGAAACTTTGACTTAATTTTCAGGGGCTTTTTTTAAATTGTACTCAAATACATCAGAATTGCAAGATAGACATGGTGTGTCTTTTTCCATTAATTACAGTTTTCTCATAGTTTTTCTCTTGAACATTCTAATGAGTATTGCTTGTTGCTTATTATATTCTTTTTTGCATCTTGCAGTTTTATTGTACCTTTATTAGCAATGATAAAGATGATCTTCATTAGTCTATAAACAGACACATTTGCAGCAGAAAATTACAGCAGTCTAACACAATAAATGAATGTAGGTTTGTATGGATGGTGTTCATCCATAAATATTTGAGAGGCTTTCGATAAATATTCAGTGTAATAGAGATCTGATAATTAAGCATTTTAATGAAACAAGATTTGACTAGTTAACATTATCATATGATTTATTAATAAATCTGATTAAAAACATCATCGGTCACAACAATCTGCACTCTGCAATTTTGGCAGAATTAGGTTAATATTACCATCAAATCTAGCTAATTATTCATCAATGGAAATAAGCAGCATTTAAAAAGAAATATGTAGCAAATTATTCATCATTGTGCAACAGGAATAGGCCTACCACACGCCAGAAGAACTTACACTGCTCGACTTAGTAGTGATGGGTCGTTCGTGAACGAGTCGGCTCTGTGAGTCAGCTCCTTTAAGTGAACGATGGGAGCCGACTCCCGTCTGAGAGCCGATTTCATTTTTTTGTAAATTAATACAAGACAGAATAATAGGATGATCTTTTCGCCACACTGCTTGGCCACTTATTGCTCTGAGCTGAGCCAAATAATCTGGCTCACTAAAAAGAGCTGGTATTCCCATCACTTTTTATGCCACTTTGAGCTCATCGTGAGCCTCTGAGTGCTCAGCGCGGGTGTGAGCATGGGCGTGACACGTGACGTGAGTGACCAATTGTCATTGCAACGTCAGGTCACGCAAAAACTTATAGACACGTACAGGTATAGAAATCAAAGCTACACAAATTGGCCATGGTCAATTCTACACCCATGCACTCAATACAACTAAATGAATCCTTGGTTAAATGTCACTTATCATCAGTGGGCTTGTTGAATTCCATCAGTCAGTCAGCTACAAATAATCCTCTCAATATCCATGTACATTTTTATCTACCTTCTCTTGTGTTAAGAGTTGACTCGGTGCTAACTGGGTAGGTACTTATTAAAACAGTGGGATGTTGAAAGCCTGGAATGCAGATCCAGAAAAATACCCTTTATGTATTTATCAACCAGACACTTTTATTAAAAGCAACACACACACACACACACACACACACACACACACACACACACACACACACACACACACACACACAAGTAAAAGTAAAGCTGTTAAATGAGTCACCAGCAATTAAAGTGCCACAAATATTTTAGATGTAGCATACAGTGCCCAGTCAGTCATGATCTCAGAGAAGCAACTGTTGCTGCTTATCAATCTGGGAAAGATTATAAGTCCATCTCCAAACAATTTGAAATTTACCATTCTACAGAGAGAATTTTTTTCGAGAATTTCACCGCCCTGCACCAGATTTTCTGAATAGTATCTGATAGTTGTTTCTTAGATGCTGAGTCCAGATATGCTGTTAGTTTTGCTTTAGAACATCACAACTTTTCACAAAGCCTGATGTCCAGTGTAGAGCTTTTTTGTCTAAGATGGACCATAAACGTTAGAGCTATTGCCAGATACACTGCCACCAACACAGGAAACACTATGTTTATGTACAATAGGTGAGCAACATTTATCACTTTTCCTCTGATTAGCCCTTATATGAATGCTAGGCACACTTACATGCACACAAAACTCCTGATTTGACCGGTTGATAATGACCAGTGAAAGACGGAAATGCGAGCATAGCCCAGATGATTTCTGCTACATCTGTGGGTGTTTTGCCATTCCAGAAAATCCCTCAAAAGGAAGTTCACTCCTTAAGCTCTCTGCATATTATTATAATGTTCGTCTTTTGAAATAGCTTTATTTAGAGATTTTCACAAACATTTCACAGACTATTTGTCTGCTGTTCATGTTGTAAACAAGTGTTATGTTTTGTGAGCCTACTGTTGTAATTAATAAATAATAATAGTGAAATCTGACAGCTTCTACCAATTTAAATAAAACCCTGAAAGCAATATAAATTTAGCAAAATTATTAAAAACTTCATTCTTATTTTGTGGGAAAACAGTACGTGATAGGGAATTTTCAGTGGCATATTTGATCTCAGCATGACCAAAATAGGTAAAAACAAATTTGATTTGCAAAACAGCATAAACTTTTTTTCTCGATGAAGGGCGGTGTTTTTTTTAACGAGGAATGTTTACAAATGGAAAACTTTCAGGACAGTTGCCAATCTTGGGTGGGTGTCCCAGCAAATTCAGTCCATGATCATGCTCAGAGCTACATCATATGACTTACATGCCTCTGTAAGCACATTAAATGTTTATGTTCATGACAACACAATCAGGAAAAGATTGAACGAGTGTGGCTTTCATGGAAGGAAAAAGCCCTTTCCACAAAAGTTCTGGGACAAAATACTTTGGACTGATGAGACCAAGGTAGAGATGTTTGTTCATCATGCACAGCACCATGTTTGGTAAAAAAACAAACAAATGCAGAGCATCACCACAGGCACCTCATACAAACTGTGAAGTATGGGGCTTGTTTTTCAGCCACAGGACATGGGAAACTTGCAGTTATTGACACAATGATGAGCTCCACTTTATACCAGAATATTCTTGAGACAAATGTGAGGCCATCTGTCTAACAGCTTAAGCTGGGCCAAAATTGGGTCATGCAGCAGCAGAATGATCTCAAGCACACCAGCAAATCGACATCTGAATGGCTAAAGAAGAAAAAAATCAAGGTGTTTGGATGGCCAAGTCAAAGTTCAGACCTCAAACATCTATGAACTGAAGCAATGCTGTAAAGAAGAGGGGTAAAATTTCTCAAATGATTCATGTAAGGTTATGCTGTCTTCCAATATTACCCCCAAATAGGATGACTGTAGATAATATTATTATTATATTATAGATAATATTATATATCATGATTAATATAAAGATTAAATCACACAGTGATTGCATTTCATGCAGAAATGCAAATAATTACAAAACTTTAAATAATTTTCTTTGCTATTTAAGGCTAGCCAAAGCCAAAGTCTGCAATTTCAACAATGACTGAGACAAATGAGACTTGCATGTATGAAGTAAGATAGTTATGGAGTTAGAATCATGCCTTTATAAATTTGAATTTACTGTGCAAAAATAAGTGCAAAAATCTGAATTTAAACATTATTATTTTGAATTTGCGAATTTGTATCATACCATCTGAAATCAAATTTTGTGGTATGGAAACACACAATCACACCCACACGAGGAGACCTCCACTCCTTTCCAGTTCCTATCGTCGACCCAAGTGGGGTGCTCCATTCCAGTCCAGTTCCTGTCGGAGACCCAAGTGGGGTGCTCCGTTCCAGTCCAGTTCCTGTCGGAGACCCAAGTGGGGTGCTCCGTTCCAGTCCAGTTCCTGTCGGAGACCCAAGTGGGGTGCTCCGTTCCAGTCCAGTTCTTGTCGGAGACCCAAGTGGGGTGCTCCGTTCCAGTACAGTTCTTGTCGGAGACCCAAGTGGGGTGCTCCGTTCCAGTCCAGTTCCTGTCGGAGACCCAAGTGGGGTGCTCCGTTCCAGTCCAGTTCCTGTCGCAGACCCAAGAGAGGTGCTCCGTTCCAGTCCAGTTCCTGTCGGAGACCCAAGTGGGGTGCTCCACTCCAGTCCTGCTCATGTCAGAGGTCCACGGGATGACCTCTTCTCAAGCCCAGTCCATGTCTGAGGTCCACGGGATGACCTCCTTACCAAGTCCTAGTCCATGTCCAAATCCAAGTCCAGGTTCCGACCCTGTTCCTAGTCCAGTTTCCAGTCCAATTTCCAGTCCTGTTTCCAACCCTGTTCCTGATTTAGTTGCTAGCGCTGTTTTTGATTTAATTTCTAGTTCTGTTTTTGCTTTCATTCTCAGTTCGTTTGCTGATGTAATTCTCAGTTCGGTTGCTGATTTAATTCCCAGCTCCATTCCCAGCTCAGTTTCCAGTTCAGCACATGATTCTGTCTCCTCCTCTGTCTCCTCCTCTGTCTCTAGTTACCTTCCTAACTCAGCTTCCAGTCCAGTTTCAGATTTTGTGTCCAACCCTGTCTCGAAGTCTGTCTCCAAGTCTGTCTCCAAGTCTGTCTTGAAACCTGTTTCCAAGTCTGTCTCGAAACCTGTCTCCCAGTCTGTTTCCAAGTCTAAGTCTGTCTCTGATCCAGGTGCCAAAGCTGACTCCAATCCTGGTTCCAGGCCAAGCTTCAAGGCAAGCTCCAAGCCTAGCACCAAGGCAAGCTCCAAGCCTAGCACCAAGGCAAGCTCCAAGCCTAGCACCAAGGCAAGCTCCAAGCTTAGCACCAAGTCAAGCCCCAAGTCAAGCACCAGGTCAAGCATCACTCCAAGTTCTCGAGCAAGTTCTCGACCAAGTTCTCGACCAGGGCCGAAAGGACAACCCGACACACTCTGCTCTGATTTCGGGACACTGGACATCGCCAGCCTCAGGTCCTGGAGGGCAGAGGTTAGGATCCTGCCCATGGGCCCAGGTCCGCCAAAACGGATAGAACTTGCGGCACTTCGGGAGCCGCGCCTTGGGGGGGGGGGCTCTGTTAGGTTCCCTTTCTTTCTGTCTCGCTATGAGACTAGCAAGTAGCCTACTTCCGCTTCCATTCATGAAGACTCATGTTTTGTTTACCTCTGCCATGTGCCTTTTTGTTTTCATATTCACGTCATGTCTCCGCCTCTTGTGTTTCCCCATGTGCTTCTGTTTTTGTTCATGTAATGTCTCCGCCCCCTTATTTCCTATTGGTTCATGTTCTTTTCATTGATCATTGGTTTCAGGTGTCTTTGATTTGGTGTATGATTTGTGTGTGTTTAAATACCCCTGTTTGTTTCCACTTTGTTGCGGAGTATTAGATTAGTATAGTTTCGAAATGTTTCAAGCGTTATGTTCATAGTTAGAATTCCATTTCCGTAGTTCCATGTCCGTGGTTCCCAGACCACTTCCTTGTCTCGCATGTTTTTCCTGTCTTTTGGATTACTGCTCTTTTTGATTACTGCATTTGTGGATTGCTGCCTTTTTTGTGTGAATAAACTTTTCTGAATTGACTGGTGTCTCCCCAGCGCATGCATCCTGACTTCTCTGCCTACCTGCTTACATAACAACACCATAATGAACTCCACTTTATACCAGAATATTCTTGAGACTAATGTGAGGCCATCTGTCTAACAGCTTAAGCTGGGCCAAAATTGGGTCATGAAACAGCACAGTGATCTCAAGCACACCAGCAAATCAACATCTGAATGGCTAAAGAAGAAAAAAAATCAAGGTGTTTGGATGGCCAAGTCAAAGTTCAGACCTCAAACATCTATGAACTGAAGCAATGCTGTAAAGAGTGGGGCAAAATTTCTCAAATTATGTTTTTTTTTTCTCATGACTGTATATACTTAATTATTATAATTTTACACACTAAGGCACGCCTATAATGTGCAAGCATGGTTTGGTTCTACGTCACTTATGACCTTTATTGGTGTTGGGCAGTGTATACAAGCATATTACTCCACCCATCTCAACATCTTCTCTTAAATCTGTTCTCCTTCCTGCTGCATCTCTACTGGTCACATTAACTCAGAACTGATCAGAAGCTTGAGAAAGCATTTCAGGTAAGGTTATGCTGTCTTCAAATATTATCCCCAAATAGGATGACTGTAAATGATTTTCATTGTTCAGTGTGTATTCTTATCTGTTTTTTCAATACTTTTTTAGACTTAATATTATGACTAATGTAAAGATTAACTCACACAGTAGAAGCCATTCATGCAAATAATTACATTTTGTGGTATGCAAACACACACACTCACCCACCTACACACACACATACACACACACGCACACTCTGCAGAACTGTGATGCAGTTTTTCTTTCTATTTCCATTTTGGGGCCTGGTGTATACTGAATGCATGACTTTCTGTGCATGCAGACGCAGCTGCAATGCAAGCAGCATTCATTAAATGTGACATCTACCAGACGGCATGTCAGAGTCAAAACATCCCTGTTCATCCTATTTCCACATCTAACTGTAAAATTAAAAAACACACTGACAGGTTCTGTCTAAAGCTTAAACAAGACAGACCTTTTGGTAGCATTTGAAGGCCACATGAGAGGTTTTGTAAAATGTATAACTATGAAAACTGTTTAGTGTTAGTAATCAATAACTGTCTAAAACAATTCATAAACTGGCAATCTGAGACAAAAGGCTAGTTTAGTCAGTTGCAGACACCGTGTCACATAGCGCTGTACCTCCCTCCACTATTTACACTAATGAGAAACAGGATTAACCTGTTAGGATGATGTATTTTTTTCCATTTCGGTTTGAAAGCTACCAGTCAGATACCGTAGATACATGATAAGCATAGAGATTTCGAGGTGAGAGCTGATGAAGTAACTTGCTGTTGTAGATTAGGATTTATAAGATGTAAAGTGTAATGTTACTGGAAACATTTCAAATTGATCCCTGTCAGTGACATGTACTGAGAGCAATCAAAAGTGCATTTTCTATCATAGCGGATACACAGGATAAAACATTTTTGTTTCGGAGGGATCGGCGGGAAAATTATTTTGTTTGAAGTACAAAACCAAATGGCACAAAAAAGTCAAACCGTTTGCTATAGTGCACCATTGGCAGGTGATCGGGCTCTCTTGCCTGAGTAGTGGGAGGGAGTACTACCTACTGACCAAGTTTCATGTCTCTATGACTTACGGTTTGGTCTGTGTGATTCATTTTAAGGCAGAAAAAGAAGAAGAAGAAGAAGAAGAAGAAGAATCAAGTTTGTCAATTTGTGTCCATCATCTTCATCAAAATGTAAGTTTGATGCCCATCTAAACTCACAATTACTAGCCATGTTTCCATCCACCTATTTTTATGCGCATTATGGAATATCGCATAAAAAAATGCTGGATGGAACTGCCAAAATGCGCATAAATTCTAAAAATGCACATAAAAAACTCATGCGCTCAATTAAGAAGATGTGCGCATAAATTACGATGGAAACACATTTACAGAATTAGGTTTTTGAAGCGCATCAAAAAAGTCATGTGATGGGACGGCATAACTGGACTAACCAGCGGACCGATCACGTTGCACAACATCTGAAATGTTGTTTTGATCATTTGATCTGTCCTTAGCCAAAGTCTATTGTCAAAGTGGTTTGGTATAATTACCTCCCAGAACTGTCTTGCATTACTGCGTTCCCAAAGAGCAGGCTCCCACCTCCGAACGCAAGATGACATGACCGTGTTTATTGTGTTTCGTCTGTGTGCTCTGAGACGCAAGTAATTTATTATGTACCAAAAAAAGGCCCACAGTGGCTTCTCCTACTGCAGCAAATTCCATTTTTCTTGTTGATATTTGGCACCAGTTTATCAGAAAGTGACGCATTTGTTCTCTTCAACTGGATGGAAACTGAGCTTTATTCGCACATGTTTTATGCGATATTCCAGTTTTGCGCATAATTTAAATTCGCAACTTTGGATGGAAACGTAGCTGTTGTAAATGGATTAAAATCTCTAACATGAACTGTTTCTTCTCACATGAACGTTTTATTACACAAGGGTATCCCATTGTGATGGAAACTCACAAGTAGAGTCTGATAGACAAAGTAATCAGACACAAAGGTTTACACGGCAATTATTCTTCTTCAGTCATCGGAAAAAGAAAGTACTTCTTTAATGTTTTTATTGTTCAGTGTTTTTAATGTAATCATCTGTGTGCAACAAAACTTAATTTTGTTATGCTGAACTCTTTAGCCTGCTAGCACCAGCACAACCACTTAAAAATTGAGTTTGAGGCTTAAATAAGCTGAGTAAGAAGTGTTAAGGGCTTGAAGGAGGTGTCAGAAAGAGCTGTTGAAGATTTGGAAGGAGGTGTCAGAAAGACATGTTAAAGGGTTGAAGCAGGTGTGTACCAGTGTGAAGCAGATTTTCTGTCACATGATCACATCTTTCACTTTTGGAAGACACTTTATTTTAATTATCTGATGTTTTACAATAAGAAAGGGAGCATAACAGTTATTGCATCACCTCCAGCAGGCATTTCTTAAGCCAGATTGAATTAATTAATTAATTATGAGACCGTAAAGTGTCTGAACTGATACTGTATATGCTGCTTATGATGGTCTACCAGTTTGAAATGTCCATTTTATTGTACCTTAAATTTGACCGCAATTTGATTGATTAATCTTTTGACTGACTGATTCTGACTTTGGATTCCTATTCCTATTCCTGCAGCCCTGATTATGTCACACTGTCGCATTTACAACTTCACAGGTTTATGCATTTTCCAATGTTCTTTTGTCATTTTTTATTTTCTCTTGCAACAGTCATGGATTCCAGATACATGGAAATAGCTGCCCTGGGAAGACCTCTGTATCCCGGCATGCTGTATGATTGCCGCAGAGACTCCTTTATTCCAGGTGCAATTTACACGACATTTAGTTTGCTATTTGCAGTCTAAAGATGGCTGTCATTAATAATATTAATGTCAATAATAAGCCATGCTATGTCCATACTGTATGCAATAATGAAATACCAGAAGTTGTTTGACCTATCTCTGAAGTGTTTGGAAAAAAATAAAAAAAGAATGATGTGAATTTTATAAGCTCATAGTCATTGTTATATGAGTGCTGAAACAGACGAAATTGATTATTTGATGAATTATTACATTAATTGTGAAAAAAGGATACAAATATATAATTTGGAAAAAGTATAGACAGACAAATCTACTTCATGATTCTTAAAAGTGCAAAGTCCTATGTCCTGTGTCAGAAAATGTACTGAACACTACAAAGTACTGACACTGGAGACTCCTTCCATAAATGTTAAATAAATGTCTCCTAACAGAAAACATCACAATATCAATCATTAAGGCTATAGTCAAGACTGCCATTGTCAAGTTCAAGGCAAGTCCAAGACCAGGACTAGCCAAGACTGAGTAAAGACTGAGATTTAAGGGGGTCAAGAGTGAGTCAAGATAAAGTCCGACTGAAAGTGAGGCTGAGTCAATATCAAGACTAAAAACCAGGAATAGACTTGTGATTATGGGAGTCCTTGGGCTTGAACCATTGTTGTGGCTCTATACCTACACTATGACATGAATCTACAGATGCTTCAACAAGCAAAAATCAAGGCTGATATAACTAAACAGTTAACTACTATAACTATACAGTGGGTATTTAAAAGAATCACCCACCTTTAAAATAATCAATTAATAGCATTTTGTAGTGCAGCTGAAGCAAACAATCAACTATGGGTGGCAAGGCACTGTCAAAAGAGCTCTGGGATAAACCTTCTGTTGTGGACAGGTACAAGTCAGGAGATAGATACAAAAAAATTTCAAAGGCTTTATCAATTCCTAGAAGCACAGTGAAGTATATTATTAAGAAGTGGGAGGTATTTGGTACAACCCAGACCCTCCCTGGATCAGGACGTCGCTCCAAACTAGATGAAAGAGCCAGGAGGAAACTGGTCAGAGAGGCTACCAAGAGGCCTACAGAAACTCTGAAGCAGTTGCAGGAATTTATGACAAAGAGTGGTCATTGTGTGCATGTGACAACAATATCACAAATTCTCCACAAATGTGGCTTGTATGGGAGGGTTGCAAGAAAAAAGCCACCCACGACTGAGCTTTGCCAAAACGCACCTTGAAGATTCTGAGGCCACATGGAAAAAGGTGTTCTGGTCAGATGAATTATTTGGCCTCAACACCAAACTATATGTCTGGTGGAAATCCAATACAGCTTACCATCCAAATAACACCATTCCTACAGTAAAGCATGGATGTGGTAATATCCTGTTATGGGGGTGTTTCTCTGCAGCAGGGACTGGAGCACTTGTCAGGATAGAAGTAAAATAGATGGGGCAAAATACCGTCAAATTCTTGAGGAAAATCCGCTGCCTTCTGACAGAAAGTTGTCAATGGGAAGAAGGTTTACCTTCCAACATGACAATGACCCAAAGCACACAGAAAAACTGACCACACAGTGGTTGAAGGAGAAAAAGTTGAATGTCCTTGCATGGCCTAGTCACAGCCCAGACTTAAACCCCATTGAAAATCTGTGGAATGACTTGAAGACTGCAGTCCACAAACGGTCACCATCAACGGTCTAGACTAAACGTTCATTACACGCACAGCAAGTGCAAATGGCATGCACTATGACATCACACGTGAATAATTTATTAATAATTTTTCTTTTAATAGAGAATGTGTTCTGATTTACGTATACCACCATTATTAAACAAAAATACTTTTTCATCGAGAGCCATAGCAAATGTCTGCTTTGTATGTCAAGAGACTTGCTGTACTTAAGGAATATAATATCATGAGACATTATGGACCAGATCATGGTCAATGCAAAAATATTCAGAGGATGAGAGGGCAGAAGCAACTATTTATCAGAGCAAACAAGGTACAGATCATTACTGCTGCTAGTAAGTGGCTATGCTTTGACCCAATAAGAATAGAAAATCTTTCTGAATCCTTGAAAGAATCCTTATCTTAAGTGGTCAGTGTCATTTGTCCCAGAAGAAGGGGCACAAATTTATGAATCTTGTCTCACAACTACAGCCGTCAGGTGATACCTCGCTGCAGTTATTCCACTAAAATTAAGAAATTATTATGTTGGAGCTTTATAATTATATTTTGGTGACTGGCCCTCTGGTATTTTGATGAGGTATAATATGGCCCCTTTGCAAAAAAGGCAAAAGGTTTGGACACTCTGTAATACATTATTTTTTGTATAGTAACATGTTTGGCAGATGTTCACCTAATAATAAACAGATAAAAAATTGTTTTTTAATAAAGAAAAGCGTCTAACTGTTCATGTGATGTTAGGCTATGTTAGGGTCTTCCCCTCGCGCTGCTTGCTGAGGCTAGCGAGTAGCGCACTTCCACATTCCCCTCGCGCTGCTGGATTATTGCCTTGCCCTTTTTTGGATTACTGCCTCGCTATTTTGTGGATTATTGCCTTGCCATTTTGTGGATTTTGTTTGACTATTTCCGACCCTGCCTTTATGTTGAGTTTTTCCCCTGTTTTGTATACGTTCCTATAATTTTGGTTATCGCTATGAAAGTGACTTTTCTCCAGTGCATGCATCCAGCCCTTCCATGTATTTCATAACAGGCTATTAATTAGGTAGATATAAAGTAGCTATAAACAGTCATTACCTCACCAGACATTTTTTCCTCTGTCATGAAATTAATAGTACAAAAAATACTTAGCTTGGCATGTTCCTTAAAAACCAGTCCTCTGTCCAATTGTTTTGGACATAATTTGTAGGAGGTGTAGTGAAAAAGTTTTTGACAAAATCCAAGATGGCAGAAATTCTAATTCGGTGGAAATTGACCTCATAGGGTGTGTTTAACTCGTCTCGACCCAGGAAATCCAGGTATGCCTGGCTTTTAATTTTTGGACACATGTTTCAAAAGTGACCATAAATGGTCTCTTCCAAATTGTAACTATACGTCAGTGCATGCCACTTTTGGACCGACAGTTCCATTAGGGCTATCACCACAAAATGCATAACTTATTGCTGGCATGGACTGAGATGATCTGAGTCGAATTTGATGAAAATCGGACGAATGGTTCGACAAGCAAAAATATGCTTTATTCATATTTCATGAGCATTAGGTGGCATTGTTCCAAAACTGTGCAGGTACCCTCAAGTCATGATGGCTATGACATACAGTCATACGATCATGGCATAATTGGTACCAATAGTCAAAAGTAATCAAAAGCTATTAGCATTTTGTGAAATTATGATATAATTTTTGACCACAAGGTGACACCGAAACTTTTTAAGTACCTTCAGGGCGTGATGCTGACGACGAATACTGATTTTTCGTAATGATATGCTAAGACGTTCATGAAATACAGCATCTTACACCTTAATTCAAACCGGCTGACACCAAATATGGCTGACAAATTTCATATCATTTGACTCGGTATCCCCCACAGAATCGAAAGGAACTAGTTTCAGGATTTTAGGACAAACCGTTCAGAAGTTATAAGCAAAAATATGCTTTTTCATATCTCAAGAGCACTAGGTGGCGCTGTTCCAAAACTGTGTAGATACCCTCAAGTCATGAGGCTATGACATAAACTAAGTTTGTTCTGAATATGTTAAAGTGTTACAGAGGTGTAGCCTCACATCCATTTCAGCATGCTCAAGATTGTCACTGAATGCCTGTGTGAATCTAAATTGCTACACTCATTACAGTTAGCCCGCAGCCTCTCTTCACACCAATTTTGTGTTTTTCTTATGACCGCTGGCGGTGCGGTTGCACTCACTTTCACCAAAATCCAAAATCTTTAAAATGTTTGTTAACCTCAAATAAGACGATGTGGATGCCAAAAATGAAACCATATATAGATTTACTTTCTTTTAGACAGGGTGTTTAGCCCTGCTGGGCCGTTGTTATGAACCACCACTGCAATCGTGTCAGGTGATTATTATCAAGTGAAACACCCCCTACATTTCATGTGTATTGGGGCTGATATTTTCAGCCTGCTTTGATTTTTCATAACACATCAGCAGCAGCGGTGTTAAGGACTCAGTCACAGGTGTAATGAGCACAAACAAGGTGGATTAATTACTATTTTAGCTTCTTATCTGCCCTTAATTGTGTGTGTGTGTGTGTGTGTGTTTGTGTGGTGTGTGTGTGTGTGACCTAATATTCTTTGACCCAGTATTCTTATTATGCCATCATAAGACCCTCCCATCTACTACCTCCTCCAGCCATTAATACTAAGAGATAACTAACACTATGATTAGGTTAGCCTAATGGCACCTTAAAAGGGTTTCAAAGTAATGTTGATATAGTTGATGTAGTATTACTTAGCAGGGTTTTTTTTTTAAATATACAAATACTTAGAATACAATTCTGAAGAAGATTAGATATCACTTTACTTACCGTTTCACTACTTTTCATTTTTGTTTTTATTTACTGCATTATGTGTAGTGTAATCTATGTCTTCTGTGTATTGTACTTGTTCTGTGTCCTTGTAAGTTTTTGCATATTTTACAAACTGCTGCAGCAAACTGCTGCAACAAAACAATTTCTCCTTTGTGATCAATAAAGTACACTATCTATTCATGCATCCATTCATTAATTCATCCCTCTATAAGCTCATGTTGTAGAATGTGTGGCCATATATAAGTTGTGCGTGATTAGGGCTGTGGCGGTGGCCATGACAACCGCACCACCTGCGGTAGTGTCACGTCCCACGTCACATTAATGTTTTGCTTGACTGGGCACTATGACAAGTACAAAGTACAATGTTTTGTATACAAGTGTAATAATAGTAACACTTGCAAAATTAATTTGTATTTATAGCCTACCACATAGTGGGAGATTTTATGTTAATACACAAATTACGTAATCATAATCAAATGCCTTATATGGTGTTATCTGTTAGTTTAGCGCGGGTTTGTTTGAGCACGGCAAAATCCAGTCAGGAGAATTCTGCAATTTCACTTCAGATTCTGCCGCTGAGATGGATCTTGTTGGGAAATCAAATGTTACATTGGCGATCTGGGAACATTTTGGATTTATGCCTAACGAGAGAGACGAACCAATAGATTTGGATGAAGCCATATGCCGGCTTTGTGGGAAAAAAATATGTGTTAAACGAGCAAACACTAGCCTACAAATCTCAGGAGCCATCTCCAGGCGTGTCACCCAGCCGCGTTTTTAAAATATTATTTAATATTAAGATTTTTAACATATTATTTAGGTTACCGTCCTACTGGTATTTCTTTCAAAGTTTTATAGGCTTGTGGCATGCTACACTTGTAAAATAAATAAAGTATTCATCAGAGAAACGTATCCCACAGCGTCCTTGGGCTGTCAAAATTTGTTATGGACTGCTATTAGTTGTTATGGTGCTGTGACATACTTTTGATCAAGCATAGGGCTGTGATGGTGGCAGCTTTTTACTACCGCGGTTTATGCATATATGAACCTTTATTTGAAAAGTAATAAGTAGCTATTTGTGATCTACAATTTCTCATCACTCTCTTGTTTCAGGTGTTACTTTATGGGATAAGAAAGCATTGCGTGATGATCTTGATGTGCGTCAGCAGCCTAAAACACATCTGAAGTTTGCTACCTCTGACACTCTCAGTGATAAGGCCAACCTCCTAGATGTTAGTGCTTCCCTTAAAGCCAGTTTCTATGGTGGTTTGGTGGAGGTTGGTGGATCGGCCAAGTACCTGCAGGATACCAAATCCTCAGCACGTCAGTGCAGAGTTACTATGCAGTACAGCCAGACAACAAAATTTGAGCAACTCACTATGAAGGAGCTTGCCCATGTCACCTATCCACAAGTATTTGACCAGAACACAGCCACTCATGTAGTTACAGCTGTACTGTATGGAGCTCAGGCTTTCATGGTATTTGATTATACAACTTCAAAAAATGAGAGCAAACAGGCTGTTGAAGGAAACCTTCATGCAGTGATAAAAAAGATCCCTACCATTTCCACTGAGGGGGACACATCCCTAAAGATGAATGAAGAGGAAAAACAACTGGCTGAGAATATCAGTGTCACATTTTATGGTGACTATGAACTTGAAAAAAACCCCACCACATACAGTGAAGCCCTGGAGGTGTACAAGAAGTTGCCCACTCTGATGAAACAAGGAAATAATGATGGCGTACCAGTGACTGTGTGGCTGTATCCTCTCAGTATTTTGGATGGTAAGGCTGCCAAACTAGTGAGAGAAATTGGTGTGAGCCTGGTGCATGAAACAGAAAAAATGCTGGAGGATCTGGGAGAAGTAGCGAGACGATGCAATGATTTGATCAAGAACCAAACGACAGGCAATTTCCCTGATGTAAAAGACAGGTTGGTAAAGTTTCAGGACTTACACAGTTATTATAAGATTGCATTCCAGAAGGCACTGTCAAGCGTTTTGCCAGATATTCGGGTTGGGAAAAAGGAGAACAAGGCACTTGGGGACATCCTGAACACCCATTACACATCACCCTTCACAGCAGACAAAATGAATCAGTGGTTAGATGACATGATGACTCAATTAAATATATTGAGTTCCTGTACCAGTGGGCTGAAGGACCTGACAGTTGTGACATCATCGGGGTCATTCAAATCCATCCTCTCTGACCCTAATGTTGATGTGGTGGTATGTTTGTCTTTTACATCTCTAAAGTATGAAGACTCCTACCTTGCAGCTATACAAGACTTTCTGAACTCTGAAGGGTTTACAAAGTTGGAGCCAACTATTGAGAATGCTTTGTCTCTCCCAGCAACACAGCCTTGGTGCACTTCTCCTGACATTTCTGTGCGCATAAGACAGAATCTTTCTCTGTTTACAAGTTTTTCAAAGGCCAATAAAAATGAGAAGGGAGTCAAATTCATCATTGCCTCCATATCTGACCCCAGCAATCCAGGAACTTCCATCCAACTTTATCAGAACGGCCTTCTGAAAAATCCTAAGTTCCAGCCTGTATCCAAACCAACTAAACCCGTCGTAGAGGCCAGTGATGGGAAAGTCACCCTAAAACTTTCAAAATCCCAAACTGGAGAGACAGTACGATTCAGAGTTGAGTACAGGACGACAGCACCACCAGAATCAGCAGCGGATGCTGATGCGTGGAAAGTCACAGACACTTCTGATACTCAGAACACCTTCACACTGACTGGACTAAAGTCAGCAGACCAATACTGGGTCAGATACAGAGCTGTTAGTGATGTGGGAGTGAGTGAAGCCAGCGACTCCGTCCCCTTCACCTCTCATGTCACAATGGACAAATGGGTTAGTTAAGATTATATATAATTATATATAATTCCTTTTCATGAATGCATATGTGTTTGGTTTAATTTTTTAATAGCTATATGTAAATTTGATTTAAAAAATCTAGCCTATAACAATAATCAGTAATATGTAAACATATAATTTCATTTAATTATGTAGCACATAATTTTATTTTCCACAGGACTTCTCCATGCCTTCCCTTTTTAATAAACTAAGGACTAATATAATGACCAGTATGGGAATGTCACGATGGTCTCTCTCTAATATCAAGTCAGAGGTTACAAATGTTGTCAGCAGTCCTGTGAGTAGCAACAGTTCACAATGAATCCCTAAATTAAACACATGGAATAAAACAAATTAATTCTTTATTTGTTAAAAAAATAATAATAAATGCACTTTCGTACCAAAGTTGGACCAGGTGGACGGGTAAATCTTAGATTTAAGGTAAAAAGAAATACACAAAATAAGTATCTAGATAATTGGGTACTTGTCTTGCTAGATAGATAGAAATGAAGAATTAATATAATATATAATATAAGAATAATACACACACACACACACACACACACACACACACAGAAGACTACTACATGTGGCTAATAACGGGACACAACCATCCAGAGGGTGATTATGCCAGAGTATGTGTAAAGATGTCCAGTTCAGTAGACTTGAGTGTGGTTTAGTTTCTATAAAAACATTTTTTCACCATTGTAATGTATATTATATGTATAATTGTAATGTATATTATGTGCTTATACTCACCACAGAGGATTCCTTACACTGTCACAATTCCTGGAGGTCTGAGAATGAGGTCAGGAATGGCGTTGTACTGCCAAGGGGTTGTTTTTGCAACTGGTCAATCGTATGTATTCATATTATTAATCACATGACATGCAAAATAATCCACCAATGTGTTTTTCAGTAATGAAAAGATTGATCTAATAAAAAATATGGGATCACAGTGGCTTTAATCTTGTTATGTATTTAATCCGATGCGGTGTTTGTACTTTTTACACACAGGTTTATTTTGAATCTTCTAACCAGGACTCAGGATGATGACATCGCTTTTCACATCAGGCTTACGATCAATAACGGGATTTGCTGTGACAGTCGCAGGAATGGGAGGTGGGAGAAACAAGAAAAGACATCTTGGTGTCAAATTTCCGAAGGATCTGCCTTTGATATCTTTATTGTGACCAAAACAGAAGGCTATGAGGTATGGGGATTAAAAGAATAAGAGAATGTACATAATATAAATGGGGTTTAAAAGAATTACCTACAGTATCTGTTATTTCCAGGTATATGTAAATGGGCAGAGGTCTTTCCTGTTCAAGCACCACATGCCAGTGGAGAATGTGACTGCACTTAACATTGAGGGAGATGTCATAATGAACACTGTTGGTATTGTTGCAGTAAGTTAAATACACAGTGATGTGGGTATTTGTTTCTTTCTTTCTTACGTATTTCTTAAATTAATGCACACGGATTTGCATGTAACACAATATGTAATTGTACTTATCAGTACACACACACACACAATCACTGAAGGTGCTTATGCCAGAGTCATATCACCCTGCAGTTCCTGCCTGGTTTCCCACTGAAACTAAGCAGGGTTGAGCCTGGTCAGTACCTGAATGGGAGACCTCCTGGGGAAAACTAAGGTTGCTGCTGGAAGTGGTATTAGGGAGGCCACCTGGTGGTGCTCACCCTGGGGTCTGTGTGGGTCCTATTGACCCAGTATAGTAATGGGTATGCTACACAGCACTGTCTTTCAGATGAGATGTTCAACTGAGATCCTGCCTCTCTGTGGTCATTAAAAAGTGCAGGACACTTCTCATAAAGAGTAGGGGTATAACTCCTGTGTCCTGGTGAAATTCTCCCTCTGGCCCTTATCTATCATGACCCCCTAATAATCTTCATCCCTGAGTTGGCTACATCACTCTCCTCTCCACCAATAGCTGGTGGGTTCTTGTACACTATGGCTGCCTTTGCATCGTCCAGGTAGATGCTACACACTGGTGGTTTTTGAGGAGATTCCTCCCTCCCATACTAGGTAAAGTGCTTTGAGTGTCTAGAAAAGTGCTATGTAAATGTAATGAATTATTATTATTATCCAAGCACATTCACGTTACTTTACCAGATAGCTAAACCAGAAACATGACTTGCAGCATGAGAGAACAATTTAGGGTGAAACTGAAATGTGCAGTGACCTACGACTCAATCACTAGTGCTCATGCACAAGGTACATCACTTTTAAGCAATACTTGTGTATATACTGTGTATATATTGTGGTGATGTGCATTAGTTGGTGCATACTGAACATTAATATGGAAGTACATTATAAAATAAACAGTTAAAATAACCATTCAATTCACAAGTCATCCTAGTTCATAATTCAATCAGAAAATACAGTTTTCATACAAAAAACTGTTCAGGTGTCTCCAGAACTAATCACTAAGTTAGTATGCCTTTTTAGTTTTTGTTGTCCTGCTCTACTTGTAGTTTTGACTTGAGCTACCTTTTGTGAATGACCTCTTGCTCAAGGTTAGCAGTTTTTGCAATCCTCTTGCCTCTTCTTCGCCTTCAGTTCTCCTTGTATTTTTTGCTATGACAGTTTTCCATTTGTAAGCCAACGTCAACTTTACATCATTTTGGTTTTTCATAAATGAAGAACAAACAGGTTTCGTAAGTATTCTTCATACTTCTGCTCACTCCAGAACTGGAACACATCTAGTTTTGGTAAGGAGCTAAACTCTGGCATCTCACGCACAAAGCTTTCTAACATCCAGTCTGATGTGGCACAACCAGTCTGCAACCCTGTGAGTAACATTTTCATGTTATGACTGAATGACTGAACAAGCCAAAAGATTGCATTTTTATGATAATATAGTCACATGTTTACAGCTTTATCATTAAAAAATGAATGATGCTTAACCACAACAGAGCAAACCATATTTGGGATCAATCCCTGGAGGCTTGAGACCTGGTCTGGCTTTGTTCTTCCAAGGGGTTGTTCCTTCAGATTGTGACCGGTATGCAAAATGTTTTATGACTTAAAATGAACTTAATTCAATTTACTTTTAAAAGTCAATTAAATGTTAAAACAATTTCTTTCAGCTTTGCAATAAATTTGCAGACCGGCCCAAAGTACCTTCATGACATCGCTTTCCACTTCAACCCCTGTTTGTCCTCTAACTCTGTGGTCCATAACAGCTGCAGGAATAGGACATGGGATAAGAATCACATTGAGACACCAGGAAGCCCATTTGTCAAAGGAGGAGCCTTTGATATCATCATGGTTGTTAAATCAGAAGGCTATGAGGTGTGATATTATGGAGAAATTAAATGAGTGTGTCAAAGCTTTAAGCAAATTGATTAAATGGTTACATTTTATTTGTTCAGGTGTTAGTGAATGGCCTGGTGTTCTGCACATTCGAGCACCGTATACCAGTGGACGAAGTGACTACACTTGACATTAGAGGAGACGTCTTCATGAACACCGTCAGAATTATTGAAGTAAGTCATTTTTACCATTTTATCATGGTTATCATGAAGTTCAGTAATTAATTCTGTGGTAGTGACATGGACAATAGCATTGTTTTACTATTGTACTTTATGATAACTATGTTTTCACATATTTAACCATGATACTGCTAAGGATTTACAACAGTGCTTTATGATAAATATACTATAAGAAGTTTAAGGCAAACTCGATACATAGAACTAAATAAACAGGGTTAAACCCAGAATAGTGTGGACTCAATAATAAAGGCTCGGTAACATCAGTGATTAACCAGGAATGATATGTCTAGCTTAAATTGTGCTCTTAAATTGTACATTTTGTAAAACCCATCTGTAGGACATACTACTGTAGCAAGTAACAATTTAAAAAATATATAATTCAAATTTAATATTGTATTATAACAAACAGGTTAAGAGATGCTTTCTTTTTTTTTTTTAATAGGTGGATGATGTTAATCTGAAAGTCACTATGCGATCACTATGCAAGTCACCATTCCTGCCATATTTGAGGATTTGAATCTTCCCCAAAAGCACTGAAAATTTAAGAGGTTTTTGTTGTTGTTGTTGTTATATTCAAGTATATCAGAATTACAACAGTTCATGTACATGATTTGTCTGTTTATTACTCAGTTTTTTTTACCCTTGTGCATTCTTATGAGATTTTTGTTGCTTATTATTGTTAGAAATTAATGCTATATATTCTTTACTGCAGTTTTATTGTATCTTAATACAGTAAATGATGCATGTATTTTGCGTTAGTCTATATATGGACACCTTTAAAGCAGAAATTAGAGCAGGCCATGGCTAAAACACAGTAAATAAATGTAGGTATGTTTCAGTGGATGAGCTGTGTACTCCATCAAAAGACATATCCTTTTTAATTGATAAACCCATTTTACAATAACACGTTTTAGGTAAAAATTCAGTGCAATAGAGGTCTAGCTATTGTAACAAAACAAGAGTTCACTAGTTAACATTTTCTTATGATTTTTTTTTCTTTTTCAATCTGATTAAAAACCTCATCAGTCACAAAAATCTGCACTGTGCAAATCTGGCTGAACATAACGGCAAAAACAAACAGATTTCTGCACATCCCTTAATACCAACCCCAACGGCAAGGTTGAAGTTGACAGTCTCTTATTTAAGTTGTCAGTTCCACATTAAATACGGATGGACATACAATATTGCACATGCAAAGAGTACTCTTTGCTCATTTTTAAAAACATGATCCATGTGCAGTATTGTAAAACATAAATGAATTGGCTAATTATACCTCTTGCCCAAATGTATTATGGTATGATTTGTTTTTGCTGTTATTACGAATTGGGAAACTATTTACTTCCTGATTAAATCATTTTAACAATGTACTGATTATAATCACTGAATAAATAATAATAAAACTAAGTTTGACACATTGCCTGAACTTTATTTTCTTGGCTAAAATAAATGTGTAATGTGTAATATTAAACCTAATGTGTCTTAACTCTTAAAGGTATCACAATATATTTCATAAAAATGCCTAGAGAGAGAGCAAATGAACTGAAAGCGGCTCATAATCACATACATATACATCAGCCAAAACACAGAGGAATATATTATATCCTAGAACTCATTCATAGTCAGCAATACACCCTTTTCTAAGTGCACCCCTTTGCTAATGTGGAGCTCTGGTGTGTATTTTGCTCGTAAGCAAAATGTGCATTTAAAAAAGAATAACATGGTTTATGGAACAGGGACGAAGTCTAAACAAGGAATATGAGAGAAAAAAAAAACAGTCATTTTTCTGAAGGAAAGATGCATAGAAAAAAGTCTGTACGTGCTTTCTGTACGAAACAATATTCTTCTCAGTCCTCTCAAGCTACATTTATTTATTTATTTATTTTTTACATTTTACTGAAAGTCATATGACCCAAAGGATTTGATTTGAAGCGTGACCTTTATGTGAAAGGCAAGTGTGCATTGTTTTAGGAACTGTCTGAGCAACATTTTTAAGCCAGAAGGACGTCGTAATTGCATGTTGTGACCAAATGCCACTGCTGCTTTTAAGCAAGCTCAGCTACAAACTACTACATTTGAATAACAGTCACAATACGGATATAAATTAAACCCTACCCATGTTGTGTTTCAATGCAATACAAAAAAAAAAAAAAAAAAACAGTCACAAGATTGAGACAGAGGGAGAAAGAGAGGAACATGTGAGGTTCTTGTGCTAAGACTCTGCATTCTTTTGAGTTCATGTAGGAGTTCATGTCAACATGCTGCAAAACAGAATGATAAGTTTTTATTTAGATGTATTGATTAGACATGGTACAAATAATCAATGTATCATAATGTACTGTATAATAATTTATACAAAAAATTTCCACTGCTCCCTACAATTAATGTAGTAACTGAATTTTATTATTATACCACAGCACTGTTGAATTCTCAAATCTAATTGGTCAGAAGTTGTTGATTATTTTGCTATAACAGTAGTTCTGACAATAGCTCCAGCTGTAAGGCAAATCATAGGATTATATTGAGTCACTCATTCTAATACATCCAGATAAACAGAATAAAACATGGGCAGTAGTTCCTATGGTGAGGTTTTGAGATGTTTATTTAGCATTTATGGAAGGAGTCTCCAGTATCAGCACTATGAAACTGTCAGAGGTAAAGCTGTGTCTTTACAGGAAGGTCTTCAGGACAGGGGATTTTGCACTTTCTCAAGCTGATTTTTTTGTGTGTGTCTTATTAACCTTAAGAGAGAAAGGAAAAAAGAGAGAATCTGGTGAGGGAATGGCTGTTTATAGCTGCTACAACAAGTGATATCTGAAACTAACTTGTTCTATGGATGTTCCAAAACATTAAACATAACAATAAACAGATAAAAAGCACAAAATGTCAGTCTTCAATAAATAAAATAATAATAATAATTGTTATTATTGTTGATGTGGTGCTGAATAAACACTTTGGGACATGCTTTTATTGGCAAATAATCCACTTCAGGGTGGTATCGAACTTCAGGCCATGTTCACACCACTGTGTTATGTAACATTTGATAATTAGGGTCAGAGGTCAAAGGGAAAACATATGAGTCATATCTTAAAATTCATACACTGCAGGCAGCCATCTGTATAGCTTACTGTATGTGTGAGAAATGTTTCAGGCCACTGACCTTAATTCTTATTAAGCCAAGCAAAAATGGTTTACACAAGTCCAAAGAGTAGTAATAAAAATAATATATATTTTTAAAGTATGTATTAAATAGGTTGCAGATTTTCTGCCCTTGCAGTTTTATCTCATGAAAAATTTGTAGGAATTCTAACCACCAAGTGTGATTTTCCACAAACTTAACAATAGTGTGAACTCTCAGGAATTTACAGTCGCTAGACTGTGTTAGTGCAGCGCTCGAGTTCATATGTGGAAAGCTGATCGGTCTTGAGGAGATGATGCACGAGTTGGTCATGAGGAGGAGGAGGAGGAGGACGAGGGGGAGGGGGAGGGGGAGGGGGAGGTGCTGCACACAGGCTGGTCGTCTCCCTCTATGAGCCTGAATGCTGTGGAGAAAATTACAATAAGCAACCTTTCTCTTCTTCTCTCTTTGGAAATTTGCACATGCATTGCTAAATGGCGGAGGAAGTTTTAAACGGGCCAGGCGGAAAACTTAGAGGGGTGAGTCACTCATAATATTGAGTGAATGTTTGTGTTGGTTTGTTTACTGATCTATCAGTCTGTTGATCTATTATTGAATATAATTATGATTTATATATTTATATTTATAACTTCTTTAATCTAATGTGACATTGTGTTTTCCTACTGATTATGTTTAAATGTGCATTGAATTCCTACAAAAATGTATATGGTATTGCTAAAAATTATATGGTACATGGTTAGTTTGACCAGACAGTAAACACCTTTCAGAGTACAACAGGACCCTTTTTTTTTTTTTTTTTTTTTTTGATAAAACCAATAAGCTCAATGCTCACTGGATGTGAATGATTTTTATTTTATTTATTTTATTTTTTTTTGTAATCATGTCCCTTTTTTCACACTCATGCTGGAATTTCTTTTGGCACTGGTGATACACCTCCCAGCCATTTCCACTTGCATGTTACTTCTTCTTCTTCTTCTTCTTCTACTTCTTCTTCTTCTTCTTCTTCTTAAACAACCATGACAAATCGTTGGTGTTCCTTACAGAATAAAATCTAGTGCTCCTGATGCTGGCATGCTTCAAGAGAGATTTAAGATTGAATCAAAGACTGACTCTGTTCCAAGACTTCTAGCTGTACACTCTCAGAAGTCTTGGCTATATCTCATGATTTTGCTAATGCAGTCATGTGCACAGCTAGATTTATTATTTTCAAAATGTAATCCATCACTACTGTGCAAACCATGTGACATACACTCAGTGGCCACTTTATTAGATCCTTCTACTCTACTATATAATCCATGACATTTGCTCATATAGCTGTTGCTTTTATCCAAGTCGACTTACATTTAAGGTGGGATACAAGTGAGCAGTTGAAGTTTAAGAGTCTTGCTCAAAGCCTCAACCATGCCAGCTTGGTGATGCTGGTATTTCAACTCATGACCTTCTGATCTGTAGCTCAAAGGAACTATTCTTATGCATAATAGGCTGTAATGCCATTTACAGTCTCTTTATAACATTGTTGTTTTGGGAGTATTGGTAACTTGTTTTGAACTTTTAATAGAGCAAAGGCTTTTTGAAAAAAATCAACTGGTAAATAAAAGCACAGCATGAGTGATGCAATTAAATTGATAAGTGGGACACGCTCATGCATTTTGTTTGGATGCCGGTTGTATTCACTAACCTGTGTTTCAGGTGATTTTGTTCCAGGTATTTCATTCTGTTTGTGTCATTTCTACAGCATTTAACCTCGACCCTGCTAGCAGCAGCATTGCTCTCGTCTTTTGGCAGCTCAATGCTCTATGGCTATAACCTAGCTGTAGTCAATTCTCCTGCTCAGGTGAGTAACACATTAAAATCAGGATATTCACAGGGTACTGGACGAGTGTGACTATCCATTACTTGTAGGAGAATACAAAGCGTTCGTGTTTTGTTCTTTCCACAACTTCATTACAGCAGGAAGCTGTAATGCTTTTTTTATTTTAATTACTCCAATATAAGGAGTAGGAATGATTCAGGTAGGAATGATTTCATACAAACAAAGTCATAAAAAAAAGTTTTAAACCACTAACCCCACTGGTGGACTGGTGGCTAGCATGCGGCATGGAAAATGGGGAGGGTTGCGTCAGGAAGGGCATCCGGGGTAAAAATTGTGCCAGAATCAAAATATGTGGATCAGTGAAGGAGGAAAAAACACTAATACCACTCTGTAGCACTACATACTAAGTCTATTAGTAAAGAAGAGGAGCCTAAACCATTAAACTAATCAAATTTGTGTCCCTAAAATATCAGTGAATGAGAGGATACTGGATGTTGGTGTGGGGAGAGAGAGAGAGGGAGAGAGAGAGAGAGAGAGAGAGAGAGAGAGAGAGAGAGAGAGAGAGAGAGAGAGAGAGAGTGCTTTAGTGGCATGTTTGAGATATTCCCTATATCCTTTAAAGTTTATTATTTTCACAGGAAGCTTTAAATTTTGTACCATAAGGATGAAAGAGGCAGCTAATGAACAACTGTCCAAATATTACGTTGGCACCATATCATGTATTGCCTTTTTATAATTTTCTTCAAGATGGATTTTAACATGCTTTATTTGGATATTTAACTCCACTTTCTCCCACTTTGCCAGTTCCTGCCCACTATATTGGCCTCCCCTATATCACATGACTGCTATAAATCAGGGCAGGATGTCCTCTGTGTTGCCACCAGGATTCAAACTCACTTTACTGTTGTACTACTTTGAAGCCCCTTAATAACTTTAATCCCCAGGATGACCTTTGAACAGATGACAGAGTAATAACTGCAGTCTCTGGAGCATAAAATGAATAATTCAATTTTGTCTTGCCAAGGCCCAAAGCAGTTCAAGCAGAGTTATATGAAACATGTGTCCTAAATGTGTTGTTATAAAAATCATGTGAAAAATAAATTACACATTTAAAATCATGATATGAAAAGATAAACTACATGTGTTAGTCACATGTAAAAATAAAAACACCTGCATTACATGTGTAAAACACTACGTGTAAAATTACCTTATCTGTATCTTAGCTTAATATACATTTAAAATTTCTCTTCTACTTCAAAATTCAATCATCTTTTAATTATTTTGTATTCTTAATTCTTGTATTGTAAATGCTGACATAATTCAGTTAGTCAAATTACATGTCAAAATCACGTGAAAATAAAAACACTTGCATTACATGTGTAAAAATTGACGTGAACATGAATCGTGAAAATAAGCACATGCACTATATGTATAAAAATCATGTGAAAGTGAAAACACATGCATGACGTGTCAAAAAAACAGCATGTAGAAAAGTTGTATCCATCTAAACTGTGGAAAGCAAATTTTATCTATAGTTTTGCAGGTTACTTTCATTTTCTGGGTTATTAGGCTATAATTAATTGATACAAAGTAAGAGCATACTGTATAATGTAATTGAAATGAAGAAAAGCTTATATTTCTGTTTGCACATCCTCCCAGTACATAAAGGACTTTTATAACCGCACTGCAGTGAGGCGTAATGGGAGCGGTCTGAGCCATGACACCATCACAGTGCTTTACTCCATTACCGTGTCCATTTTCGCCATTGGTGGACTTGTAGGCTCCCTCACTGTGGGAATGCTGGTCACCAGATTCGGAAGGTACCGCACCAAGCCGCAATGTTCTATAGATTTGACACTTGTATCTATGATGTCTGAAATTATATTTCACCCACATAAGAGTTCCAAAAAAGATTTGTTCGATCTTTTAATATTTTCTATGCAAATTGTAGTCATGTATTTTATTGTTCCTCTCTGTGTTTTTATGTAGAAGAGGGACACTGGTGAAGAGCACAGTTCTGGTGTTTGTAGCTGGTGGACTCATGGGCTTTAGCAGGCATATTGGTTTTCCTGAGATGATCATCATCGGTCGCTTCATCACAGGAATACATTCAGGTACACTGTTGTAGTGTGCTAGTACTGTAATGGGCAAGTGGGCAAAAGTTGTGAGTCTGCAGCAGTTTGGATGCATTGTTTTAAAGAAATGAGTTGCAAGCCAAAAGGTACAGTAGTACTGAACACATGATGGGTAAATGTGAAGTTATGCATTTATGCTAGTATAGTAGTGTGTAAGTGTGTTAATGTGCAAGTATGCTAGTATGCAAGTGTCCTAGTGTTTAGGTATCCTACTGTGCAAGTCAGACACCCCAGCCTGCAAAAACTCATTTCAGGGAGGTGGCTTCATCGGCTGCTGTCACTCGCTCTCTCGATTTCTCCAGAGCCCGTCTACCATTAGAAATGACCACTGAACTCTCTCTCGCTTGCTCTTAAAAAAATCGATTTCCGGGATATTGTATATAATTTGTAGGTGTCAGGGAGCCGCTATTCAATTGCGAGAGACTCACGGAACTTCCGGGATGTCTGGCAAGTAATATAGTATAATAGTACTCGCATGCAGGTATGCTTGTGTGCAATATTCTAGTATGACAATGTGCAGTAGTCTGCAAGTTTGCTAGTATGGAAGTGTACAGTAGTTTGCAAGTGTGCAAGTATGCAGGCTTGCAAGTACACTATATGGCCAAAGGTTTGTGGACACCTGACCATCAAACATACATGTGCTTGTTGAACATCCAATTCCAGATTCCACTCTTCTGGGAAGGCTTTCCACTAGATTTTGGCATGTGGCTGTGGGGATTTGTGCCACAAGAGCATTCGTCACTGATGTTGGCTGAGGAGGCCTGGGATGCAGCCAGTGTTCCAGTTCATCCTAAAGGTGTTCAGTGGGGTTGAGGTCAGGGCTCTGTGCAGGCCACTCGAGTTCTTCCACTCCAACCTTGGCAAACCATGTCTCCATTGAGCTCGCTTTGTGCACATGGGCATTGCCATGCTGGAACATGTTTGGGCTCCTTGGTTCCCATATATGGGTGTTATAGTCAGGTGTCCACATACCTTTGGCCACATAGTGTATGTTAGTGTACACTTATGTAGTATGATAGTATTTATGTGTGTAAGTATGCTACAGTAGTGTGCAAGTATTCAAGGGTGCAGGCATGATAGCATACTACAGTATATGTTAGTACGCTAGTGTACTGTACATGTTAGTGTGCAAGTCTGCAAATTTGTAACTATGCAAATATGCAGGAATGCTAGTATGTCGGTGTTGAAGAATGTAAGTATGCTAGTGTGCTAATATTATAATGTGCAAGTAAGCTAGCATAGATAATCTAGCACACACATTTACAATGCTGTGTAGATCTATAAGTAGATAGTACTAGTTAGTAGTAGTCCAGTATACTTTTCTTAAGATGCTAGTATGACATTATTCAAGTATTTAAATATGCAGGTGTGCAAATCGGTTAGTAATCAGGTATGCTTGTTTTCCTTTTAGACCACTAATGTTGATAATATTTTGCCTAATGGAAATATAAGGCAAGCGATATATTCATTAATGTGTGAAAATAATTTCCTCTCCTTTTCTACTTGAACAGGGATCTCTCTTAGTGTAGTGCCCATGTTCCTGGGAGAAATCGCTCCAAAGAACCTCCGGGGTTTCCTGGGCCTTGTGCCTAGCATCTTCATCTGTATTGGAGTTTTCATTGCTCAAATTCTGGGACTTCATGAAGTCCTGGGAAAGGTGAAGTAAAATTACTGAGAATCACACTTAAATCTGATTACACAGAATACACTCTTAGAGAAAAGGGCTTCTCAGTGATTGGTTGGTTGATGGTTGTAGCTTTGTACAGTGGTCCTAGATGGAATTTTAACTGAAAAGGCAAGCATACTAGTGTGCAGGTTTGTTAGTATGGAACTGTGCAGTAGTCTGATATAGTATGCTAGTGTGCAAGTATGCTAGTTTGTTAGTGAAATGCTAGTATTAAGGTATGTTAGCATGCATGTATGCTAGCATACCAGCAAGCTCTTAAGTATGTTTCCCATGATCGTCGTGTGCTAGTGTGGAAAAAGGTAAGTATGCATGTGTGTGCACAAGTACTCTACTGTGCAAGCATGCCAGTAAACTAGCACGATTGTAGCCTTCTGTAGTGGTTCTAGTTGAAGATTTAACTGAAAAGAAAACCCCCTGCTGGAAAGTTCTACATTGAAAACCTTTAGGGTTTCCCACAGAGACACCAAAATGGTTTCCTTTTCCTAAATGTAGGTGGATAGAGATCAATTTTGAAGATCTTTTGCTTGTCAAGCATTTTTGTCATTTTGTCAGAAATACTCTACAGACAGAATTCTCTGAAATACAGATTATTAATCTGTTTTCTGCTATAGACTAAAATGTCATGTCTTTTCTCAACAGGAAGAGCACTGGCCTCTTTTCCTCTCTCTGGTCGTGGTTCCAACCTTTATTCAACTAATGCTATTGCCATGGTTTCCTGAGAGTCCTCGTTACTTGTTGATTGAGAAACATAACATTCACGCCACTCTCAAGGGTAATTTCACTATCTATTCAAAATTTGATCAATTCAATTTGAAGCATGATGTTCTTTCTACTGTTTTTTTAAATTTATTTTATTATAGAGCCATCACTGTATAGTATAGTATAGCATAGCATAGCATAGCATAGCATAGCATAGTCATGCTCTAAAGTCATTTGTGGAGAATTTGTGATATTGTTGTCACATGCACACAATGACCACTCTTTGTCATAAATTCCTGCAACTGCTTCAGAGTTGCTGTAGGCCTCTTGGTAGATTCTCTGACCAGTTTCCTCCTGGCTCTTTCATCCAGTTTGGAGTGACGTCCTGATCCAGGGAGGGTCTGTGTTGTACCAAATACCTTCCACTTCTTAATAATAAATTTCACTGTGCTTCTAGGCATTGATAAAGCCTTTAAAAAAATTTTTGTATCCATCTCCTGACTTGTGCCTGTCCACAACTTTATCCCGGAGATCTTCTGACAGTGCCTTGCCACCCATAGTTGATTGTTTGCTGTAGTTGCACTACAAAATGCTCCAGGAAAGCTCTTTTCATGCTGAGCTAATCAAAATGACCACAGCTGATCACAGCTGAAAGTGAAATGGCTTTGTGTGCCATTGAGAAGGTGATTAGCTACACCTGATTGAGTTTACAAGTTATTTTTAGGAGGGGGGTAATCCTTTTTCCAACTCAGTGATTCTGTTTTTTTATTTTTATTTTATTTTTTTTCTGACATGTTGGTGTTATATCTTTCACTTGGATGTTACAAGTTGCACTGAGTAAATACAGCTGGATAAAACAAAAACTGTGTCCATCTTCATTTCAGGCTACAAGGCAACAAAATGTGTTTATTTTAAAGGGGGGGGGGATTATTTTCTGTACCCACTGTGTATAACTTTGGGTTTCTTAATTGTGTGCTGGTATTATTGGTAGCTCTGAGATGGTATAGAGCAAAAGCTAATATCCAGGCAGAGGTGGAGGAGATGCAGAAGGAGCAGCGCTCACTCTCTTCAGTGAAGACCGTCTCAGTGTATGAGCTGCTAAGAGACAGAGCCGTACGCTGGCAGGTCATATCAGTCATGGTCATCAACATGGGCATGCAGCTGTCTGGCATTGATGCAGTAAGTCAGACTTTGTGTTTTAGTTATCTATGATATGCCTAATGGATAATTATATAAAATATTATATGTAGTATAATGTATAAAAAGCCAAATTACAATAGTATGCTTGTATCACTCTGATCTTTCCTAATCCCTTTTAATTTCTTGCTTAATACTTTTTGAAACCTTGCTGCCTCTTATATATCTTTCCCGTCTTTACACCATCAGATGTCTTCTGAGTGGTCCACAAGTTTAGATCGTTCTGGAGTAGAGTCAATCTATGGAACTCCTCCATCTCCTCCTAAAACTATACTCACAATTTGTATAGGTTTTTTTTATTTATTTATTTATTTTTTATGTACTTCTGTACTGTAAAGCTGTAGTTGGTGGAGAATGACACTTTATGTAAACAAGTTTAACTTACCTACCTGTTTTTCAGATTTGGTTCTATACAAACGCAATCTTCGAGAATGCGGGAATCTCTGTCTCGCAGGTACAGTACACAACAGTGGGCACAGGTGCCATTGAGGTCATTGCTGGACTCATTGGGGTAAGAGAACGCTCTCACTCTCACGTTCCTCTGGCTTAAAAGCAGGGATTAGAATGACCATAACCCGAGGATAAGCACAGCGTGATTTTCAATAAATTTACAACAATTTCTAAAGACCTGTTTTTACTTATGGCTTATTGTGTGTAGATTAATGTCCAATAGATTCGATTTAATTAAGCGCTCTGAATAATTTCCAAAGCCACTGTAGTATTTTACACAATGATAACTGAATTATGAAACCATAAACCAATCTAAATCTAATATGTTTAAACTATGCTACCAACATCCTTTTACTTTTGCTGTTGGTTTTGGTCTTGTCTTTGTCAATTTTTGATAATTACTTTTGAACATGAGATTGAATGTGATGTGGTTCATTCTGAACACGGCCACATCCCCAATTATAAAACGGAGTGCACACTTATGCAACCAAGTTATTGTAACATTTTTTCCCTATTTTTCCCCAAAAACATTTCTGATTGTTTTTCACTTAATTTGTATACATTGTAGTTTCACATTAAGGGTGGAAAAAGTTCTGACGATTTATCTTGGTTTCCTTTTTTCCTACTTTTTATATCCATTGTATATAGTAATGCATTCAGAAAGCCTACAGTATGTCTGTCCTTTTTGGAAGAGTGGACTACTCATGAAGTTTGTAGCTCCTCCTTTTCCTTGTCTTCCCTAGACAGAAACCTTTTGACTACCACTTTTGTTGGTTTGTGTTTGATAACAGATCCATGTGCTTTAAAGGAGTAATATTAGCAGGAAGCTAGTTGCTTATTCTGATCTGCTTTTTTCTGCTTTCTCTGCAGTGTTTTACTATTGAGCGAGTAGGTCGGAGGCCTCTGATGATTGGTGGATTCAGCTTTATGGGCATGTGCTGTGCAAGCATCACCCTTTCTCTTGTTCTGCAGGTAGCAGCTTTACCTCAATCTTTTAGAAATCTGTCTAAAGTTGAGCTTTATTTATTTTATTTTTTTTTTTTACAGCCATAACATCCATTATATAGTATGTGCACTTATTCTGTTTTGAATAATAAGGTTTGTCAAATTGACCAATTTCCTTTGTACCAGCAACATAAGCGTTAGACAAAATGACCATTGTGTATTTAGACTTTTGTCTATGTCTTTTGTCTATGTCTCCTCTTGATCAGTCAGATTTACTAGGACCTTAGATTGGACTGCAGGGCCATGTGTGTGAATGGAGGGTAGATGCTGGTTGTTCATTTTGCTCTGCTTTTTTCTGATACCAGGCTCACGTGCCCTTCATGCACTATGTCAGCGTGACCTGCGTGGTGGGCATCATTGCAGGATTCTGCATTGGGCCTGGTGAGACAATCAACAAGGCTTTATTTCTTTTGAGACTTCCTGTTTTTGACATTTCCCCTCTCCATCTATAGGAAGTGGTGTTGGCCATGAATAACACTGCTGTTATAGGCTTGTATTCAAAGAAAACAAGTTTTGCCATTACTTACATCACTTTGTTTGTTTGTTTGCATGTTATGAAACTGCTGAGGTGACACAGTGATTATATTTTAGTAAGGCGTGACCAAAAATGAATATGTTGTGGCCACAAGATACCTGTCACATCAACCCTATGACCCTGTCACTTGCCTTCTTGATCACTCTCACCTGTTTTGTGTTTCCCCTCATTTAAGTCCTTAGAGTTCTTTATTTAGCCGTGGATTTTCTGTTGTCTGTAGCCTAGTGTGTACTTGGTTTCTTCACCTCTAAGACCAAGAACACACCATAAATTACTTAATGCCGCCCTCTGATGTTGAATGAAGGTATTGATTCTGTTTGTAGTGCAGTGTAATAACCGATATCGGTCTATGCACAGCTGGAGTGCCCTTCCTCATGACAGGTGAGCTGTTTAAGCAGTCTCACCGACCCTCGGCATACATCGTTGGGGGCGCGCTCAACTGGTTATCTAACTTCACTGTCGGATTTGTCTTCCCATTCCTACAGGTACAGTTCTCCCTCTAATGCATAATGTATTTCTGCTTGGTTATTGCATGTTTTAAAGGAATGTAGGCTGTGATTTCAGCCCAAGAAGTTTAATAGAAGTCAAATGGCACTACTGGAGAAGTGATAAAACTGAGAGTTCTGTTTGACAATTCTGTAAGGTAATCCTCATAAGGTAGTATTATTCAAAAATCTACTCAATTCCCAGATGTCAACAGGGGCTTTCTGTTACCTGGTGTTCTTCGGCATTTGTATGGGCGTGGCAGCCTACGTCTACTTCATCATCCCTGAGACAAAGAACAAGACATTTGTGGAGATCAGCCAGATGTTCGCTTCTAAGAACAACTGTGAGCTTGAGGGTGAACATCTGCCCATCACTGAGCATCTTGGCCTCAGGATGCAGAACAGATATGGAGCAATGGAGAAAAAGGGAAAAGAGGAGATGTACATGTGGAGTGAAGACGAGTGAGTGGGCTGATATGAAAAACAGGGTTTTGTTACATTTTCCTAATGTGAATTATTAGGTGCTGAACATTCCACACATTCTCTGTGAAAATACTGTGAACTGAGCGGATCCTGTGAGACCCATCATACTACACTATACCTTAACAACACCTAGGACCTGGCATATTCCTCAACAACTTTGATTGGATTGTGAATCTGAGAAGAGACAGGTCATCCCAAAGGCCTCAATACGTCTGAAATAGATTTACCTGGATACAAGTAATTATTCAATGCTTATCTGCCATTCTTAATATTAGTTCACTAATATACAGTATAAGTTTACCTGACCAACAAAATAAATAAGAAAAATTCTGTTTAAAAGCAGGCACAATGATTAATATTAGAGGTCGACCGATTTATTGGTTTTGCTGATTAATCGGCACCGATTACTGGAACTGAATCGGTTATCGGCAAAAATCCACATCGATAGTTTTTCCCGGTTGCCCCGTTGCGGGAGCGGCTGAGAAGGGTCCGCTGTCATTATACAGTACGAGAGCGGCCTCTAGAGGCGAAATAGTAACTATCACGGACAAGTGTTTTTGATTTCATTTTGGATGTCTCTATTTTTTTTTATTTGTTATTTGGAGTGCTACTTTTTGGTTCAGTTTGGATGTACATCTTTTATTTACTTTAATATGTATTAATAGTTTATACATGAATATTTATATATTTATTTCATTTAAAAAAGTACAGTACATTTCCATGATACGGTCAGTACTGTTTATTTTTGTAATAAATTCAACAATATTTTACTGTGAGCGTTATGTTTTTATTCACTTACGGTTTTAAAAACTATCAGTTGATTAATCGGTTATCGGTAGGTACTGCCCAGCTTAGTTATCGGTGTCGGTAAAATCCACTATCGGTCGACCTCTAATTAATATTTCCAGTTTTCTTATTTTGCTTAGTTAAATATAGTTCCACGACCATTTTCACAAACATGGTGCTCTGGCTTAGCCGAGCATTAACCTTTGTTGTCCGAGGCTTAAGTAGTCTCATATAGTGGTTCATATTCAGTAGCTTCCTCACAGTCCTGCGATTTGTAGCCTTCAGACTAAACTGCAGGAGACTGTATGTGTTATGAACAAGTGTTAATATTAGTAAAAAATAAATAAATAAATAAAAAAATTTTAAAAAATCAACTATGAAACGCATTAAATAGGCTATATGTCTATATTTAAATATTTGTGATGTATTTAGCAATTCTGGTGCTTTTGTTGGTTGATACTGTAGTTTCTTTACTCCCATGAGAAGTTCGTGGGACATTGCTGCTGAAGTTAAAGTGTTAAATATGAATACAAAAAAAATTAAATGCTCAGGTTTCACTGTTTGCTCCTAAAAAGAAAAGAGCAAAAGTTTATTTTCTCACTGACTATTTTCCAGTGACTATTTGTAAAGTAGCATTGGAAGATGTTATGCTCTCAGATAACTTTGTATTGTCCTTTTTTTATTATTATTAGGGAGTACATTTCTGTGGCTACACTGATAGTCTTCGTATCTAGCACAACAAACTTTTTATAGACTTGAAACAATGTATATTCAGGATATATACAGTATGTCTGTTACGTAAAGCCGGTTGCAGGCTGAAGAGTCAGGGGAGAGAAGTCAGGGTGCATGCGCAGGGGGAGACGTTAGATAATGCAGTAAAGTTTATTCACAAACAGAAAGGCAGTAATCCACAAATGCAGTCATCAAAAAAAGCAGTTATCCAAAAAGACAGGGAAAAAAAACTCGAAAACACGGAAGTGGTCTGGGAACCACAAACTTGGAACTACGGAAATGAGAACAAAGACTACGGATCAAAAACGCTACGGAAGCTAAACTAATACAGGGCCAAGCTAAACTAATACAGGGCCAAGCTAAACTAATACAGGGCCAAGCTAAACTAATACAGGGCCAAGCTAAACTATGCTATGCTATTCTAATACACCGCGAGGAAGCGGAAACAGCGCGGGGTATTTAAACACACGGAAATCAAACACAAAATCACAGACACCTGAAAATCATAATCACAGACTGAATGAGGAACCAATGAGGAAACAAGGAGGCGGGGACAGAGACGTGACGTGAACACAAATGACAAACGCACATGGCAGAGGTAAACAAAACAAGAGTCCTTCTGACAGGAGGCGGAATGCGCTCCTTGGAGTGCGGAAGTAGTCTACGCTTCTCTTTGCAGCGTAGCGAGAGCGGGAGAAAACCTAACAATGTCCACCAATACATTTGCGTTTTTACATTAAGATTCCCTAAACTAACATTATTTACAGCATGATGAACAAACCATGAATGTCAACATTATTCAACCATAAGTAATATAATACATGTATTAATTGACATTAGTTTAAATGTTAACTAAATACACCTGCATTTACTAATATTTATTCAATCCATGACCACAAGTCCACGTCGATTAGCAAAAATATAATTAAATTTATAATTAAACTTACTGAATTCTGGTCTCAATTTAAAAATATTAAATCTTGCTTTTCAGCCTCAATACTGAAATCAATTAATAGTGTTAGGTACTTTTAATTGTTAGTTACCCTGTTAATTTTACTGATGGTATACTAATACTGAGGTTAATTGTTGTTCATGTTAACTAATACGTTAAATAATATCAGTTAAGGGAACCTTATCGTACAGTGTCACCTTTTTAACTACATAAAATATTTCTCTTATTTACTGAAAGCAATAGGGATGTTAATGTATTACATGTAGAGGATCTTCGTACTTGAGTCAGTGAAAAAAGATGCTTTTGTTGCTGAACTGACACATACTCACTTTTTACAGTCCCCTCAGAAACTATTGGAACAGCAAGGCCAATTCATCGTTTGTGCTACACACCAAAAACATTTGGGTTTGAGATCAAAAGATGGATATGAGACGAGAGTTTAGGGTTTCACTTATTCCCGGGTATTTACATCTAAATGGGTTAAATAACATAAAACAAAGAAACCATTTGTATTAGACCACCCAATTTGTAAGCAAGCCAAAGTATAGGAACAGATAAGTCTTGAAGTAAATTAAAGTGAATAACACTTAATATTTGGTTGCATATCCCTTCACTGTAAAACATGATAACCCTATTAAGTTATGTGAACTTATTTCTTCTCTTTAACTCCAACTGTCATGACAAGTTTTGAATATTGAACTCAAGCTTATAAGTTTTCAAAAATTAAACTAATCCATTATCTTGACTTGTAAAATGTAACTTTTTGAGTTTAAACAAAGGTTATCTTCAAGTTGGGTTTACTGACGTTTTTAAAGCAGCAGGTGAAGTTTCAGTTTAAGTTTAACCACCTGTAATGTTTTACACTGTTGCTTGCAATAACTGCATCACGTCTTTGACTCACTGACCACCAAATTGTTGGTCTCTTCTTTTGTGGTGCTTTTCCACAGCCTCTTTCAGTTGTTGTTTGTTTCAGGGGGTTTCTCCCTTCAGTCTCCTCAATAGGGTGAAAGACTGGTGATTGACTTGGCCAGTCTAAAACCTTCCATTTTTTTCCCCCTGATAAAGTCCTTTGTTGACTTGGCAGTGTGATTTGGGTCATTGTCTTGCTGCATGATAAAGTTCCTCCCGATTAATTTGGATACATTTCTCTGTAAATCAGCAGACAAAATGTTCCTGTAAACTTCTGAATTCATTCTGCTGCTACCATAATGAGTTACATCAACAGTAAAAATTAGTGAGCCTATTCCAGAAGCAGCCATGCAAGCCCAAGCAATGGCACTACCTCCACCATGTTTCACAGATGAGCTTGTATGTTTTGGATCATGAGCAGACCCTTTCTTTCTCCACACTTTGGCCTTTATCACTTTGGTAGAGGTTCATCTTGGTTCCAGAACTTTTGTGGCTCATCTCTGTATTTCTTTGCGAATTCCAATCTGGCTTTCCGATTCTCACTGCTGATGAGTGGTTTGCATCTTGTGGTGTGGCCTTTATATTTCTGCTCTTGAAGTCTTCTTCGAACAGTGGGTTGTGATACCTTCACCCCTGCCCTGTGGAGGTTTCCTTGGCCAACATATTTGGTGTCTGTTGCTCAGTACACCAGTGGTTTATTTCTTTTTCAGAACATTCCAAATTGTTGTATTGGCTATGCCCAGTGTTTGTGCAATGCCTCTGATTGATTTTTCCCTCTTTTCTCAGCTTCAAAATGGCTTGCTTTTATCCCATAGGCAGCTCTATGATCTCCATGTTGGTTTATCCTTTTTAACAACAATTGCAGTCTTGACAGGTGAAACTAAAGTCTAAAACCAAGTGTAGATGTTCAGAGCTATTTATTGTTTAAACAATCAATCTAACAGGACACACATGGGTAACAAGAAACACCTGTCAGTCACATGTCCAATATTTTTGCTCACCTACAAATCGGGTGGTTTGATACAAAATGTGTTATGTTCTATGTTGTTTAACACATCTTCATATAAATACCAGAAAATAAAAGTTGAAATTCTAAACTCTCTTCTTATATTCATTTTTTGATCTCAAACTACAAAGCATGTGTGTAAGTCTCTCTGGAAAGGAGCCTCTGCTAAATGCTGTAAATGTAAAATGTAAATGTGTGTTAGGAGTGTACTTGGGTTATTGTTTGAATGACATATACAATACTACAATAAGGCAAATGCTGTGAGAATTGGATATTCAGAATGTTTGAAAGCAAATACAAAAAAAAAACCCATCTAGTTTTAAATGATTCTTGAAGTGAAATGAGTAAAACAGTAGTACTGTAAATTTAGTAAAATGCATGCAATATTGTACACGTGTAGACTGGTACTATAAAGCCTGAAATGTATTGTATTATTGTATTTTAAATACAATTATAAATGTATTATTGGTTGCCGTTTGTTTAAAAATGGTTGGTTGGTTACTACATAACTTCAGGTTTATGTAGGTGATGTTGAGTATAAAATTTATACTTAAATTGTATTAATTATCAAAAGCAAAAGTTATAGATCAAAGATATTTGTGTCTATTTTGGCAGAATTCCATTGATTATTTGCATCATCTAAGAACTGCTGCTGTAATCATAAAGACTGTCCTGTGTTCATCTCTGGACACAATCTGCTCATATTGAACATCGTTTTAACACAGTACATTTTGTACTTTTTGTTTCGGGCATTTGCCTGTCTTGCAAAAGTTAGTCATAAGGTTCCCTTTATGTTTGTATTTAATAAAACAGGACCAGCACAGCCACATCAAACTACATTAATGCATATATATATATATATATATATATATATATATATATATATATATATATATATATATATATATATATATATATATATATATATATATATATCGATATACATATATCTACATTAAAAAACGAATTAAAATATATGTGTATACATTTTGTGATTTAGTTACAGATCACTATACATAGTAGCTATGGAGAGCTGTGGCTAAATTTCAAGAACTTAATAAGCATGAATGGCAGAATAAGCATGGACATGCTGATTTGCCTCAGATATTGAGTAGACAAAAATGTATATGTGCATAATATATTTTTTTTTATTCAGGTGATGAGCATAAACTTGTGGATTACACCACTAGATGGCAGGATAGCTGCCAAGTTAACTGAAATCACGGAAAAGTTAGCGTACTGTCCACCAAAACATTTAACAACAAACAAACCGACAGACAGTTTTGATTTTCCAGAAATAAGTAAGGAATAATTGATGATGGCTGTTGAATTATCAGAAAAATAATGCACACCACCGAGGTGGTAATGCGACCACGAGGCAAAGCGGATGGTTGAGCCATTGATATGTAGTTACTGGAGAGAGAGAAAGAGAGAGAGAGAAAAGAAAGAGAGACCAACACCAGCAGATGACATGGCACCCAAGTCATCACTGACTGTGGAAACTTCACACTGGACTTCAAGCAACTTGGATTCTGTGTCTCTCCACTCTTCCTCCAGACTCTGGGACCTTGATTTCCAAATGAAATGCAAAATTTACTTTCATCTGAAAAAAGGACTTTGGACCACTGAGCAACGGTGTTTTGAGTAAAAAGGTGTTTTGAGTTAATTCGCTGATTAGAGTCTTCTCAGGTCGACGTTGCTGTATTATAAATTCTTTATTCTAATATTTTTGAGATACTGGATTTTTCCGGTATCTCATTTCCATGAGATATAAGCAAGAATCATCAAGATTAAAACAAAACAAAAGGCTTAAAATATTTCACTTTATGTATAATAAATCTAGAATATATGAAAGTTCCACTTTTTGAATTAAATTATGGAAAAAATGAACATTTCCATGATATTCTATTTTTTTAGATGTGCCTGTAATTCATGCTTACAGAAGTCAATAGAAATGTGCCAATAAAAATTATTTATTATGTAATATTTGCCATTTTGTTTTGTTTTGTTTTTTTGTTTTGTTTTGTTTTGTTTTTTTTGTCTTGAAATTCTACTGTGGGATTAGGGTTGGAACACTTCATGAATTCTTCAAGTTCTTTTGGATAGTTCTTTTGCATTCTTAGCTTCCTAAAAGAGTTCTCCTTGGAACCATTTCTCAAATGGGAACACTCAGTAGTAAGATAATACACAACACATTTAAAGGTTCCCCTAAAGGGACAGTCCAGTGATGGTTATTTTAACAGTTCATTCTAAGAGGGTAGAAAGGTGGATCTCTGGAAACAGGGCTGGTGATGTGAAATATAAGTATATGGGTTCTGGATCAGTGTAGTCTCTTTACTATTGGGTATTAGTTCAATTATACTGAGCTAGAACCTATCCAACAGATCTGATCCAAGAAGGTAGATTGAAACCAGTGTTTTTTTTTTTTGTTTTTCAACAACATAATCTTTTCAGATTTATGTATAATGGTATGCAGGCATACAAGCATACTGCTGGACCCTAAGTGCAATAGTGCAAACATTGTATTACTTTAAATTATTTAAATAATTGTCAGCTAAAAACATGTTCTAAAATCATAACTGAATTAATATCCAGTATTTAATCCCTGTTCCTTCCCACCAATGGTTTCTCAGTAGTAGGGTATGGATGTTCAGCTTGCCAGATAGTATGTCTTTAAAAAAAAGATCAGTACACACAACATGCATATACACACAGCACAACTGACAGATCCTGTCAAGCGTCCATTGAGCCCCATATCAAATGCATCAGCCCCCTACCCTGAAAGGCACACATGCACAGTCTCTCTCTCTCTCTCTCTCTCTCTCTCTCTCTCTCTCACACACACACACACACACACACACACACACACACACACATACAGCCCTTGTCAAAATCACAATCTGAACATGTGAGAGAGCACTGGCATATAACACTGAGGTGCTTTTCAGCACCCACACAGCATGCCACAAAAACCTGACCTTCTGCTATCGCCACTGTACAGATGAACATGTTTGGAATATTTTACAGAGCTTCCATGGCTCCAGAAAACTCTACATCAAATCTCAACTACAGCTACAGTGGGTTCAACAGTCTGAGTGCACTACCAAGAACTGTTTTTATTTCGCTATGTATAACTATTTTACTGTGGTCGACCCAAACCTAATTTTGCTTCAATAATAACAAACCAAAGCCACTGATCATTCATTCATCTTCAGTATGTTTAGTCAGTGTCGTGAGGTAGGAATACACCCTGGACGGGAAGGCACACGCAGCACAATTGCACACTCATTCAGACTGAAGTGCAGACCTAGGTCCATGGGGGACAGATCTTGACATGCCTCCAAGTCTCTGCTGTTAAACAGTCCCCACAGGATGGTACCATCACCACCATGCTTCCGTAAGGATGGAATTGGTCAGGCAATGAGCAGTCAAGGGGAGCTGTGATTTCCCTTTCACTGATGGCTTCAATTTCACCAAAATCTATCATATGTACCATATTTATCAAAATCTTCCAATACCAATCTACCTGATTAGTGGAGTGGTGCACAGAAGGTTGTCTTTCTGGCATGTTCAATCAAAGTGACCATTATGTTCTTGTTCACCTCCCTGACTAAAGCCCTTCTTTCCTGTTAGCTTAATTTGGCTAAGTGGCCAGCTCTATGAATAGTCTTGGGGGGTGAAAGCTTTTTTTTTCCATTATTTAAAAATGATGGGAGCCACTTTGTTCTTCAGGGCCTTCAAAGCTGCAAAAGCTTTTCTGTACACTTCCTCAGATCTGTGCCTCAAGACACTTCTGTCTTGGAGGTCTATGGACAGTTCTTTTGACTGAATGTCTGTTTTTGTTTGTTTGTTTGTTTGTCTTTTAGCTCTGACATGCACTGTCACTCTTAGCTCTGGTGATGTCTTCCAAGATCTTCCAACAAATGGGTGATATGACACAGGTTCAGGGAAGAACAATGAGGTTCATGTTTTCCTTTATGAATCCTTGTGAGGGCATCTGTTTTATGTTCTTTTACATGCGGTTAAACCTGAGTTGAGAACACAGAGCTTGCCAGGTAGTTTGTTTGACTGATTTCACATATTCATGGTTTATGTGGTTAGTGGGGGAGACAAACACTGCAATATACCGCCCACCCTCCAGAGGTCTCCCACACCCAAATTCTAGCCAGCCTCCCACTAATCACAGACACCTACAGCTCATCTCATGTAATCTCTTTAGGATTGTTCTCGACTCTTAATTTTAGATTTCCCTTGACCATGTGTTCTTCATGTATTTGTGTCTTGATCTCTGCCTATTTTCCATTTATTGTTTTGTTATACTTTATGTTTTAGAGACCATTTACATTACGTTTAATAAAATATCTGAACATGGATCCACAACTTCCTGTCATGTCAGCTATGTTAAAATTACAATGGAACACTATCTCTGTGTGCACATTCTTTTGTGATTAACACATCGACAGTCCCAAACTGTTCTTGCTGAATGACACTGTGTGTGCATGTATGTGTCTGCGTGCATGTGTGTCTGTGTGTGTGCGTGTGTGTGTGTGTGTGTGTACAGATAATGGAGATGACGGACATCTGAAGAGGGACAGAAATGCTCCTGGAATGCACTGATCTTCTGAGTCTCACATTCTAATATGTCCAACAGTACATCCCTAAAAGCATTCAAGGCATCTCTCTGAACCAGACAGTCAAATGTATTCAGCATACTTATTAATGGAATCACAATCATTCACTCTCTAATGATTTACTACACAATTTAGTGAAATAAAAGCTTTCAGAAACTTTTACAGGGAGTAACTGCAGTAGAATTCATAATACGATAGCTGTAGTAATAAGACAGCTGTAGTACATTTTCAGCACAGAACGCAAAGTTTCCAGAGAAAGAGGACATTTCAGATAAAAATCCTTCTTGTGCAAGCAAAGTGCTTCTGAAGTGGTAGGAGGTGAACCCAGTTGAAATTGGAAGTCAGCTGATTTCAGTTTGTGTACTATGGTGAAATGTATATTGAAGGAAAAGTGAACATAAAGTGTTAGTAAGGTGCTGGGCCACCACAAGCTACCAGAACAGCTTCAATGCACCTTGGTATAGATTCTATAAGTCTCTGGAATTGTACTGGAGCAATGAACACCATTCTTCAAAAGAAAAAAGAAAAATCCTTCAGTTCATGCTTTAATGATGGTGGTGGAGAGTGCAGTGCTGTCTAATACATCACTCTAAAATCTCCCATAGGTGATACCTTGGGTTAGGCTGTGTTGACTGCAAGAACCATAGCATATGATTTACATCATTTTCATACTCAGCAAACCATTCTCAGCGAGCCCTCATGCCTCTGGATGGGGATGGGGTCATCCTGGAGAAGAGACCAATCCCATCGGGACAGAACTGTTTCGTGATAGGATAAAGGTGATCAGTCAGACAAACTTTGTATTAATTTGCAGCGACCCTTCCCTATAAGAGAACAAATCGATCCAAACCTTACTAGCACAATGCCTTTCACAGCATAGAGCTGCCAGTATTTCCTTTAGTATCTCATGTATAAGACCTGTATAAGGTCAGGGAGAGGAGAAATAGGATGGAGATCCTGGGTGGAGTAATTCAGGGCGTGTACACTTGGTGGTCTTAAGTGTCTCGCGGTGGTCTTCCTCCCAGACAAGGGTCACAGCAAAAGTCAGGATCCCATTTAACCTCTCACCCACACACACACACACGCACATGTGTACATGTTGGAGGAGTAATTGGTTTCCCAGGTCACCTATGCACGAGCACACTCCTGTTTCCATGATGCAATGGCTGGGTTTTTTTACAGCGTCTTTTACAGCTGCAGCAAGACTGACCCACCATAGGATACTGGGAGGTGCAGGGAGGTTTGCTGATCAAGGTGTCAGAGTGTCAGAATGTGGGTGTAGGTCCATGTTGCACATGTGTGTTCTTTACTATGAAATAGCCATAATATATTTGACTACTTCGTGGCTTTTCAAGCTAGTAACCAACATGGATGCATATTTAACACACATATGTACAAATGCACACCCTAATCACAAACAAATGGCCTTTACAAATCTGACCTGGTCCAAGATAACCCACTCTGAGGAGAAGTTTTTCAAAATCATTTTTGTAGGCTGTGATCTCATTCAGCATATATTCATAATCTCAGCATCCACCACAGCTCTGATTCAGAAGTGACTGCTGAAGAATGAATGAAGGAATACATTTTTGTGTGTTTGTATGTGTGTGTTGTCCTAAAAACAAAAAAAACAAAAAATCAAATATCATTTGATAGATCCTTCGACTTGCTTCTCTATATTGGAAATAATAGAACTATCAATACCGTCTGTAGGTGGGACACTTCTGAGCAATCACTGGGAAAGAGCCATGAGACCAGTGTGGGGTTAAAGTTGTAAAAGCAGAAGCCCCAGCACTCAGCACTAGCTGAACCTGTGCATGGTAAAATAATTAGACCTGGCTTTGATGGGGACTAAGCAAACAGTACCACTCTCAACACCACATTCTCCGCTCCCTCTGAAGACATGACTTTCCTCTGAAACGCTGCCCAGCCAACTCCTTCTCTGCTTTCTCACTTTGTTTTGCGTGCCGGCATGCAAGCACGCACGCACACGCACGCACGCATGCACACACACACACACACACACACACACACACACACACACACACCATCCCCTCTCCACTTTACCTCTCTCTAATCTCTTGATATGTGTTGTAACTTTTCAGGAAAGATCTGGGAAACAGAAAACATTCCCTATTCCAGGGCTCCCCTGATCCTCAGCTGTATATTTGAGATTATGAGATTTTAACCTAATTATGATTTTACTATGATTTTTTTCACTTAAAAAAGTGTAGTACAAGTTCTATAAATCAAGAGTTCTTACACTTTTAGCAGCCAGGGACCCCTTTAACTGTATAAAGAGCTCCTTGGACCTCCTCAGCACAGATAAGCGTACAATAATATTTTGGTAATTTATTAGCCATTAATAAATCATAGAGCTTCTTATTCTTGAAATATCCACTGACAGAGCACATATTTATTAAAATTGTCAATAGATTCAAGTTGACCTTATTTATAGGCTTACTTGTTTTTGAGTTACTGAAGTTTAGATTAAATTCAAATTAAGTGACAAATCAAACTGGCAAATAACTATTAAAATTTCTAAATATAATAACTCATTAACTTATATTACTTATATAATAACTGATAATAATCTGTTGTGAATTCCAGTATTGCAATTAAAAAAAAAATTCATAAATCCCCTGGCTATGCAGGACTCCACTTTGAGAACCGCATTCGGCATTTTATGCTTTAAAACTTTTACGTGAATATCAAACCGAGAAGTATTTTAGTGCACTTAGCATGTACTTCACCAGTAAAACTAGCAACCGGAAAAAATCTGGTATAGTCAGTCCATACAGGATTTTTTTTTTTTTTTTTTTTGTGATTGTTGCGGCCAAAAATGCTTGATTTTGCTTCATCTTTTTTCACAATTTGTGATGCAACTTTGTGCTTTTTTTCAAAAAAAAAAAAAAAAAAACCTACTTGAATTGGCGAAATTGCAATTAGACGAAATTGTTTTGCACGCTCTTTCGCAGTGATGGTTGTTGGTAAATGAGACCTTTTAGCTGTACTCATGTTCATGTTTGCTTGATTTTGCATTCGTTTCTGCGATCGCAAAATCTCTAAATCCTAGTACACAAAAGTTTCTTGGGATACAAGAAGTAATTCATCAGCTGTATCAAGGGCTTCTGGAACTGTAGGAAGTAAAAGCAGTCAGTTATTAATATTAAGCTTTATAATTAAATAACTACTCTGAATTATTACGTTTAGTTTCTCCAGAAGAAACAATAACCAGGTCCTTCAGTGATACATTAGACTAGCAGTTGATTTAAAAAATGATGACATTACATTGGCCTGAAAGGTAAAGATGTATGTACTGTATCTTCCAACTGTAACTGCCAACAAAAGAACAACAATAAGACATGGCACATTAAATTTACACATTTTTAAAATTACATTTCATACAGCAGAGATAAAATGACTTGGTTTGGTTTCAAAGGAGATTCCAGGTTACATGTCAATCGATATCTGTCTCTCAGCGCTAAAGCTACTGAACAAAAAAAAAAAAAAAACGTTGGCATTTGAACCCCCCAAAATATGAGAGTTGAGAGCTGCCTTTTTCATCTCCGGCCCTCTTTGGGCTTCTTTCCTCAGAGGAGGAAAGATGATATAGCAGGCAGTGACAAGGTAGCAGTGACCTGCTCCAGAGCAAATTCCATCCCACCCCCATGTATGCCTTATGAAGATTTTAACCTTGCCGCCCGCTCCCCCTTGCAGCAGGACGGATGGACAACAGTTTAGCTCACCCTGCACCAAGGTTCATCTGTGTACGGACCACAACGGCCGCCCACAACTTCAAGCAAATGGCAAGCCCACTGCTTTCTTATTCGAATTGCAGGCTCGAATTGCTGGAATTCGTAGGTAGAATTTGAAAAGGACCAGAAATGCGATCATATGCGAGGGCCCCCAGTCGATTAAGCACCTGGGATAAAAACAGTTCATTTTTTAAATGATTATTTCTCTCCAGACTTTCAGATGTGAGAGACAGAAGAGAGAGAGAGAGAGAGAGAGAGAGAGAGAGAGAGAGAGAGAGAGAGAGAGAGAGAGAGAGAGAGAGAGAGGTGGTGGTGGGAGGCTTTGGCTTTGGTAACAGCCCTGTAAAAGCAGTGAAGGCAATATTCAGTGGTGATGTGATAGAGAGAAACAGGGAAAGGGGAAAGATATGAAAGGAGAAAAAAACAAACACACAAAAGACAGGTCTTAAGACTGGGTTAAATTGGACAAAAGAGAGAGAAAAGGAGAACGGGAGAAAAGTCCCTGCGGCCCATTGAATTTCCAATCTTTCTTTTCGGCCCTCTTTTTGTGCTTTTCCCCCCAGCTAGGTCTACGCAGCTGTTTAGACACCAGGGGCCACTTTTCTGCACCCAGATGAAAAAGAAAAGACTCAAAGCAAACTTGCAGGTAGACCTGCTAAAGTAATCACCCCAACCTGCCCTAAGCCCAAAACTATAAGAAAGGGGGAGCAGAGGAGAGTAAGAAAGTGAGGGTGGCTTACAAGTGTGTGTGTGTGTGTGTGTGTGTGTGTGTGTGTGTGTGTGTGTGTATGCACTCTCGCTTGCGGAGTGGTAGTGGATGGGAGGAGTCACATCTAACTCCAAAACCGGGAATGGTATCTGCTTTTATTGACTTTGTTAAAGCGTTTTCAATGCTACTTCCTATGTGTTTACAAGACAGTAAATCAGAGTGTGTTCAGAGGAACAGTGCACATGAGTCTAGGGAAACATTTGGAGTGAACTGGATGAGCTACTGCTAGCAGCTGTCTTAACTAAACCTTTTTTTGCCTCAGCATCACCAAGTTCTGATTCATTCCCTAAATCAGAAGCACTAAACTGTCATGCACATTAAATTCATAAATAACCTTGATCATCACTATGTTTGGCCATTTTTTTTTTCTTCATTCAAAGTGGAAGCTCTAGTATGCTTGACCAGTCACGTGATTTTTTTGTTGTCCAGAAACCTAAGTGACCATACTAAAGGCTGGTAGCTAACATAATGTAATAACATATGGCCCTGTAGTTAAAATGCATTACTAAGATAAACAAGTAAGTTTATGGGACGGGTTGACTCTGTAGCCTTTTCATGATCCTCTTCTGATGAAGTTTTTAATGTAGCACATCGTGTTTGCAACACCGACAGAAAGTCAAACATTTCAGATTTGTTTCATCTTGGTCTTGTCAGTATTTTCACATAGTTTTGTTTCTGATTTATCTGTATATGGCAATTAAAGTGCAGAAATAAAAATCGTTCTACCATTCAGCCAGATCTCTCATCAACTGTTGTGTGTAGTGCAGCAGGAGGTGCGTTTCAGAATCATGCACTATAGGTACAGCGTCATTTAAACATATGCATATACCCAACGAAACGTTCGCCTATATCTATATAAAGTTTGCTGTATTTTCTTTCCCTGGTTGTTGAACCTGCTTGTGCATAAAGTGCCTAAACCTCATCTGCTTGTCTGGGGCTGATTTGTCTGGGAACTGATTTGTCTACCCCTATACATTACAAGCAAGTTATCTGCCATTTTTGTGTGTGTTTAAGTCTCTTTTTGTCTGCGTACTGATATATGTGATGTCTGCTACCTTGTCTTAATGTATGAAAATGGAATGGCTCTCCACTCCCATGAGCCAAGTTAGAACAATGGCTTTACAATACAAAGCTCTGTGACAATTTCAGTGGTCTCAGACTGAGCTTGGATCTAATTCTTGAAATGGCTAAATCGTTACCTAGTGATGGGAAAGAATAGTGCTAACAAAATCATTGCATGCTAATTCATTGCAGGATGCAGTTATAGCTTATGGTTACCGCATTTTTATTAGGCTGGACTCAACTTACTGTTTAATGACATACATCAACATAGTATTACGTTTATACATAGCTTACACTCGATCATGAGGAGCCACACTATAATAATAACGTGTTATTTAGCTATCAGCTTTTTTTCTCTCTAAACAATCTACACAATTTCTAAGTATTTCTAAGCAGGTCTGTAGTGCTGCTGGTGAATATATAACTGCATTATCTTCATGAATTTCAAATGATCTTTTGCTTTAAATCTTACATCTTGCTAAAGACAAGACGTAAAAAAATAAAAAATAAAAAGTTCTCATGGCTATCTATGGCTATCTATCTTTTTTTTGTCTTCTCAGTCTCTAAATGAAGAAAAGCTGTTTCAGACATTCAGTCACTCTGAATTTCCTCCACGAATCATAAAGCCAACACCTCTCTGTCTCTCTTTTATGCTCTACTGTCACTGGTGATGGTGTATTCAAACTACATTGATACTAAGCCTTGTATTGAAAGGAGAGAAAATGGGAATACCAGCGCAGTCTACAGGGATCCCGAGAGAAACAGGCTGATGGAGAACAAGGGCAGTGTTTGGCTTGGTGTCAAAACCTCAATGAGCAGACTTCAGACAGCGCAGCCGCTCAGAGCCAGCCTGACCCACTAATATGAGAGTTCGTTAGTGGAAAGAACATGTGAAAAGACACAACCCAGTCACTTGACAAGACATGATTTTTGGTTAACCACTATTGAATTCTCGTTGCCACTTAACCACAAATGACTGGGAACAAGAGGGATGGTGAGAGAGGAAGCGAGAGAAAGAGCTATAAACTTTTGAATCTGAAATTTTTATTATCTTGAGACGGGAGTAAGGGCTCAAAGGAAAAATTATGGCTGCATCCGAAATCACATACTACCCTACTACACAGTAGGCGAAAAGCAGTACGCCAGAGGGGTAGCATGTCCGGATTCTCAGTAGGCGAGAAACGGTAGGCAAGAAATACCAGGATGGCGTACTGCTTCCGGTGAGATTTTGCAGTATGCAACCGATGGACACTTCCCATAATTCAATGGGACTGGTGCGGACGAGCTCAGAAAAAAAAAACGCAGAAGACAGCGTTTCAGCTCTTTTTAAGTTAAACCTTGGTTAAACAGGACTTGTTTAACAATACCCAAATAAACTGTCAACTTGTTGAAGGTTTAAACAAGAAAACAGTTGTCACAGCGTTTGAAATCTCCATCATGCCTTAGCCGGCCAAGCTAATGGCTACGAATTTACCTCAGCCTGTTAACGCTGCCCACATTAAACTGTTAATTCAGTTAACTTTTCTGAAGTGCAATTTGCCATTAGTGCGGTTGCTTTAATCTGGAGGTCTCTTTAAGGTTTTAGTGTTTATGATGATGTCAAAGGGCACATGACAATGCCAACATGTCGGTTGTAGTATGTCCGCGATTGTGTTCATAATACACACGCATACTGATTAGTACGTACAGTTTCAACGGCCGTGCAGTAGGTACCTCATCGAATGCAATACGTATTGTCACAGGACGCGATTTCGGACACAGCCTATTTGCTGTCCAAGGGGAAACTGTCGATAAACTGCTATATCAATGCTGGTAGCATTATTAGAAAAATAGTTTTCATTTTTTGTATGAAGAAGGCACTGAACCAACCAAAAAAAACATTCCTAATGCCAAATGAGGGTGAAAATCTCTAAAACCGCACCTTGAATGTAGGCTAAGGCATGGTCTGAGGTGAGATTTTTCTAACTAGTACATTGAGCAGTTCCAGGTGGCAAAAAATTATTTTCCCTCTGGAACTAATCACGCAGGTTCATTCTCACTCTCTAAAGACTGATTTATAGGGGTAATGTGAATGAACACCAATAATTACATTTTCTATACTCGAGAACAGCTGCTCTGCCATTCCTATATGAGCGCAAAGGTGTGAAAAGTTCCCTATTGCATCTCGAGCAGGACGTGGGAACCAAGGTTTTAGACAGGAGTTTGTGGTACCTATAGTGAACCACATCCCGGGTTCCCTCTTTTTATTTAGGTCTTATTAATATTGATATAATTTTATAGCATTAATAATAAATATTTACATTTGATGCTCCTGATTGCTGATATAGGGTGAATAACTGTAAGGGACTTCCTCTAGACAAGGACTGAAAAAGATGCATGCCATATGTTACTGTCATTAAATGTCTTTACGCACAAAGCAATATATTTGCTACATCTACACAGACTGATATTGAGATTAACGATATTAAACTACATATTTACGCTCTTAAGAATGGGATATGATTCATAGCACATTTTCCATTGTTCTGGTAAGTTATAGTTACAGATCCAGGATGGATGTTACAAATCCAGATTTTATTCTGCAGGGGCCATGAAATAATGTTTTTACTTGCTGTTAAGGAATGATAAGAAACCTATTTGCCAGACTTCAATAAGGAATTACAATAGAAATACTTCTTAGTAATATTATGGCATAAGTATGAAACCTGTCAGACTTTGACATGAAGTAACATGAAGTAATACAGATATGAAATAAAGGCCAGAGCTGAATTATTTCTAGCCCAGACTGTAGATTCACACAGTCTATCTCTATCTAGGGTGTCAAGAAGTTATAGAGTGAAACATTTATTCTATGATGATACATTTCTACCCTGATGTGTGGTCTATTCCAGGATGACTCCACCCCCATCTAATGAAGAAGAAAATTATGTAAATCGCATGCTATGGCTTTACAGTCACCAGATCTCAGCCAAACTGATCAGCAATGGGAGATTTTGGAGCAACGTACTGGACCACATTCTCCACCACCATTATCAAAACACTAATTGAGGGAATATCTTTTGGATCGCTCCACTACAGTTCCACAGACTTGTAGACACACTGAAGCTGTTCTGGTGGCTCCTGGGTATCCAACACCTTGTTGTTGTCCTTAGGTTTTTACAGGTTTTTAACTGAATCACTTACAAATTAACTGTATTTGCCTGCTAAACTACATAATTCTCTACTATGTAAAACACAGTTTTGCTATAGCTTTTGGACGACACTTTTCATTTAATATCTTAGTTGACATTCTATTTTGACATTAGCCTACAATTTAGTCCAACAGCAGGGAGGTGTGATGTATTGAAAACTGTATAGTGCAAAACTAAACAATATTGTGGGCACCATAGTGTATTATTTGATAAAGATGACAGTTTACAACTGAGGCGTTCGCATCCAAAACTGCACATAACTGCACTAAATGACATGAAAACAGTGTCTGACTTATCTGTACGGTTTTAGACTTTGCCTTTGCTCCTCCTGCCTTTGCGCCGGTGTGTGTGTGTGTGTGTGTGTGTGTGTGTGTGTGTGTGTGTGTGTGTGTGTGTGTGTGTTCAGTTTCGGAACATAAATGCAGCGGGGAGGCTGGTCCGAGCCGCACTTCTCTGCGGGATAAACTGCGGGATGAAAAGCCGACTCCTGGCGCATCATTTCACTTTAAACTGAAAGCGGTTGCAAGTGGATCTTTCCTTTTAAAAGTTCAGAAATGACTTTGACATGTTTTTCCTTATGACTGATATGACCTTATGACCACGAGAAAATAAGAACTGAAATAATGTACAAGTTACTGCGCGCTCATTTTAGATGCAGCCGCGTCTCCCGGATAGCGGATAAGATCCCTTCCGCTTTTTCCAGTTTGGTTTTTTCTCTAGCTGTTAATACGAATCAGATCACTGGTTCACAGTGTCTGCGGTTTGGGGTGCAGGTAGTAAAATCCGCTTGAATGCTCTGGAATAACAGCGAGAACGAGTTGGGGTTTTTTGGATTGTCCAGTTATATACGGTGGAGGAAGAGTTATTTCTGAGGGAATGATGGATCTCCCTCAATAGTCTGTAAAATTCTGAGCTGTTCAATTCAACCTAATTTGTAGTTGATCAGCAACGGGATATATTTTTAGAGCACATTTACATCGGGACTAACTCTGTCCCCTCAGAAACAGGGAACTCATGAAGGATTTAAATCAGGAGACAGACGCAAGCGTTTGCAGAATCTCACAATGAAGCTGAAATCTTCTAAATGGGGTTACCTGTAAGTAAATCTCGTCTTTTTTTGTTTGTGTTTAACAAATAATACATAGAATTATTAGCTGTGCCAATTAACAATCGTGCCCTTTTTTTGTTTGTTTTTGTTTTTTTGTTTTTTTCAGATTAATCCAATTCATGACGCTAATCTTTTACACGCAGGTAAGTGTGCTTTTTTTTTTTTTTTCTTTAGACCCCCCACCCCACCACCCAAACCCCATGCCCTAATGGTAATAGCATGTGGATAGGACGCATGGCTGAAATGAAAAGGAATAGTTCAGAGAAACGGTGCATGGAGAGATGGGTGAAAGATCACTCGTGCTAAAACAGCCCATCAGAGGCACGTCATCTGTCATGCCCTGCTCGCTACTGGGCCTCAAACCGCATAATTGTGCACTAAATACTGTCAAAACTGTGTGACAATCAGTAGCAATCCTACATACAGTATAGCTGTGTACAGTGTACAGTATACATCACATGGGTTGCCCCCTAGAGCAAATTAATGTTCGATGCATTGGTGGTTTTCATGTAAATAAATTATAATTCATCACTGAATTAGTACCTTTATTCCGTAATCTTTATCTGGAATTAGACTATAAACAGCATACAGGTTTAACACTGTGCATTTTGTTGGTGTTTTTTTCTCTGTGTAATCTGGTTGACGAAAAATAAATGCAAATCACTGAATAACCTTTTTTTTTTTACACGTGTTTTCGTTTTCTCAGACGGCGGCAGGCCTGCACTCCGTGTCCGTGCCGAACTTCAAGCAGCACGTGACCGAGCACAGCCGCTTGTCGGACCGCACGAGCCGCCGGTTGACGCGCACCTACCAGCTGTACAGCCGCACGAGCGGCAGACACGTGCAGGTGCTGAGCAATAAGAGAATTGTGGCTAACGGCGAGGACGGAGACGTGCACGGTAAGAGCAACAAAAAGTCTTTCAATACCAGGAAATCAGTATACAAGTAGCTTCAAATTAAGAAAAATAAAAACATGAATAAAATCTACTCTAATTATCTAATTAATTATGTAAAAAATACAGTAAACACGCCCCGATTAACATATTTTTTAAAATTCCCTAATTGACTATCTATTAAACCTGAAACTCACCAATAAATTAAATTTACACTCATTAACATACAGACTAATGGTAATGGCTAAAATTCTCAAATAGGAATTTTAGTACACTCAGAAAAAAAAAAACCAGTACATTGTAACTGTCCTTGTCGCTGAGGTACCCCTTAAGGGTTAATCTTTTGTACCTATGTAACTTTCATCTGGAAATATAGATATATTGTAGCTGTTAAAATAATTTAAGGTGTATAAATGGACCGTAATTAGTTTTCAGAGCAAGGCTTCAGAGGTACACTACATGCACTTTTCTAGGTAAAAGATACACACCAAAGCTAAAGTGTGTAACCTTGAGGGTACCACCCCAGCTTCAAGGAAAGATACAGTCCAGTATCCATTTTTTCCTCAGAGTGTAGCTATATATAAGGAGTTCTTAAACTTGCAACGGTAGCCGATATACTGGAAAACATTAAATGGCCCTCTGGCTAAAACCTTCTTTAATTTGACATGTAGGTCTGTTAGAAGTGTGATATAATGGAAAATGAATGGCTTTAGTACTTAACATATTGAACTACACTTTCTCAATGTCTTAAAGTTACCAAACTGTACTTTTCCTTATCGCTGGGGTGGTACCATCGAGCATACGTCTTTAGTACCTTTAGAATACACATTTAACCTGGAAACATTTAAAAATGATTTAAGGTCCACCACTGTAAAAGCTAATTAAAGGTACCACATGTGCATTCCTAAGTAACAAATGTGTACAAAACACGCACACTTGGTGGTACCAAACCAACAACAAGGAAAAGTACAGTTTGGTACCTTTGTTTCTATAGTTGCCTATTTATTAAGCTAAAACATGCAGTGGTACTATGCTAAACATCCCCCTAGTTAAAATATATTCTATGTAGTCTGGTTCAAAAATGGCTGTAATTGTACAGTAATTTATTGCCAGCCAGTAAAGTATTGTAATATCTTACATAGTATAAAATAACATAATCCAGTACATTTGCTCATTTGGCTGATGCGTTTAAAATAAACATATGATTGATCCAGGATACAAGTGAGTTGAAAGTTAAAAAAAAAAAAAAAAAAAAAGCTTTAGGCTTTGAGTTACAGATCAAAAGGTTGTATGTTCAAATCCCAACAGTCAAACTGCCATGATTTGGTCATTGAGTACTGACTCTTAATATTCAGTTTAGTTGTATCCTGCATCAATTGCAAGTTGTTGTTTTTTTTTTTTTTTTAAAGCATCAGCCAAATGAGCAAATGTATTGGGTCATAAGTACTACAGCACTTAACTGTAAATATATTTTACAGTTGTTTACTGTAATTTTTTAACTGCTTAAGTATGTAACTGCTGCCAACACATTACTGTCAAATTCACAGCCAATTTTCTTTTACATTGATTTGACATACAGGCACATCAGGAGTGTGATATATCGGCTTATACTCTCCAGACTAGCAAATATCAAGGATGGCTGTCTTCATCTTTAGGCTAGTAACTGACCTATTGGAGTAGCAGGGTTAAACATTCCCTAATTAGTCTTCAATACATTAAATCTCGACTAAAAAAGGCTAAAGTTTATCCTAATTTGTCCCAAAGGATTGAGCTATAAAGTAGACTGCATATTTTGAAATGTCATATATACGGTTGTGAATGTGTGGGATCTTGGGAAAACCCGGCTCAGTCTGGAAAACACATCAGTTACTCATCTTACCTCTGTACCTTCTTAGCTAAACATTTCCTGAGCAGCTCTCTGTCGAACAAAAATGGAGCTGGAGGATGGAAAGACGAATAATTTTCTAACCTTGAGACAAACCTTTGTGCCTTGCAATTGTGTAAGAAAAAAAATAATAAAAAATTACACGTATATGGTTTATCCATAAAAAGACAATGTTAGCATGAGCTTCCCAGCATGTAGGTTATAATATGTGCTAATGAAAATAGCTAGGTTACATCCGGGGAAGTGGTTTGATTTGATTAAATTTGAATGAAAATTGATTAAAATGTCCGTTACCTTTTTTTTTTTAAATTAAATTAAATGATTATTTCAAGTTTTATAGCTGCTGTAATATAGCTGTATTAACTTCGTCTCCAACCAAAACAGACGGTTAAACTGACATCCTGAGGTAACGAGTTAATGTCACCTCGGTGTGTCTCGCCATCTTTCCACTTCGTCTACTTTTTTTTTTTTTTTTCTTTTCGTTTTATGAGTCATTTTCGTCGTTTTACAACTCAAAGTAAAAGTACACGCTACTTTTAAGATATAAAGGCATGGGGTGAGGTCAGCGTCGTCGTTTTAGCCCCTTGTGTTTCTCCCATTTTGCCTTTCTGAGGTACAGACAGAGCAGAGCGCGCGCTCACGTCACCGCCCGTCACGCGCACTTCGTAAGAACTCTAACCTGTGAACGCGATTTGGTTGGATTTCATAAATAAAGCGGAGTTGTAGGAAAAGCCTGAGACAGCGAGCCTCGCCCACCACCGTCACCTTAACCGTTCGTCACCATTCACACGTCGTTTCATTCGAAATTGCCAACGCGCCACGAGCACACGCGCGCGCACGCTAACATAAAGAAGAACCAAAATGGAGAATCAGTAAAAGCTCTAACGCTTTAAATTGTTCTTAAGTTTCCCTCAGGTGGAACCCTTAGTTGATCTCTTTCAGAATTTCCAAAAGGACCATGCTAGAAAAAAAAGGAACCATTCAAAGAATAATTGTGAAAGCTTCCCCCCCCCCCCCCACCAAATGTGTATGTAAATGTAAAAGTAATATTACTTTAGCTTTTAAAAGCTTTTGTTTTAATCAGATTGCAATGTTGCATAATTTCTTTAAGACAACAAACAACAACGAAATGATTTGTGTTATTTGCCAAAAAAAAAAAAAAGCATATAACGTGGAATGAAGATGCATGTTGAATTAAGATGGCGCAATGGGGAATGAGAAAGGCTCAAACATGACAAATGTGGTCATTTAAGATACCTTAAGCCTCTTAGTAAATTCAACAGAGGTCCGAGTAATCACTTTATATAATATAAAAGAACAAACAGAGCAGTCCACGTTGAGAATACATCCATGTCCATGATACTGACATATTTTATAGGACTATTTAAGTCCTCAGCTTTGCTGATCTGCCTGAGGTTCTGCGCCAAGGGAAGTTTATGTCCATGTCTCAGACTTATAAACTGCCCTGCTTAGTGTAAATTCATATACACAGTACACCGGTCTTCCTTTTGATAAGTGATGAAGATGAAATAAAAAAATTTTAAAAATGCTTGGTAAAGCAAAATCACAATGTCAAATCTTGTAGCATTATTGAATTTAACTAGGTGTAATCTTGCATTGTATCACAGACGACTTACATACGTTTTTGCCCAGTCTTATATTTGAAAGTGGAAACTGCTCGATAAGATTTGAATTTTAATTTGATACAATTGTGATACAAAGTGATAGATAAGCTTCCCACATTTTCATTTCCATTTCATTATAAAAAATTCTGATGTTGAAATTATCTTGCGTTAAATGAATTCTTCTGTAATTCCTCTAAAAAAAAAAAAAAAATTTTTAAAGAATTACTTCTTCAATATATGCATACTTTATAATATTTTGGATTCACCCAGATTCAGAGTATAATATTAAGGATAATAAGAATTTTTTTATCTGTCTAGACACAAAACCTGTTTGTAATTGGGTTGTTTTTTTTTTTGTTTTTTTTTTGACATTTTCAGCCAAACTGATTGTAGAGACCGACACGTTCGGGAGTCGGATTCGTATCCGTGGAGCTAAGACAGGCTTCTACATATGCATGAACAAGAAAGGAAAGCTGGTTGGACGGGTGAGGCAAATTTTTGTTTTTAAAGTAATGCAATGTGCCAATTTTGTATTAATTGTGTATTTATTTTATATGTAATATTAGGGGTGACAATAAACTGGTGTGGTATACCATGATAGGAAAATTTACAGTAGTAAATGATTAATAATCACAAAAATCAGTATCACAAAAAGAAAGAAGGAAAGAAAGAAAGAAAGAAAGAAAGAAAGAAAGAAAGAAAGAAAGAAAGATATCTACAAGACATTTTAGATCACTGTTTTGTAAAACTCCCTAACAAAATGGTTTGTTACTTACATGATGCTGCACTTTTGTATTCCATGTACCATAATCCTTTATCCAAATCCTAAAAACCATGGTATTTGGGTTGTACGTTTAGTACACTGTGAATTTTCATAGCACTCCACTCCTACTTCATAGAATTTTTATGCATTTTCATTTAAAGCCAATGTGCATAAGACAGTAATATAAATGTCTTTGAATTCTTGAATCCGGTTTGTATTTTTAACAAGATCTGAGCACGTCTCTTTCCCACCTTCCACCATGCAATAAAAACCACTGCAGCGGAATAACAGTTTTCTAACTTTATGTCCTCTGAATCTTTCGCTGTCCCTGTTCCAGAGGAAGGGTCATGGCAAGGACTGCATTTTCACTGAGATCGTCCTGGAGAACAACTACACAGCACTGCAGAATGCCAAGTACAAAGGCTGGTACATGGCGTTTACACGTAAGGGCCGTCCACGGAAGGCGACACGCACGCAACAGCACCAGAGAGAAGCTCATTTCATGAAACGCTTTCCACGGGGACACCTGCTCACTGAGCACAAGCCCTTCGATATTGTCCCTTACCAGCTCAACAAGAGGACTAAACACAGCCATAGGCCTGGCGTCAACTAAGGATGCCTACTGACACACACACACACACACACACACACACACAGAGAGAGAGAGAGATATACACGCACGTACATGGAGCACGTGGAGATAAGCAAAGACACACACCTTTAAAAAGACCTCTTGTACAGTAGCTTGAACAATCAAACTGGATTTCATTTCTGTGTAGCTTATTTAAATGCAGAGGTATGGGACTTTATTTGACTTATGAAGAGACTGAGCCTGGACTGCTTCTTAGCTATAATTAAAAAAGGAGAAGAAATAAAAATAAAAAATAAAAAGAGAGAAAGAGAGAGACTATTCTCAAATCAGCTTAATATGAAAAGCTTCCAGAAGCCATTGGTTAAGTAATGTGCAGTTTATCTCTGGGAATGAGATACACACACACACACACACAAACACACACACACACACACACACAACAAATACACTCACACATGGCAGCTATGTTGTTTTAAACAATCCCATTCAACAAAATACAACAACCTCTCTGGTGCACTTATGCAGATTCGTCTATGAAGTCTTTTGAGATGCATCCATCTCCTTTCCATTATCTATTTGAATATATATATTTTTATCAGAGGAATTTTTAAAAGTGAGGACAGAAATATTTATTATAGAGTGTGTATTAAATTTCTGTAACGTACTGTTTTCCTTTTCATTTATAATGAATGCCATATGTTTAAATGTATGTAAAATATAGATTTTAATTAAATTAATTCTCAGCCGTCATTTTTTGATATCTCAAATTACTCAAAGTATTAGTGTATTGAACTTGTGCATGATTCAATGTTTTCTCATAAATTCCTCAAGCATCTTTTTGGTGATGTGCCGCATGTGTGTGTGGGCGCCTTAATAATAAGAGAACAGCAAGTAGAGGTTAAAGTTGAAAAGCTCTGCTTGGGAAAATTAGGAATTGGATTCTTTTAGAGACAACAAGGTATACAACAGCAGTGGTCTGAGGGGGGGAAAAAACACACAAGAGACATAGTCAAGACTATTCAATAGGTTTACCGCCAGGGTAGTATAGCTGTTGTTTTTGTTTTTTATTTGGCCCTGGCAAGCTCAGCTCCTGATGAAAAACAAGAAGCCTGTGAGCCCCAGTTAACCAGGAACCAATATCTGTGACTGGCCAGGCCTGATTGAATGTGCTCAGCAAGTGAGACTGGCTTTTGAATGGTTTTGGGCCTTTCGCTTCGGGAGCGATGAGGTCAACGCAGCGTTGCAGGCCCCGAACAAAGGTTACCACCACGTAGTCGCATTTCTGTGAGCCGCACACCGTAACCCTCTGATCAAATGCCCCCTTTGTTGGCCAGAGAGAAAAGGAACATGTTGTACAATGGCAGGGCTCGAATAATGACACAAGAAGGGGTCAGCCATCACGGGAAAAAGGAGAGTGGCATTGCATAAGGGGGGTAGAGAGAGAGAGAGAGAGAGAGAGAGAGAGAGAGAGAGAGAATTTCAGGGGTGAGATGAGGCAAAAGGCTCTGAATGATGGGGGAATGGCTGGGAAGAGGCAAAGAGGGATGCATGAGGATGAAAAGGGGCAAAAGAACGAGTGTCTCTGGTGAGGCAGCCGAGCATGACTGCTGGGGCCTCGAGACAGGGAGGAAAAGAGAGAGAGGGAAAGGAGCAAGAGACACTGGACAGAAATCACATCACCCTACTGCCTATTTGCTTTTTTTTTTTTTTTCTTTAAATCTTCCCACCACTTACAATTTATCAACTTGCCCGGGAATCTCTCCATGTGCACAGCCTGAATGTTGGTATCGTTGAAAAGTGCTGAAACTAGGGCTGAGTACCAACACTGTGCCCATTCCATTCAGGATGGAACTGGGGGGGTTTTGTCGGATAGACGGTTCAGTCTGGTTATGAGCTGGAATCACATAATTACGACCCATTAGATGATTCATGTGTCAGCATCATGTGAAATTTCTTCTTGTTCTGAATCCCAGCAAATAAGCCAAATTTTCCTATGCCTCATGACATGTGGTTTGAAAACTCAAACGGAAATGTCTTAGAAATCAACTGTTTGCAGCAAACGATATTAAAAGCAGAAATCAAGCTTTTCTCCATAACAAGCCCACACCAGCATGGAGGCTATAAACGTTCTGCATCCACCCAGAACTGGAGATGAGCATCAAATGCAGCCAGCAGCCAGACTTCTTGTCCCCACATTGTAAGGAAAGAAAGCTATTGGCTAAGAGATCCTGGGTTAGACACTGACTGGAGGATCTAGAGGAGCCTCTCTCTAGGTGACCATTAACTCCTAGACCTTCTCAATCTGAACACTTGCCTGTAGAAATTTCAGAATACTTTGCCAAGCCAAGGATTTCCCCTGGACAATAGGAATTGGTTCGTTCTGGAAAATACAGCAGCTGGAAGCTAGGGCGTACCACCTTTTTGAGCAGAGGGAGTACACAGAGATGAGGTCCGAGCCAGGAGCTGCTCTGTTCCTGGAAAGCTCCAATGGTGTGTGCAAATGTTTGGACGCTAGAATGATTGTCAACACCGTAGGGATAATAATGCGCAGCGGGTTCTGTTTTTCCATGGACAAAACAGTCTCTTGAACGTGAGAGATTTTGATTCAGTGCCACATTCCTGTGTTCTTCTGATCATGCAAAAAGAACCTGGAATCTTTATAAAGAAGCTGATAAAGTCAGTTTGATAAAGATTATTGCCTGTTTAACCAAACAGATCTTTTCACTAGTTTACATTATGCACACAAATAATATATTTTATTAAAGAGCAATTTTAATCAACTATAGCACTGAATTTATAGAAATTTGTAGAAAAACAGACCTAATTCTGTTAATCACATTTGATTTGTGGCTTTTCTTAATTGTTCTTGGTATTCATGAAAACACATACTACATAGTTCAGCGTAATCATCTTTTAGTGCAAAACTCACAAGTCTGATAGGCCTAGCTCAGAAGCAGGATGGAGAAATCCCTAGCTGAGATCTCTTAAAGCAGATACACACGTATAAACTGTAGTCTTCGGTCTGTTCAACGAAAGGATTTGCCAGTGTTGGAGGTCTATAGGAACTAACCAGAACTATCATTCTTGTCAATAATCAACTACTAGTAATTCCTCTCAACACACAGGGCTAAACTGACATTTATTTATTTGTCAGAATTTTTTCTTTATTCAAACCTATTTCCAATTGAGGCTAATTTTAATCCAAACAATTCTGGTGTTAATTTGTTGGTTGATGCTGTATTTTTATTATTCCTGTAAGAACTTAGAGGTTGTGTGCTGCTCTAAAGTCACACGGGAACATTCCTAGCAGTTCCAGTAGTGTTTAATAGGAGAAATAGCTCCAAAAAAACAAAAGATCAAGAGCTTCTTTTCTTGCTCACCATTTTCCAACAATGTTCAGTGTCATATTAATGAGAAATTCACTGCAGAAGTAGTGAAGACAACAACCGTTGAACTCAAAGTTACAGAATGCAGCTTATGCCCCGGGTTATGCCAGGGATCTGGCTCGGCTAGTTAGCACAGTACGAGATTATTGTCATGAAACTTGAAGTTTTGGAAACCTCAGTTGTTTAAGCAGTGTGTAAAGAGGAGGAGTAAATGACTAAAGCGCTGCTGCATCTCGCTCTCTTTAGGCAGAGAAGAAGCGAGGGGTAATTCCCATCAACACCACTATCAGCAGGTATTGAAAAAGCATTATGGGTAATGTAGGAAACTGTTAACCAAAGTGAAAAAATTCCACGAATGAAGATAAATATAAAAATAATTTTATTATAAAATAAATCATAAATGCCATTGATGCCATTGTTAATTTTAATGTGTTTTTTTTTTCTTTACGGATCCAACAGTGGTACTCTTCTAGGCCCTGGATTTGGCATAAATTTAGCTAATGTAACCTAAGTCACAATACACAGCCATTTCTATTGGTCATCCATGGTGGAAAAGACCAGGACACTGACACAGTTGCACCATTAAAAATGTTATACAGCTTAATGGAGTAGCATTGCACAAAAAATGTCACATGGAACTCAAATTCTATACATGTTGTACTTTATTGATGCAATAAAATTTACATTCAAAATAACTGCACTTCGGAAATAACCAAAACATCCATATACAGCAAGGTGCTTTTATACTTTGTGCACAATGTACAAAATGAAGCTTCGGTAGAGCAACAAAAAGCACACACACACACACACACACACACACACACAAAAGCTACAGACAGATGCACGTAACACTACAGAGAGTCCACACCAGTTCACTGAGTTTTACAGTCCACGTCTCCTTCATTTGTCCCCTTCAGTTTCTTCAGTTCCCTCATCAGCTCCTGTTCCAGGCCTACAATCTCTTTGGGCTTCTTATACTACGACAGATGTGAAAGAAATGCTTACAAGAGCAGTGAACACAATACAAAAGCAGCGAAAGCGGATCTAGTCCGAGAATAAAATGGGGTTTTCCTTTGCATGCTTGTCTGAAACTGGCTCTCATTAAGCCCAAGTGGATTCTTCATAATCTTTTTTCCCCAGTTTTATATACCAAAGGTCATTGATTTATGCAGCAATATGGACTACATATGCAGTATTTTAAGAGAAATGGGGGGGGGGAGAAATAAGTGGGATCTTTTTAATCATTATGATTCCACTTCTGAAAATTAGAGCATACACAAAGCAGAGGGTGATTAAGTGAAATGGCAAGTGAGGGATGATAACAGGATTATAACTTACGCTGATGATTAAAGTGTTGCTTGCGTGGCTGAAGCTCAAGGCCGAGCTCTCTAAAGGCAGCTGGCAACGGTCAAGATCTGGTATATTGAACTTCTTATAGTACCTGGGAAAGGAAGGGACAAATAGAAGGATTTATTTAAATGACAAATCCACAAGCTTTCGCAATAGCACGGCCTATAGGATTATTATTGTCATTACACGCTCTGCACATGCGTACAAAAGCACTGAATCACTTTCAGTAACTGCCTTTTCCTGATCAGGATAAGGTGGATCCCGAGCCTATCCCATGAACCCTGGATGTGAAGCGGGAATACACCCTGGATGGGATGCTAGTCCATCGCAAAGCACCATGCACACACACATACACACAATCATTCACACATAGGAGCAATTTATCATAGACAATCTACCTGCTCACTTGTTTTTGGAAGGAAACCTGAGAATTTGGAGGAGTACAGATCAGATATGCAAAACAGCATCCATATAATATACAGATAAATAATATACAGTATTGTGCACGTTTTAGGCACATGCAAAAAGAAATGCTGTAGAGCAAAGATGCCTTCAAAATAATGAAATTAAATATTTCTACATAAAAAAAAATACAGTAAAGAGCAGTAGACAGTAGTAAATGAAACAAAGTCAATATTTGGTGTGACAAAAACTAAAAAATAAAAATAGTAGTCTCTGGTACAATTAGTGCAGTTTTATAAGGAAATGAGCTGGTAAGTTTTATTGAGCATCTTGCAGAACCAGCCACAGTTCTTCTGGAGACTTTGACTTTCGCACTCACTTCTTATTTTTGCAGCAAAACCCAGCAGCCTTCATTGTGTTTTTTGTCTCTTACATAATATGCTGCTTTCTTTAATGACATACAAACATTTTTCTGTAACATTTAATTTTGTGCTAGAAAACTAATGTTTGGGAATCTAAAATGTTTTCTGTACTGACTTATAATGTAGAAATCATAAAATAAAAAAAATCTATAACAAAGTTTGCACTAAAAAATAAAATAGGGTGCCTAAAACTTTTGCACAGTACTGTATGTCTTCGACTAGCTTTTCTATTTACTCTCGGAAACAACAAATGAATACATGAATATGTATTTAAACACGTTTGCATTAATTAATTTGGTAAAAATGACTTCAAACTGTTGCATCATATAATTCCAGGATTTAGCTGAGTAGCACAGGAGGTAGAGTTGCTGCCTCACAGCTCCAAGAGTCCTGGTTGGATCTTGAGCTTGGGTTACTGTCTCACACATTCTCCATTTGTTCAAGTGGGTTTCCTCCTCCCACCTCCCAAAAACATACCAATAGGTGGATAGGCGACTCTAAAATCCCCCTACATGTGAATGAGTGTGTCAGTGTGTGTGTTCATGGTGCCCTGGTCAACTCCTGGGTGTATTCCCATCTCACACCCAGTGTTCCAGGGATAGGCTCCGGATCCACCGTGACCCTGACAAGTACAAAGCGGTTACTGAAGATGAATAAACAAATGAATTGTGGAGCTACTTTTTGTTTGTGGTCTGGATGATACAGCATCGTTCCAGAGGTTCCACTGTGATCTTATAAGTGTCTATGGGGTAGGGGATGTTACGGACCCTCCACTGGAAACTGGTCTTGGTGTCCTTGCGCATAAACACTGGCTACAGAAGCAAGGCAACATTAAAGTCATATATTAGGTAGGTAGTGCTGATACAAGAACAACGTTACATAACTTGACAAGAACGTACATTAGAGCTGTTCTCTTTTATTTCTCCCGTCTCTGTGTGGCTCGGGCCTGTTTCACCCACTTCCACCTGCCATGATCCTTGTCCTCCAAGTCTGGTTTTAGAGCGCAACCTACGTGCTGGAAAAATGAGACATTACACTAGGGATTTCACTTATGTGTTAAACCAAAACAAAGGTTTGAACTTTACTTACAGAGAAGGTCATCTGTCTGCATGTCATATTCTTCAGCCATCTCGGTACCATCCGTAAACAAGTAGTGTACTTTCCTTTTTCCTGTAAAGACAAATTTTTATAAACATATCATTCCCTCTGAATATAAAATAAAAATAACAGCTACTTTTTTCCACTGAACTCGTTAGCAAGACTTCACTAAGACGTCACTAAACTAAGACTTAGCGTCTGTGTACGTACATAAATGTGAGGCACGTACACCATATGGCCCAAGGTTTGTGGACACCTGACCATCACACCTATCTCCGATTTAGTCCCCCTTAGCTGTTATAATAACCTCCACTCTTCTGGGAAGGCTTTCCACTAGATTTTGGAGTGTGATTGTGGGAATTTGAGTCCATTTAGCCACATTAGTGAGGTCAGGCACCGATGTTGGGCGAGGAGGCTTGTTGTGCAGCTGGCGTTCCAGTTCAGCCCAAAGGTGTTCAGTGGGGTTGAGGTCAGGGCTCTGTGCAGGACACTCAAGTTCTTCCGATCCAACCATGGCAAACCATGTCTTCATGGAGCTCGCTTTGTGCACAGGGGTATTGTCATGCTGGAACAGGTTTGTGCCTTTTAGTTCCAGTGAAGGGAAAGCTTAATGCCACAGCATACAAAGACATTCTAGACAAGTGTATGCCTCCACCTTTGTGGCAACAGTTTGGGAAAGAACCACATATGGGTGATGACCAGGTGTCCACATACTTTTGGTCATATGGTGTATTTATATTACCGAGAAACATTATTTTAAAAAATTCTTTTTAAAAAATCATTTTATGAATTCCTCATGAATCAGCTATCTGCTTGGTGTAGTTTTATTGATCTACAATGCTTTGTTCACCCGGGAAAAGAGAAGTAAACCAGGTCGTTTAATTTAGTTCCACAGAAGAAATATCGCGATATTTTACGATATCGCTATATTACGTCCTCTGTCCTCGTTTTTGGATTTTTTTGCTTGTTAATCTTTAAGTGTAGTGTTTCTAAAATAGCATAATATCAAGGTTTAACATGCTGACTCAATAAAGCACCTCACAAGCTCTCAGAAAAAGAAAAAAAAAAAGTTAGCACGCGCCGCCAGCCATGCGGTAACACCGTGCTACCTTTACGCTAAGTCGTTACGTCAGGGTCTCTGTCTGCTATCACTAATATTAGCACGTTTACAAATATTTTACAGCAGAATATCAGGAATAGCAAAATACCATCTGAGATCAACGCCGTTTTCTCAGCAGCCTTCAGGAGATCTGACCAGCTCTGAACAGCCATGTTGCTAAACTTCCTGCACCACAACCACGCGAACGGTTTCCATAGAAACGATGATGAGGCAAAAAAAAAAAAAAAAAAAAAAAAAAAAAGAGGGGGTTTTACGGATAAATATTTTCTTCAATTTTTTTTAACACATGATATAATCATATATATTTTATCAATATAATTTTTCTCTTTTTTTTTTGTTTACACATACTTCAAAATATTTAAAAATATTTTTAAAGTGACGATGACCCGGAAGTGATCCTTTTAAACGTCTTGTTTCTGTTGTTATGGGTAGTTCCATAGTTGGTGTTTACGGGAAAGCTGTATGGCGGATGTGTGGGGGAATAACACATTAGAAAACGTGAGGAGCTGATTATTTTAAACGCAGTCATCTTTTTTTTTGTGAGGTCTGATTCGTTGTGTGTTGTTTAGCTAGCCAGCTTGCTAATAATAGGATGTCTAGAGGATTTGGAGATTACCTAGTCCTAAAGAGCGCACTACCACACTGAGTAGCGTTCCATAATAAACCTGCAGTTCTGATTTTACACATACTATTTAGTGAGGAAGTCTGCATTTTTATACCGAACAGAAATCAGAGTCAAACGCGAATTATACTAGTATAGTAGTATACTAATTATAGCAGTGTAAGAGTAGTAGAGGTTTGGGTGATTAATTATCTTTCTGTACTAACACTGACATGATGTTTTCATATTCTACACTTCTGTACTGATATTAGGGATTCTCACCTGTCACCTATTCGAAATGGAGACTCACGGTATTATGAAAGCCTTCCCAAAAGTGAAGAGACATCGGCCACATGAGGGTAAAGATGTTCCCCCAGTCAAGAAAAATCCGGGTCAACCTATTACTGGTAATGTAATTTACTGCATTTCTCAAATGTGTGCAGCTCTGGTTAAAATCTTTCATTCATTCGTCTTCAGTAACCACTTTACCCTGGTTTGGAGCCTATCCTGGGAATACCGGGTGTGAGGCGGGAATACACCTCGGATGGGACTAAGTCACTTGTAAAGATGTAACTTTGAGTACAAAGAGCGGATAGTAGGCATGGGCAATATAGACTTACAACTATATCACATTATTTCATGGTATCTTTTGCGGTAACAGTATGAATGACGATATGAAATGTGCTGACAATACCCTTCTGAATTTGCTTTGTGTTACTTGTTGACACTTTCTTCTTGCGCAGCTTCTGGCTTTGCTTGTATTCTGGTCAGTGTTTTTGCTTGAGGTGGTGGAACAAATTTGATGCGTTTCCACCCTTTGTCGATCCGGGTTTTTGACACACTTTACAAATCCCAGACGCTTGATTCACATCTGATCTTCTGTATCCGAACCACTTCCATATTACGGCGGAAGCTCCTTTTGAATTCTTCTTCTTTGTCTAGGGTTGAAACTCCACCTTAAGCCATGCTTGTTCTCGTTATATGTGCGAGATGCCCACGTTGAGGCGCATAAACACGGCATCAACTATATTGTCAGTATCGCGGGATGAAAAATTCTTATCATGGGGAGGAAATGTGCCGGCATATCATGGACGATACGATATGGGACAGCCCTAGCGGACAGTGGAGACTCCTTCCGAAAATACTAAATAAACATCATGTCACAAAAAGCTTCACCATACAACTATACAGGTTTAAGAGTTAAATTACTGTTACTGTTAAAAACGGACAACTATACAGTCTTCTGTTTATGTGGAGAATCTGCCAAGTCCCGATAACGTATTAAAACAAGCGTATTAATAAAAACCTTGCAGCTGGAACCACTGTCTGAGCTGTGCTGTTAGAGAAAATTAGTCAACACCTTCTGACCAATCAGAGCTGAGCTTTCAACAGCACCGTGGTATTAATGCCAATATCACAACAATGACTAAGCGATCATTTATTCACTGCCAGGCAGATATATCGGTGTTGTGTGATGTAAAACCCTTATCATAGGTTGCATACTAATGTTTTGTGATGAATATCTACTACAAATGTCTACTACAGGAGCATTTTATAATGGCTACGTGTGTCCATCTGGAAGGGGTCTCGTAGGACGACAGTTGCTTGCTGCTATTCAACATCTGTTTTCCGCTTTTAGGGAACATATTTCAGGGTGTCTGCGTCCACATAGTCCCTGCTGGCATAGGAAATGCCCGGTGTGACATATTCCAGCAGCAGATCGTGCAGAATGGAGGCCAGGTGGAAGCTGCTTACGGACCCAGCTGCACGCACGTGGTCGTGGACGAGTCGGTGGACAGGGAGCGAGCGTCAAGGCTGCTGAAGATGGAAACCTTTCTCCCTGCTGTGCAGCTGGTAAAGTGCACTTGGCTCAGTGCTTGCATCTCTGAGAGGAAGCTTCTGAGCACAGAAGACTACAGGCTTCATCCATGTAACCGGTATTTCTGGTATTTCTGAGTATACTGCATATGACATCTATGTATGGTTTTTTTTTTTTGTTTGTTTGTTTGTTTTTTTGGCCCTTATACGCCAAAATCTCAGTAACACAGTTGGCACTTGCTTTGAAATATAACTGTCTATAAAACCAACAAAAATTAAAAGACAATTACAAATTATTTATATCATTTGAAGATATCCTTTCAAAATGAGCCTATTACGTTCCCTTTGTCCGTAGTCCTCAGGACTCTCCGGCTGAGGAGCCAAAGCAGAGTGCTGTCAGCTGCATCGCTGTTCCTGAGGAAACACAGCCACCGGATCACAAATCAGCTCAAGATGATCCAGCTGACGTGGTAAAGCCTCTGCAGAATCCATCAGATGCTTGTTTGTTTGTTTGCCTATTTAATTTATCCAGTGTCTCAAAGCGCAAATGCTGATCAAGGTTAAAGTCCTGTTGTTTAAATCATCATGTCAAGGAATGTTTTGAGTTATTCAGTTTGTTCTGAGCGTCAGCAAAATTATAGTAAAAGTAATTTAACAGTTAAAAGCAAGGCTTGCCACGTCCTACAAGTCAGGATATCTTAAATCCTATTCGTGTGAAAACAAATAACCTCCTCATGATAATTATGTTTTTATGTAATTTGGAAACAGTTTGAGAAGGTTTGCAGTGAAACAATGGTTTAAATAATTAATCCAATTTGGCAACCCTGATTGTAACATATGTACAGTATCTCACAAAAGTGAGTACACCCCTCACATTTTTGTAAATATTGTATTATATCTTTTCATGGGACAACACTGACGAAATGACACTTTGCTACAAGGTAAAGTAGTGAGTGTACAGCTTGTATAACAGTGTAAATTTGCTGTCCCCTCAAAATAACTCAACACACACCCATTAATGTCTAAACCTCTGGCAACAAAAGTGAGTACATCCCTAAATGAAAATGTCCAAATTGGGCCCAATTAGCCATTTTCCCTCCCCGGTGTCATGTGACTAGTTAGTGTTACAAGGTCTCAGGTGTGAATGTGAATCTGAAAAAAAGAATTGTTGCTCTACATAAAGATGGCCTAGGCTATAAGAAGATTGCCAACACCCTGAAACTGAGCTGCAGCACGGTGGCCAAGACCATACAGCGGTTTAACATGAAAGGTTCCACTCAGAACAGGCCTCGCCATGGTCGACCAAAGAAGTTGAGTGCACGTGCTCTGCATCATATCCAGAGGTTGGCTTTGCAGAATAGACGTATGAGTGCTGCCAGCATTGCTGCAGAGGTTGAAGGGGTGGGGGGTCAGCCTGTCAGTGCTCAGACCATACGCCGCACACTGCATCAAATTGGTCTGCATGACTGCCGTCCCAGAAGGAAGCCTCTTCTAAAGATGATGCACAAGAAAGCCCGCAAACAGTTTGCTGAAGACAAGCAGACTAAGGACATGGATTACTGGAACCATCTCCTGTGGTCTGATGAGACCAAGATAAACTTATTTGGTTCAGATGGTGTCAAGCGTGTGTGGCGGCAACCTGGTGAGGACTACAAAAACAAGTGTGTCTTGCCTACAGTCAAGCATGGTGGTGGGTGTGTCATGGTCTGGGGCTACATGAGTGCTGCCGGCACTGGGGAGTGTACTGTGACATGTACTGTGACATACTGAAACAGAGCATGATCCCCTCCCTTCGGAAATTGGGCCGCAGGGCAGTTATCCAACATGATAACGACCCCAAACACACCTCCAAGACGACCACTGCCTTGCTAAAGAAGCTGAGGGTAAAGGTGATGGACTGGCCAAGCATGTCTCCAGACCTAAACCCTATTGAGCATCTGTGGGGCATCCTCAAACGGAAGGTGAAGGAGCGCAAGGTCTCTAACATCCAACATTGTGTTAATAGCATAGTAATTCATTTCTAAGGCTGTTCCACAAGGACTTAGACAAGGGTTTTGAAATACCACAATTGAACAATCAATTCGCTATGTTTATCATGAAACAAAAGCCAAAATCTGATCTTAAATCAGCACTCTTAGTACCCAATTCAATAGACATAACCCATGTTCTTTCCTTTTAGTGCTCCACAGGTGTTCCACGGGTGCCCGAGACTCAGGAAGAACCCCTCGAGGAAGACGGTGTGTCACAGAACGATTTGGAGGCTCTGATCAGCGGGGTTAAACACGGTTCTGGCCCTTCAGATGACACGCAGAATGTGTCAGAAAAGACAAATGCGCTGGGAAAGTGGGTGTGCGCCCAGTCGTCTGAGACAAAGAGCAAGAACCACAACAATCACATCACTGACAAGCTGGAGCAGCTAGCCAAAGTGTACACACATACAGGTGACAAGTGGAGGGCGCTGAGCTACTCGAAAGCAGTTAATGCACTCAAGAGCCATCACAAGCCGATCTCTTCATATGAGGTTAGTAATAGGAAGTTCCTCCAGGATTGAACGCAAAATAAAGCAAACTCCGCAAATATTCGGAGGTGTTAGGTATTTTTCAGAATTACTGCCGATTTTCCACAGATTTGGGCCAAGATGTGTCATGTGATGTCATCAGTCAAAGCGCTCTTCGATTCATGTTTGTCGAACATGAGTACAGCTAAAAGGTCTCATTTACCAACAAACATCACTACAAAAGACAAATTAACAAAACAATTACGTGCAATTCAAGTAGTTTCCCCACAAAAAAAAGCACAAAAAACTCTGCAAATTGCAGTAAAAATCAAGCATTTTTGGCCGAAACAATCACAAAAAAACCCTGCAAAATCCCATACGGACTGAATAGGACAGTATGTCCGTGAAATCACAAATTAAGCTTTGTGATTTTAATTTATTGCAGGACATGTATCACAATGTGGCAGCAGTATCATCGCAAAACTCATTACGAATTACAGTGCCTTGCAAAAAATATCAAAGATCCAGATGTGTAAAGCTGGTAGAGACGTATCCCAGATGACTTGCAGGTGTAACTGCAAACAGTGGTGGTTCTACCAAGTGTTGATGCAAGTCAGTGAATACTTATGCAATCAATAAATGTTTAAATGCTGTTTAATTAGCCTTTGTCACTAGCACTGTCAAATGATACACATTGTGAAAATCACATGGTGAAATCCCAATTAAGTATTAATTAATCCCCGTTTCAATTTTAGATTTTTACAATACAAAATGCGGAAAAGTTCAAGGGGATGAATACTTATGCAAGGCACTACACTGAGCTTGTTTCAAACACACAAGACTACTAAGTTATTGATACAGTGAGAAAAGCTAGTACTATACACCCCTGACCTGACTGTTACCAGGAAGCCTATAAGATCCCAGGCATCGGCAAGAGCATGGCCAATAAGATTGTGGAGATCATGGAGAGTGGGCACCTGAGAAAGCTGGACCAGTTCGGAGAGTCTGTGCCTGTCTTGGAGATGTTCACCAACATCTGGGGTGTTGGCACAAAGACTGCCCAGCTTTGGTACCAACAGGTAAGGAGGGCTGAATGAAAGACCTCAGGTTTTTTGTCTTTAGAGAGAGAGAGAGAGTTTAAAAAAAGTACAGTACATTTTCATGGTACAGTCAGAACTGTTTATTTTTGTAATGAAGTTCAGCAATATTTTACTTTGAGTGTTATGTTTTCATTCAGTATCATTTTTAAAAACTACCGGTTGATTAATCGTTATCAGCAGGTATTGCCCAACTTAATTATCGGTAAAATCCACTATCGTTCGATCTCTAATACTAAATAAATGTTTCTTCACAGAAAGCTATCAACCGTATCAAAAATTGTTTGTTTTTTTTTTGTTTGTTTTTTTTTGTAATCAGTTGTTCATTCATATAAACCTGTTGTGTGCTTTGCAGCCAGAACCACTGTCCAAGCTGAGTGTGATCTAAAACTGACGGTTTAAACAAGCTACCGGAGTCATGCACGAAATAACTGAAATGAAACAAAACCCGTCCCTCAGTTTGTTATTACTGATTTAAAATGTCACCATCAACCCATGAATGAAACCCAGGTCACATGTTTTAAAGTTTATCTGACAAAATCTGTGTTCTTATCATTTAAGGGGTTTCGTACGCTGGAGGATATTCGCACCAAGGCCACATTGACTCACACGTTGAGAATTGGCCTGAAACACTACGACGACTTCCTCGAACGTATGCCAAGAAGCGAGGCAGCCGCCATCGAGAAAATGGTCCGTAACAGACTTCATCCCATCCCAGTTCACGACATGTCATAACTATAACCATGCCATGAGGCGTAATTATAGTAGAGAGCTAAACGTAAAGGAAATGATCGTCATCATCCTATCAAGCTAACATGCCATTGGGGAGTATTCAGCTCTATATTACCAATACATGCTGAGCTATTCTAAACACTGGCACATGTAATGTATATGTAATGGGACAAAAAAATGTTTGTTCTGGCTAAGAGAGGACTGTCGATCTTTTTTGGTGGCTTGATGGCGAAACCAGAGGCGGCGAGCGTGTCTGTTCTCCCTGAGGAGCTTCTGAAAGTTGGCGCACCATAAGTCAGAAACTCCCTTTGCTCTCTGGCTGAGCAGAGGCCCGAAGCCGGTTGTTTTTCTATATAGTATTGCTTGGTTTTCCTCCTCAGCCAGATAGAAAGTACAGATGAAGAAGATGAGGATAGCATGTGTCTTCTTGCTCTGACAGAATGATATGTAGTGCATGTAACCTCTCCTCAAGCAAGTTCAAAGCCTAAATGCTGGGAGGCAGGGAGCAAATACAGAATAGAGAGAATAGACCATGTAACCTCCATCTCCAGTGACGGAGCTTAAATCAGCCTTAAATTATTGACTTTCACATATATTTCCCTTAGTTGTTATAGGACTCACATTATATGTGTGAACCTTCACATATATGTCTTATAGCCATCATCACTGGGAAGTAATGCGTGTTTCTTGGATGTTCCCTCTGACATGATGCTGCATATATTTTCCTTCTTTCGAAGTCTCAACCCGGGCAGCTGGTGTACTATAAGCATTAATCGTTAACGAACTGTCAGTGCTGTTGAACAATACTGCAAGAGGGTTCACATATGGCCACACGTTGGGTAAGCAGCGTTTGTGATTGACAGGTGCGAGAGGCAGCACACAGCGTGAACCCGGACCTATTGGTGGTGGCGTGCGGCTCGTACCGGCGCGGGAAGCCCACATGTGGAGACGTGGACGTGCTCATCACTCACCCAGACGGCCAATCGCACAAGGGCGTCTTTAGCAAAGTGCTGAAGAAACTCCATCAGAGCGGTACGCTTACACTACATTAGTACGTTCAATTGGAGATACGTGGAGAGTCGTAAATCATTCGCTTGGTCTACATGCTCCAGGTTTTACTACTGGTTAAAGAAATTGACCATGTTGACAACATTTAAAAGCTTAGTCAGCAATTTTAAATTGCCCCAGAAGACAAAATTGGTTGTTTCAGGGCTTTTTGTACCTTTGTGTTATGGAAACCAATACGATACATCTATATTTAGTATATCTAAGAAAGCAATACATAAAATAATTTTAGAGCTGTTTTGTAATTGAATATTTCCTGGAAAACTATTGAAATGTTTTGATGAGTCATCCCATACTAATCTTGTGTTCCTCCAATTAAATGTCCTCTGTAATGTCTGTGACCCACCCCTCGAACGCGGTCACCCTGACTTCCTGTTTTAAAAGTAAATATGTCAACGTACAGAATCAAATCATGGCTCTCAAACCATTTCATGGGTATCTTAAGATTCCAAAACATTTTTTTTTTTAATTTGGTGAAGTTCTCCTTACATTCCTGCAGATCCAAATTAAAATGTATGTTCTGAGAAGAAGGTCTCTGTCGTGTTTCAGGCAAGACAAAAACATCACGTGGACCACTAGGGTTGGGCGGTATGACGGTATATACCGTTACCGCAGAATAAAATGTCTACCGTTACAGATTTTTCTATCCCATGTATACTGCGAAATGTAAATAAGTGGGCGTGGTTAACTTTGTGCGTAGCGCTCCTGCACATGAGAGCGCTGTACATAAGAGCAGGTGTGAGAGGAAAAACATGAAGAAAGATAAACACGCTGGAGAAGAAGTCCCACAAACCAATCCTGAGCAGGAGGAGGAACCTGTTATGAAAAGAGGCACGACATCGGTGGTATGGACGTGGTTCGTGGTTTACAAAATCTGACAAAGAGCAAAAAAAATGTTATTTGCAAAGTGTGTCGCGCGAATGTTCCCGCTAGCAGCGGTAGCACAAGTAACCTGTTTTATCATCTTAAAATTAAATGATGTCAAAGCATACAATTGATTTACAGTTGATTTACCAGAATGACTATTTTTTTACGTGATCTATATTGTTACCATGAAATAAAATTACTCATTCTGTGAAATAGATTTTTGGTCATACCGCCCACCCCTATGGACTACTAACATCCAACCAATGAGGACAAGAAGCTATTTTTACTTGCCTGTCAATCTCGTTGATTACTCCGCCTCTTGGATTAGCATTCAGGCCTGTGTGTACCGCTGTATATTTGGTTGGATTTTGAGTTTCAAAGCCGCTAACTTACACAAAATCGCTGGCTAAACCATTAACGTGTAGTAGGAGTCAGTCAAGGCAACTGTAACTACATTACAAATCTAAACATTTCACCACTCATTCAAAACTCAAAACAAGGCATCATCAATTCTGCTGAATGATTGGAAATGTAAGTCCATGATACACTGAAACCTTTTAATGTAAACAGGAAGTCAGGCCTAAGTTGTGAATTGATGTGCAACAAATACTAGACAGTCAAAATGACTAAAAATCTTAAGAAAAATCAGGAAATATGGCTCTTAGCTGTTTATTTGAATTCACCAGGCTTCTTGACTGACGATTTGGTGAGCCACGAGGAGAACGGCGAGCAGAAGAAGTACATGGGCGTATGTGTCCTGCCAGGCCCAGGTCAGCGCCATCGGAGGCTCGATGTCATTGTGGTGCCACAGGATGAATTCGCATGCGCCCTACTCTACTTCACCGGCTCGGCCCATTTCAACCGCTCCATGCGCGCACTCGCCAAGACAAAGGCAATGAGCCTGTCAGAACACTCGTTGAACGCCGGCGTGGTGCGTGAGCGTGGCGTGAAGGTGGTACCGGGTTTGCCGTTGAGCACACCTACTGAGAGGGCGGTCTTTGAGCACCTGGGAATCCCATACAGAGAGCCTCATGAGAGGGACTGGTAGCAGGACACGTCAAAATAAGATAGAAATGAAAGTCTGTACTAGCTGCTGTACTTCTAAATCCCAAAGTATTTGAATCTTTTTGTGTTTTAGATGTAAAAGTACAGTACAGAGATGTAAAAGTGGAGTTCTCCATAACGGGGATTGACAACTGCAGCTGTAATGCATTGTTTTAAGACTACACAATAATCAATTGTGTCACCCTCAGAATGTCTATGTAAGAATATTTTTAGCTTTTTTTTTTTTTTTTTTTTAATCTAAAAACCTTATAAACTACACCATATAGATGAGAGATGAGGGGACTGACTCTTGATCATCACTCTTTTTAACTATGGTCTCAGATAGTGTATGTATGTATCGTGCTGCTCGATGTTGACATTTATAATGAGATTGATTATAATGGACATATGGATGAAGAAAAGATCATGTGAGTGCCAGAATGTGTGAATGAGGTCCAGTTTTGGTTGCCTTATAAAACAGCCATGGCACACCCGATTGCCTCAGCATTGCCAGATGACTTGAATTGTTTTAGGATGTAACACTTTGTATGGGATGTTTCCATACTGCGAATATTATTAAACTATTGCGAAATACGTTCAGATGTTTTTATTTTCTGTCAACAAAATATATGGAATGTGATAAATTAAGGTGTTTGCAGACCAAAAATAAAAATCCATGTTTAGACTATTTGATGGCCGAGTCTCTGCTGTACAGTAACCGCGTTCTGGGAGTTTGAGTCAAATACAAATCGCACCAACGTCTCCACTACTTCTGTGTTGGATTTCTTACTGATATGACCTTGAACGTCACTAGAAGTCACTCTTTTAAGCACCACTGTAACTGTTCTAGTAATGTCACCGTGTGACGTCAGAGGGACACACAACTGCCAGCTTCTCATTGGAATGATGAAAATACAGCACGAGCCAACAAATTAGTAGCAGAATCGTTAAGCACATCACAAATATTTTAGCATAAACATACTGTATTTAATGTGCTTCAGGGCAGGGTGGAGTTTTCCCTAAACGCTGCAGGAAGTGATTATTTATTTATTTGTTTGTTTGTTTGTTTGTTTGTTTATTGCATATAAAAGTTTTTAAGGACTTGTCAGGTCAGATTTGACAAGGCCGTCATCCAATCCTGGATCAGTGCGCGTTTAGTGGGCGGGGAAATCACATCTTTGTCCTATCAGGTTGCGCACGTGGCGCTGGGTGTGCAGGTGTTGTGCAACAGCTGGAAGTTCCGCGCCGACATGCACGCTGTTCCTCCTGAGACAGAGCAGCTATGAACTGGGAAGAAGGAAGGCGGCGCATGTGGTCGCTTTTCACGTCCCTGACACGCGCAATGAACAAAACATAACTCTGATTTCGATGTTTGCGCGTTTACGAAACGCAGCGTGGTGTTCACAGCTGGATTTTGTAGCTCGGGTGTGCAGGAATGGGTTTGTTTTTTTACACAGCTGGACCTGCCAGTCCCACCGAGGCGACTCTCGACGAGGTGAGAAAATACTTTTTTTTAATTTTTTTAAGTTTGCTTTCAAATAAGTTGAACTTAAAGTTGACCTGTGTGCTGATTAACAAGCGGAACCCGTGCAACCGAGAGGCGTAAACAAACTCATACGTCCGTTTGTTCTCCTACCCGTATTCTACAAGCTCCGCCTCTTTCTTCAGGGTTTGCTGGCAGAACCCTGCCTCACGAGCTATGATTGGTGCGTAGGCCATTCTCTAACGCTCCCATCGACTGATTGGTTGAGACTAGAAACGCCTGGCCAATCCAAGAGAAGGAGGTGGGGTTAGTCGGAATGAGGATGTGGCTTTAAAATCACGACGGTTATTTTTAAATCATCACCACAAGAGTATTATGAGTATTACAAATGTCTTATGTTGTGTTAGTACTTATAGCTAACGTGTCATTAACTATAACGCCGCCTTATTGATTAATGTTCTAACATTTTAATCCAAATCAGGATGAATACAACAACATTATCCCGGTTTATGGTGTGAAAAAGTGTATATATGTGTGTGTATGGTAAATTGTTTGTTTTCACTCAGAGATTAAAAAGGCACCAATTTCATTTTATTCGTTTAAATCTGCTGTCATAAGTGTTAGATTGTTTTTGTAAAATAAGCTTTAAGTAGCTTTACTCTTTAGAGAAGACCGGCTAATGTAACGCCAGAAAAAAACAAAGCTCGAGCTTCGACGGTTAAGCTCTATAGCTCTGTAACATGCACGCGAGGTTGCTGTGTACATCCGCTTTGCGCGCGAGCCTTTGCTAAACACTGCCGGTCTATTGGAGTACTGGTACAGTGTGCCTGAAATGACACTCTTGCCAAATATTTTCAGGGGAAAGTAGCTAATGCATGCAAAAAATGTCGCTAAAGTCGCCGGATGACATCATAGACTAACTTGCATATTCGTTACATTTTTATGATTTACTGTCTAATCATCCTGCAGTTCTACACTGCATATATTCTGTGTTATCTCTATATAATTATAGATTCATAATATATAGCCTAGGTTATCTTTATATATCTGTATATAATCTATATACATTGTATATAATCCAGGGATAATCTGGGTACTTTTGTATATACAATGTACAGTATCTCACAAAAGTGAGTACACCCTTCACATTTTTGTAAATATTTTATTATATCTTTTCATGGGACAACACTGACGAAATGACACTTTGCTACAATGTAAAGTAGTGAGTGTACAGCTTGTATAACAGTGTAAATTTGCTGTCCCCTCAAAATAACTCAACACACAGCCATTAATGTCTAAACCGCTGGCAACAAAAGTGAGTACACCCCTAATTGAAAATGTCCAAATTGGGCCCAATTAGCCATTTTCCCTCCCCGGTATCATGTGACTCATTAGTGTTACAATGTCTCAGGTGTGAATGGGGAGCGGGTGTGTTAAGTTTGGTGTTATCACTCTCTCACACTCTCTCATACTGGTCACTGGAAGTTCAACATGGCACCTCATGGCAAAGAACTCTCTGAGCATCTGAAAAAATGTATTGTTGCTCTACGTAAAGATGGCCTAGGCTATAAGAAGATTGCCAACACCCTGAAACTGAGCTGCAGCACGGTGGTCAAGACCATACAGTGGTTTAACAGGACAGGTTCCACTCAGAACAGGCCTCGCCATGGTCGACCAAAGAAGTCGAGTGCACGTGCTCAGCATCATATCCAGAGGTTGGCTTTGCAGAATAGACGTATGAGTGCTGCCAGCATTGCTGCAGAGGTTGAAGGGGTGGGGGGTCAGCCTGTCAGTGCTCAGACCATACGCCGCACACTGCATCAAATTGGTCTGCATGACTGCCGTCCCAAAAGGAAGCCTCTTCTAAAGATGATGCACAAGAAAGCACGCAAACAGTTTGCTGAAGACAAGCAGACTAAGGACATGGATTACTGGAACCATGTCCTGTGGTCTGATGAGGCCAAGATAAACTTATTTGGTTCAGATGGTGTCAAGCGTGTGTGGCAGCAACCAGGTGAGGAGTACAAAGACAAGTGTGTCTTGCCTACACTCAAGCATGGTGGTGGGTGTGTCATGGTCTGGGGCTGCATGAGTGCTGCCGGCACTGGGGAGCTACAGTTCATTGAGGGAACCATGAATGCCAACATGTACTGTGACATACTGAAGCAGAGCATGATCCCCTCCCTTCGGAAACTGGGCCGCAGGGCAGTTTTCTAAGATGATAACAACCCCAAACACACCTCCAAGACGACCACTGCCTTGCTAAAGAAGCTGAGGGTAAAGGTCAAGCATGTCTCCAGACTGGACTGGCCAAGCATGTCTCCAGACCTAAACCCTATTGAGTATCTGTGGGGGAGCGCAAGGTCTCTAACATCCACCAGCTCTGTGATGTCGTCATGGAGGAGTGGAAGAGGACTCCAGTGGCAACCTATGAAGCTCTGGTGAACTCCATGCCCAACAGGGTTAAGGCAGTGCTGGAAAATAATGGTGGCCACACAAAATATTGACACTTTGGGCTCGATTTGGACATTTTCACTTAGGGGTGTACTCACTTTTGTTGCCAGAGGTTTAGACATTAATGGCTGTGTGTTGAGTTATTTTGAGGGGACAGCAAATTTACACTGTTATACAAGCTGTACACTCACTACTTTACATTGTAGCAAAGTGTCATTTCTTCAGTGTTGTCCCATGAAAAGATATAATAAAATATTTACAAAAATGTGAGGGGTGTACTTACTTTTGTGAGATACTGTACACATCACTTGCATATGTTTATGACTATACTTGCATATATTATATTTTAAATATTATATTATCTCTCTCTCTCTCTCTACATTAGCATTTATGGCATTTAGCAGACGCCCTTATCCAGAGCGACTTACAGAAGTGCTTTCAAGTCTCTATCAATAAATACATCCTCATATTGGTTCACAAGGTCAGGGACTAAGAGTACTATCGGTCTAAAAACCCTGTTGGGGAGGTGGCATAGTATGAAAAACGTAAGACAATATATATATTTAAAAACAAAGAAAGATTTTCTGAATGCACAGTTAGGGCTGTAGTCAAGACTGCTATTGGCAAGTCTAAGGACAAGTCCAAGGCCAGGATTAGCTGAGATTAAAATATTGAGCTTTATTAATTATTTCCTATAGATGAAGTCAAGGCAATACAGAACATCTATTTCTGTATTTACATAATACTGTTTTTAGGAGCAAAGAGCAAAACCTATGAATAAGTATAAGATATAAGCTATAAATAAGTCAATTTCATGTGGTTGTGTTTTTGTTTCCTAGTGGTGCTTCATGGTGCCGCTTTTGACAAGTGCCATGGATGAAACAGATAAGATCTGCTACAAACACCGAACTGCTTCATGTTTAGAAAACTCAAATTGCTGAACTACAGTTAGATTGTATTCATATGTTGATCAGTTCTGCTGCAAAAAATTTTTTCCAAGTATTCAGTCCGGTTGAAACTTTGTTGGGTCCACACCTGGAGCGCAGTCTGCCAGTTGATGACCCTTGCTCTAGGCCATTGCGTGGAATTTGTTCCCTTTGGAGCTTTCGGCACTTTTTTCTTTCATTTTCTATTAAATCACCAGAATTATTTATCGGAACATTTGTAAACTTAGAATAGTGAAATTATGTGGCCTTCTGAACTTGTCTACTTAAATTAGGGTTACATAATAAAATCAGGGCAGGATTATAATATAATACCATATCATATTTTATCTCAGTCACCTGAAATTTTGATATCTTGGCTGGTGAATGCATTATAGTCACAGGATGATATTAGACTAGTCACAGGATGATATTAGACTAGTCACAGGATGATATTAGACTGGTTGACGCAGTCCACATGTTTTCAACAGCTTTCCATTATTATTATTATTTCATTTTCCGTAAAAGAAAAAAACAAAACAAAACAAAACCAAAACGTCAAGCTCCAGAAAAGTCTTGTTCCCATAGATGGAAAATGATTATGATCTCAAACTCAGCTCTCACCTTTCATGCTCTCATGGTGTTAGGTCATGTGAATGTGATTGATGTTTTTTTTTTCCCCAGGGGGGAAAGTTATAGAGTGGAACAAAGGGAATGTTCTTAACACAGGCTCCAGGATCAGGTGGTGTTTAAGGACGAGCTTGAACTCACTGAGTCAGAGAACCATCTGAAATTCTGTTTTTATCTGAGGATTCAAGCACATTTGTGTTTGGGTCTGTATTGTGTAACCCGAGTGTGGGTGTCGCCTTATGGTCGTACAAACACACTAAAAAGCCCTTAAGTAAAGACTGAAAGCTATACGTGTGCAGTGGAGTGTGGGGAAGACATAGCCAGTGTTTGCAGTGAACTTTGGGTACAAAACTTTGTGTCTTTAATTGGTTACATGTAGGACATTTTAGGACTGAGACTAGGATGTGGCCACTTTTAAAGAAACACCTGTACACTCACTCATTCATGGCAATCATGTAGCAACAGTTCAATGCATAAAATCATGCAGATACACGTCAAGCGCTTCAGATAATATTCACCTCAAATATCAAAATGGGGAAAAATGTGACCGTCTCTTTGACCATGGCATGGTTGTTGGCATGATCTCTTGGGATTTTCATGTACCACAAGGCACCAAAACAGCTTCATTTCACCATGACATAGATACTACAAGTCTCTGGAACAGTACTGGAGCAACGAACACCATTCTTACTTATTGTATATTAGTGCAGTGTTTGTTCTGGACGATGCTGATGACTGCTTATACAGTATGTTCTGTATACATTGGGATGCTGAAAGTGTGTTTCCCACTTCCCTTTAGCAGGCACAACGATGTGTTGGGGAGAATAACCAGAGCTACGTTTGTGAGTCAGGGCACTGCTGTGAAGAGCTGCAGTGCTGCAACTTCTATTATGAGTTATGGTGTGAGTACCCCTGTACACTTCCAATACTGTCTCTCATTAGGGAAATGAAGAAATGAGCCAAAAAATCACCACTGAAAATGATTTCATTTACTCATTCTTGTTGTGTCTGCTTCACAAAGTGAGGCTCGTGGCACTTCTTTAAAGTAAAAATAAAATAAAATAAATAAAAAAAACCAACAGAAAAACCTACATTTTTTAGTACAATTTTATGACAAAGGTTTGACTCCCTATCCCATCCCCTCATGGACTCCTTACTCCCTTACAGCATTTAGCAAAAGTGAAAAATAACAAGTGGAAATATATGATTTACCTAATATTTCTCAGATATTACATTGTTCAGCCTATTTCTAGATCATATTTCTCATTTCAAGCTGAAAATTATCTTGTTCTATTGGATTTTTAAAAATTCTTTCTAGAAATACACTTACATGAAATAACACTTGAAGCAACTGACTTTCAAAATATCTTATTACCTGATATGTTGCTATGCCCTCGTATGCTGCCATTTATGATCTCATGTAATTTGCACAGCCAGTTTGCTTGGCTTTGCAGATTTATGCCATTTGCATGGCTCTATGTGCTTAATGCATCATACTGCACTTGCCATTTTGGCAGAATTGTAGCTTTTGTACTCTGATATTGTTATTTTTTTTGTTTTGTGTATCAGTGTTGATATCATTGTGGTTATTTATTTATCAAATAGGGCTCTGGTTGATGTGCGCTATTATCTTCATCCTGATCTGTTGCTGTGTGTGTTGTCACCGCCGCGTCAAGCACAGACTGCAGCAGCAGCAGCGACAGCATGAGATCAACCTGATTGCCTACAGAGAGGCTCGCAACTACGCCTCACCTCCATTCTACTTCAGTAAGAGTCACAACCAAACCCTTTCTGTCAGTGTGTCTGTTTTTTTGGACCGATGTTCAGCTGAGGGATGTGAAGACCACTCTGAATATCCCATGACTCTGTATACTCCCACCTGTTTCCACTGGCAAAGCATCAGGGAACATTTTACAAAGCCAGAAGAAAACTACACAGGGCAATTCGAGATTCTGTCAATATTGATGCTGTGAGCTAGTTTACATACTGTACACACCTTAAACCAGTCACCATGACATTGAAACTTGGTGCGCCATGCAGACAGACTTATATTATCTAGATTCTCCTGTCAGTCATAAAACTCTTTGCTTCATTGTTTTTTTTGTTTTTTTTAATATGGCAGAGCCTATAAAAATTTGTATCAAATAATTTTATTAAATAAGTCCCCCGATTTGCTATAGTGCATCAATAACAAAGATAATGGTCAAAGACAGTGACAGTGGTGTCTTGACTCTGTCTGCAGGAAGGGATAAAGATTCAAAGATAACAGAAAGTTTTGAACTGTAGATGGACCACATAAAAATGACATGCTCATTGTTACATTCTTGATGTTTGTCAGTTTGAAAAGAAAGACTTGAGTTTTAAGTTTGGGTAATAACTAGGTACCATATTAATTTTCCTAAAATTCTCTCCATTTTGTGCTTTTCAGGGTTTCTACCAAGCTATCTCCTCCCTGACTATGAGGATGTAACAAATCATCCTCTCACCCCACCACCTCCTTACTGTAACCTAAACACTGGACTACCAGCTTGTACCAACAATGACCAGGAGGAGGCGCAATGTCCATCCAGACAGGCCACTCCTGTTCCCACAGTATCGACAGAACTGTGCTCCAGTCCTGACATAGTGGAGCTTGAGAACTCCAGGGAGAACCAGCACAGAGATGATGGGAAAGACAGGGAGACCATGTTAAAGCAGGACGTGGATCACAAGGATCAGGAAAGGTATGTGGAAGTACCTGAAGAGAAGAAGGATGAGTTTATGGGAAGAAGGCGCCACTTTACAGGCGACTCTGGCATTGAAGTGTGTTTGTGCAGCAGAAGAACTGAGAGCCACAGACCCAGAGAGCTTGAGGAGCTGTTAAGCAATGAAGACCACAGTGGCTCGATGGAGTTTTGTGATGGCTGTGGAGCTAGAGATGATAAAGATGGTGAGCAGGGGTCAGAGCTGGATGCATCACCACCGCCACCACCACCACCACCACCACCACAGCTCCATCCTCTCTGCCTGTCTTTGCATACGATTAATGAGCAGGAGGGACCACAGGAGTGACAGAGCTGAGGGGGATTATATCAAACATAAAGGAAACGGAGACCCAACAGTACACACCATGTTTTGTGGATGGTATATACAGTATGTGTAAGCCTTTTGACACTCTGATGGTTGAATGATTTCGTTTTTTTTTTTTTGTAGCAACAGCCGTGCTATATAGGGGAAAGAGTCGGATCCAGAGCCTATCCTAGAAACACTGGTTTCAAGATGGGAATACATCCTGGATGGGACACTAGTCCATCACACCTTCACACACTCATTCACACTTCTGGATTAGCCAATCCATTTACTGGCATGTTTAGGGAGGTTGGAAGAAACCAGAGCTCTGAGCAGTGACTTGAGATAATGACAAGATCCAAGGATCATACAAGATCAATAGAACTGTTCAGTTTAATGAGCCCTATTATTTTTTGGTGAGTGTAACGTTTGGTGTGTGGTCATTCATAGGGGGCTGGGATAAGTTCAAATAGCTGTTTCTCAGGAGCCACAAGTCTGACTGAGCTGAAATTTGGTGATGCCTGGATTACTTTAAAAAAAAAAAACAGCCAACATCAGCTAATTGGCTTTCAGCAGGCATTTCACAGGGTTAGCATTGAGCTACCCTCATGAAACATGGCCAGTATGCTCATTTATGGACTCTGTTGTTTTATGTAACTTGGCAAGAACTGGCCTATGGGTGATATTTGCAAAGGATCCTTGGACCCCGCAGATCGCCCGTTGTAGTTATATTTACATGTTGATTTTCGTCAAGCTTTGTCATTGGGGCTAGTTTTAGTAATTCAAGCTGTGAAGTGTTTTACATGAAAGCAACTTTCACTCTAAGCCCCTACAGGTAAATGATAAGGTACCTGAACATTGTGCTAGTTAGACTGACCTCTGCTTTGTACATTTTTCAATCTCTCCTGCCAAAACAGAGAAATTGAGATTGATTTTGTTGCATTATTTTGCCTGAATTATAGCAAAGTGGCCAAAAAATAAATAAAAGTTATGAAAGCTGATTTTGGAAGCCTAAGTTGTCTTTATTTATTTATTTATTTTATCAGAATTTGCACATTAAAAAATACAAACAGTTTATGTTTAATGATTTGCAGGCATAGTGAAATGTAGACATGCAAAAAACATTCTGCAAAAGCATTCAACTTAGTACAAAGTTTATTATTCTTTTAGTTTACATTTAAATTAATTAAAAGTAGATTATTTTATATATAAAAGCCATTTAGAAGAATTTGTAGTCCTGCCAAAATAACTTGATGACAATGATGTTATATCTTTTTTTTTTTTTTTTTTTTTTTTTTTTTTTTTACACATCAATTGCAGACAGATCACTTTGTATTACTGTGACAATTTCCGATTTCAAAACTAGGATCCATTTAAAAATATTGATTGTGAGATTGTTTAGGTGGTGCCAACAGTAACTGGCCTAAAGAGCATTTTTATGAAACAAACCTTTCAATATTATTAATAATCACTTAATAATCACCCAATTTATACCCCAATTATTAGTAATCACTTACCCCAACACCTTTTTCATTTCCACAAGAGGGACCACCCCCCCAAATGCAGTTATGTAGAAGTCAAAAATTTCATAATGTTCATATCGTGCTTGACTGCTATGTTTTGGAAAAATGAAAAATGGAATCTGTGGATCTTTGGACCATGTGGATAAGAGTATTGACATTATGTTTAGAATTGCTTACACAATTAAACAAACAAAAAATCTGTGGATTGTTTTTAAGCTTGAAAGCTAAGGAAATTTGTTTTCGTAATGTCTTGTGATTTTGGTGGTAACCCTATTTATATTCATAAATATATGAATATGATATAGTTTCTATAATCTCTTGCATTTGTTTTCATACTTGTTCAAAAAATGATTGGCTAGGGATTTTGTGTTTATGTTTGACTTCCTCTTCCCTCTTTCCCTCTTATCATATTCTGTTATTCTACTCTATTATTCTTAGAGTGTTGCATTTACTAATTGACCCATACAGCTATTACTGTGATGTAGGTCACAGTCACAAAGAGGAGGTACAGCAGGAAAAGGAAGCGATCAATAACGTTCGCGATCAGCTTCCAGTCATTCAGTTTGGGTCTCAGGTGTTCTTCTATCCTCAGTCGAATGGTCAGCACGTCTCGGGCCACTTTCTTCAGCTCATCCAAAACCGCTGCACCCTGCATCTTCTCCATTTCTCCAGCCTCAGTAGGTGTCATTGCTTCACCTGACATGTCCAGCGTCACTGGCGACATGAACATAACGAGATATTAGATGAGCCATCAGTCCAGTAGTGAATGTTCTTGGTTATGGATGGACTTTTAATGGCATCTAACATAATGTTAAGGAATGTTTTACTCTGGAACTCTACAATTGCTAAATCAGCTAGCAAAATCTAGTATCAACCATTAAGATTATGAAATATGAATGCCATATTTAGCAATTAGATTGGGCATCCTGTTATCGGAAAATAATCAATGAAATGGTGGTGTTAAAAATGAGTAAACACCTTCAAACCAATCATGTTCAAGAATTCAACAGCACTGGGGTACAATTTACTTTATACTGCAGGGCTGTTTAATTCTCAGTTCTGATTGGCCAGGAGGTGTTCATTTTCAATGACAGCGGTTCTGGTATTGTTGGCAATTCAGTGATATACTGTATAAAAATGTGCTCATTCTAATCCCTTATCATTTCTATATTAATAGCTAATTCACATGGAGTTGCATAATTTAAGATGAAGAATAAACATTTATGTTACTCATTAGCAAAGATAATATAATTGTTGACAAGTTGATATGGTGACATTAACTTTATATAATATTTATGGAATCTCCAGTATCAGTGCTTTGTAACAGTCAAAATAAAAGCTGTAAGCTTTTTATCTTATTATCCTCAAAAGTAATTGGTAAAAGAGAGTCTGGTGAGGAATTGAGTGTTTATAGTTGCTGTTATTGATAGCAAAGACTATTTATTTTGTTGATTAAATGTAACTGTAGACTACAGATTGGTAATCCACATCACCACCATCCTGTTGATTAATTTACTATAACAGCATGCCTCACTGCTTTTATTTATTGTTTTGCAAGTATTCTTATTATATGTGCTGTAAACCACTAATCCTGTTACCATTTGTTTGTGGGTTTACAGTCAGTGTGACCGGAGCAGCAGGACGTTTAGGGGACATGAGCAGGAAACATGCTAGGTAGTCCAGAACGAGGACGTGGAGCCAACGGGGCACTCTGGGGTAATATTTTGAGTTGTTACAGAGGTTAACAATGAACATCGCCTCCAAAAGGCTGATCACCATTAGCGCCAAGCTGAGAGAGAAAAATACATCTGCGAAGGGAAAGAGATGTCCACATGATACAATATACAAGATGTGGGCCATATGTAATCCAATAGTCCATTACTATGATTGTATTTTAAGCTACTTATTGATTAGACTTATCTCAGAGAACTAACAGTAAGCCAGACATTGTATTATAACGTATTATTGTGCAACAGCGCTGTACTTATAAGGGGTGTGTTTGCAGCACTATCAGGCAGGAGGTCATTAGTGATGATCAGAAAGACAGTGTAGCCCAGGATGAGAGTCATTTTGATAGCAGAGCGATCAACATTTTGAGGAGGCAGGAAGAAGCTGAACAGGTCCAACAGACTCAGGAAGCAGCTGGGGACCAAGAGGTTGACTACATAGAGACTGGCCTCACGTTTAAGGGTTATCTGTGGCATAAACACAAAGAGATGCACTGCTTTAGTCCATGCTCCATAATTTCTCTTGTATGAAGACATTTTAAAACTGAAATGAATTTTTTTTAAGTAAATAAATAAATTAAAAGAATCAAGGCAGACAGGTAGATTCACTTACACTGTACTTAACAGAAGAAAAAGACCTTTTGCTGGTGAAGATATTTTGGGAAACAAGCTCTGTCATGTTAATAAGTCTCCATCCTGATTCAGAGTGAACAGATGAGTTAAAAATAAACGCTGTCGATTTAGAGCTCAGCTTCAGTTCATTTTCTGAAAGAACAGTATATCATAATTTTACATATTACTTACAAATATCATCAGTGTTCATACATTTATTCATTCATCTTCAGTAAGCATTTTATCCTGCTCAGGATCACAGTGGATGGAATGCTTGTCCACTGCAGAGTAACACACACACAGAGACAGATAGACACACACACACACACACACACACACACACACACACACACACACACACACACACACACACACACACACACACACAGAGTGGGTATAGAAAAGAATCACCCCGCTTTAAAATAATCACGGACAGACACAGGTTTTTTTTATCCAGCTGTATTTACTCAGTGCAACTTATAATATCCAAGTGAAAGATATAACACCAACATGTCAGAAAAAAAAAAAAAAATTACTGAGTTGGAAAAAGGATCACCCACCTCCTAAAAATGACTTGTAAGCTCAATAAGGTGTAGCTAATCACCTTCTCAATAGCACACAAAGCCATCTGACTTTCAGCTGTGATCAGCTATGGTCATTTTGATTACCTCAGCATGAAAAGAGCTTTCCTGGAGCATTTTGTAGTGCAACTGAAGCAAACAATCAACTATGGGTGGCAAGGCACTGTCAAAAGATCTCCGGGATAAAGTTGTGGACCGGCACAAGTCAGGAGATGGATACAAAAAAATTTCAAAGGTTTTATCAATGCCTAGAAGCACAGTGAAGTCTATTATTAAGAAGTGGATGGTATTTGGTACAACACATACCCTCCCTGCATCAGGACGTCGCTCCAAACTGGATGAAAGAGCCAGGAGGAAACTGGTCAGAGAGGCTACCAAGAGGCCTACAGCAACTCTGAAGCAGTTGCAGGAATTTATGACAAAGAGGGTCATTGTGTGCATGTGACAACAATATCACAAATTCTCCACAAAAGTGGCTTGTATGGGAGGGTTGCAAGAAAAAAGCTACCCACGACTGAGCTTTGCCAAAATGCACCTTGAAGATTCTGAGGCCACATGGAAAAAGGTGTTATGGTCAGATGAGACTAAAATTGAATTATTTGGCCTCAACACCAAACAATATGTCTGGTGGAAACCCAGTACCGCTCACCATCCAAATAACACCATTCCTACAGTAAAGCATGGAGGTGGTAATATCCTGCTATGGGGGTGTTTCTCTGCAGCAGGGACTGGAGCACTTGTCAGGATAGAAGGAATGGGGCAAAATACCATCAAATTCTTAAGGAAAATCTGCTGCCCTCTGCCAGAAAGTTGTCAATGGGAAGAAGGTTTACCTTCCAACATGACAATGTCCCAAAGCACACAGCAAAACTGACCACACAGTGGTTGAAGGAGAAAAAGATTAATGTCCTTGCATAGCCTAGTCAGAGCCCAGACATAAACCCCATTGAAAATCTGTGGAATGACTTGAAGACTGCAGTCCACAAACGGTCACCATTAAATTTATCTGAACTTGAGCAGTTCTGCAAAGAAGAGTGGGCAAATATTGCAAAGTCTAGATGTGCAAAGTTAGTAGAGACATATTCCAACAGATTAAAGGCTGTAATTAAAAAATTAAGGCAAATTAAATCAAGGGGGTGATCCTTTTTCCAACTCACTGATTCTGGGTTTTTTTGTTTTTTTTTTAAATAAATTTTTTAATGTTGGTGTTATATCTTTAAGTTGCACTGAGTAAATACAGCTGGATAAAACAAAAACTGTGTCCGTCTTCATTTCAAGCTGAAAAGCAACAAAATGTGATTATTTTAAGGGGGGGGGGGGATTATTTTCCATACCCACTGTACATATCTAGGGATATTTCAGAGTCACTAATCACATTAACAGTAATCCCAATTACAGTAAATAGCAAATATAGCAACAGTTTATACAAATATACTATTGAAAACACTTCTACAGTGTTACCTTCATGCACGTAGGAATGGAAAGTAAGTGAGCAGTTCTGGACGTCAAAAGGAAATTTGTAGATGTCCATTTGACACGAGGCAGCAACTCTTTGGGGTTCTATGTGATGAACCCCGCCGGTGTAATTGAGCTGAAGGTAGGGTACATCAGGACTTTGGTCTTCAACCATACTGCAATGTCATGAAAGAGAAAGAGTATGTCAAAAAAGCCAACAATTTCCATGACTGTATAAGACGCAGACTCATTAAAGAACTAATAAAATAAAAATAACATTATTATTATTGCAGGTCAAACTTCAGCAAATCTGCTTCTTTCTTTCCATTTTGACATGTTTATGATAAAAGTGTTCTTATGTCTGTTTTACAACATTTTAAATATTTACCACAAAACAACAGATGTAATGTTTTCCAGTGGGACAGAAATAAGTCCTGATGTTTGGGAAAAATTTTTTTTAAAGAATATTCGATGCACAAAGACAGGGGAGATGGGAGACTATGGACATCCTATGTGAATTCTTCTTAAATCTCTTTCGTTTGGAACTTTCTTTGTGGCACCAACAAGCTGGATTGATCAAAAGGTTCTTTAGAATGAGTCTCAAATGAGTCTCAGAGTGGGGTGCAGGGACCCCCAAGGGACAAGAATATCCCCAAAGGTCTATGATATTTTACATTTTATTACAATGGTGGAAATAACAACAAGCTATGAGGTTATATATAAATGTTATTATATCTAAAAATTATGTCAGCTGGAATCTAATGACACTTTTAATAATATGTATTCTATGGGTGGAAATTTCAGAAATTAAAAGAGCCCTCCCTGGCTCAAACAAATAGCAAAATATTTTTTATAAACATCAAAATAATTAGATTAATATTTGAATAGCTGTATTATTTTCATAAAATAAATCTATAAAAAATCTATGAAGTGTCCATGGAATTTATTTTATAGTTAAAGGGGTCCCTGACAGCAAAAAAGCTAGAGATCCCCTGCTTCAGCATCATTCTGTATAATCTTTTCTGCCAACTTTATTTTTAATAGTGGCGCTTAGCTCATAGTCCTACAGTATATGATCACATTATCCAGAATGGGAAGGTCACTCACTGCTCGGCTATTTGTATATTTGGCAGCCACAGCTCAGACACTGGGTATGAGATATTTTCAAATCCACACATAGTGTTATCCCACCTCAGAAATGGCACGGACCAGTCCTGTAAAGAGTTCAATCATGCATTGTTCAAAAGTTGAAAAACAGGCAAGGAATTAAACAGTGACATAAACAAAATGGTGAAACTTACAAGTGTTGTTATAATGAATAATGTCATGACCTGTTCCTTTTCATCCTGGAAAAACAAAATGCAGCCAAAGAAATTAAGACAAAGTAAATAAACATTATATGGCCAAAAATATGTGGACACCAGAATATTGAACACTCCATTCCAAAACCATGGGCATTAATAATGAGGTATTATTTGGGCATTAATAATGAGTTGCTGTTATAATAACCTCCACTCTTCTGGGAAGGCTTTCCACTAGATTACGGAGCGTGGCTGTGGGGATTTGTGTTCATTCAGCCACAAGAGCATTAGTGAGGTCAGGCACTGATGTCGGGCGAGGAGGCCTGGGGTGCAGTCAACGTTCCAGTTCATCCCAAAGGTGTTCAGTTGGGTTGAGGTCAGGGCTCTGTGCAGGACACTCCAGTTCTTCCACTCCAACCTTTGCAAACCAGGTCTTCATGGAGCTCGCTTTGTGTACAGGGGCATTGTCATGCTGGAACAGGTTTGGGCCTCTTAGTTCCAGTGAAGGGAAATTGTAATGCTACAGCATACAAAGCCATTTTACGCAATTGTGTGCTTCCAACTTTGTAGCAACAGTTTGGGGAAGAACCACATATGAGTGTGATGGTCATGAGCCCACATAGTTTTGGCCATATAGTGTATAAAAATAGCATAATGAAAACAGACATATGAAATGCTCACCATGCCCAGGATACCAGCAACACTGATGCCCAATTTAACAGCTACAGCTTCGCTTGGGTGTGTAACAGGCCGTATTTCTTTACTCCAAAGGGTTTTTTTAACTTCGGCATATAGGGATTTGGTATCATTAGAAGTGCAATTAAGTGGCATTATTTCAGTCTTCTGACATCCAACAGCGGGAACTTGAAATATGAAAAAATCATTGCTTGATTGGTTGATGGTAAATACTTTATATATAAAAGTGTAACTGTTAATAGGTACAAAAACAATGTATAAATTTTGTATAAATTTAACACCTGACACTCCTTCCATAAATGTTAAATAAACATCGCCTTATAGAAAGCTTCATCATCTGCCGTACCTGTCCCTAGGAATGAGTTGTTACCACAGAAATGATTTTAGAACAAATGCATTAATGCAGACCTGTGATTTGTTATGATCTGGAGCCTGGAGAGTTGTTTTTAGAGAAACCCCTACTGACCAATCAGATTTGAGAATTCAACAGCTCTGTGGTATATAATAATAATAATAATAATAATAATAATAATAATAATATTATTATTATTATTATTATTATTATTATTATTATTATTATTATTATTATTACTACTACTACTACTGCCCAGCTTCATTCTCTTTTTAAATTTCCACCAAGTAATTCCATAACTACTCTAAAAGCACTCGAATCTCTTTGCAGAAACACTCTCTTTATTAAGCACTATTTATTAAAGAAGGACATACTGTAAATTTTATTAGTTGAAAAATACTGCAAATTTAATGTTGCGGAAAGTTATATAACAGCTATAAACAGTTCTTCCATTATCAAATTCTCGTTTTTTTCGTAATAATTCTGTTGTAGTTAATAGGACAAATAATAATAATAATAATAATAATAATAATAATAATAATAATAATAATTCATTACATTTATATAGCGCTTTTCTAGACACTCAAAGCACTTTATATAGTACGGGGGGGGTGTGTGTGTGGGGGGGGAGGTTCTCCTCAACCACCACCAGTGTGTAGCATCCACCTGGATGATACGACGGCAGTGCACCAGAACCCACCACACACCAGCTACTGGTGGAGAGGAGAGGATATTGGATATTGATATTGGAAACTCCTTCCAAAAAAACTAAATCTTCTCATAGAAAACTTTACCAACACATATAAACTATATCACATATAAAACACATATATAACACATATAAAAGTCCCTGTGTAAGTTGTTACTATGGAAACAATAATGTATTATAATGAATTACTGTCATTATAAAAAGCTGTTGTTGTTAATAATAATAATAATAATAATAATAATAATAATAATAATAATAATAATAAACAGTCAGCACCTCCTAACCAAACAAAATCAAGAATTAAATTATGCTGTGGTGTAAGAATTAATTCAAATATTTAAAAAAGAATTATTTATACCATGTGTTAATTAATTTGCTTGTCTAAGATCTTACCTTGACTGTTAAAAAGTAAGACAAACAGCCATCCCATAAACAGTGTGAGTTCTCTTTGCTGTGCCATGTCAGTGTGATGTTGTGTATCCAACATCTGATTCTCTGCCTGTGGGGATTAAACAACATTAGTCACAGCATAATGTCTACTTGAAGGAAGTAGAAAATGTTTTCTGAATAAAACATTCAATACAAATAAAAATGTACAGAGTAAACATGTCAGGTAAGTTTCCATCCTGTCTCCACCTAAAAGCATGTGATTAAATCGAACATCATTGGGGGAAAACCTAAAAATAAAAAAAAAATGGGTAGACACTGACAAACATAAATGCTATTATGTGAAGTGAACAGTCATATAGATGAATACAATCTGGTACATACTGTAATGTATCTGTTCTAATGTGTTATTGTTTCTATAGTAACAGCTTGTATGAGTCTTGTATGGCAGATGGGTGTAATTGATGATATAAGTGAACTTTAATCAGTGTTCTTTGAGGAGACGTTTATTTAGCATTTTTGAAGGACCTGGTACTTTTTTAAAAGTCAGAGTTAACGCTGTAACTGTAGGTTTTCTATCATGAAAAAAATACAGACATTGTGGTTTTTCAGTAACATAGCAAGCTGTATTTTTAAGTCTTATTAATTTCATGTTAGAGAAAATAGAGACTGGTAAAGAAATGTTTATATTATGTATATACACCATATCGGCCATAACATTAATACAGTATCTCACAAAAGTGAGTACACCCCTCACATTTTTGTAAATATTTTATTATATCTTTTCATGGGACAACACTGAAGAAATGACACTTTGCTACAATGTAAAGTAGTGAGTGTACAGTTTGTATAACAGTGTAAATTTGCTGTCCCCTCAAAATAACTCAACACACAGCCATTAATGTCTAAACCGCTGGCAACAAAAGTGAGTACACCCCTAAGTGAAAATGTCCAAATTGGGCCCAAAGTGTCAGTATTTTGTGTGGCCACCATTATTTTCCAACACTGCCTTAACCCTATTGGGCATGGAGTTCACCAGAGCTTCACAGGTTGCCACTGGAGTCCTCTTCCACTCCTCCATGATGACATCACAGAGCTGGTGGATGTTAGAGACCTTTCGCTTCCATTTGAGGATGCCCCACAGATGCTCGATAGGGTTTAGGTCTGGAGACATGCTTGGCCAGTCCATCACCTTTACCCTCAGCTTCTTTAGCAAGGCAGTGGTCGTCTTGGAGGTGTGTTTGGGGTTGTTATCATGTTGGAATACTGCCCTGCGGCCCAGTTTCCGAAGGGAGGGGATCATGCTCTGCTTCAGTATGTCACAGTACATGTTGGCATTCATGGTTCCCTCAATGAACTGTAGCTCCCCAGTGCTGGAAGCACTCATGCAGCCCCAGACCATAACACTCCCACCACCATGCTTGACTGTAGGCAAGACACGCTTGTCTTTGTACTCCTCACCTGGGTCAGGATGGTCTGAGCACTGACAGGCTGACCCCCCACCCCTTCAACCTCTGCAGCAATGCTGGCAGCACTCATACGTCTATTCTGCAAAGCCAGCCTCTGGATATGATGCTGAGCACGTGCACTCAACTTCTTTGGTCGACCATGGCGAGGCTTGTTCTGAGTGGAACCTGTCCTGTTAAACCTCTGTATGGTCTTGGCCACCATGCTGCAGCTCAGTTTCAGGGTGTTGGCAATCTTCTTATATCCTAGGCCGTCTTTATGTAGAGCAACAATTCTTTTTTTCAGATGCTCAGAGAGTTCTTTGCCATGAGCTGCCATGTTGAACTTCCAGTGACCAGTATGAGAGAGTGTGAGAGTGATAACACCAAACTTAACACACCTGCTCCCCATTCACACCTGAGACCTTGTAACACTAACAAGTCACATGACACCGGGGAGGGAAAATGGCTAATTGGGCCCAATTTGGACATTTTCAATTAGGGGTGTACTCACTTTTGTTGCCAGAGGTTTAGACATTAATGGCTGTGTGTTGAGTTATTTTGAGGGGACAGCAAATTTACATTGTTATACAAGCTGTACACTCACTACTTTACCTTGTAGCAAAGTGTCATTTCTTCAGTGTTGTCCCACGAAAAGATATAATAAAATATTTACAAAAATGTGAGGGGTGTACTCACTTTTGTGAGATACTGTATATAACATTATAAATATTTTCTCATCATCACCTTTACTAGCTTCATGCTTACTGTAGTACTGCAATAGATTTTGTTACCATGGTACACCATCGTACTGATACTCGCTGAACACTATTTAGAACTAATTTTTTTTTTTTTTTTTTAAATATTTGGATAGCTAATATTTTCTGATATTTTTTGATATCAGAAACTCATAGAAATGCTGGTTATATTTGTTATGATTGGTCAGATCAGTGACTCCACACTGAACACACTACACTACTTTTTCATTTGAAAAAATAAACACAACATGACAGCTCAATAAGGATGTGACTTTTTTCCATAATCCTATATATTTGCATGCTATTTTTTCTATTATTTATTTGAGTGATGGTTTGTGGATTTTCCTGCTAATAAACCTCCTGCGAATGGATTCTCACACCACCTCTTTCAACTTCAACTTCAACTTTTATTTATATATATATATAGCACATTTAAAAACAACTTGCCCAATGTTGCCCAAAGAGCTTCGCAATAGCGTTAATGAAAAGTATATAGAAAGTAAATAATAAAAAGATAAGACATATAATAAAATACCAAGTAACAATTAACATGCCTACACACAAATAGCCAATAACATTATCATATCTACACTCACAAAGACAATTACTCAAGATCCCCTTCCTTCAAAAGCTAAATTTAAAAAGATGTGTTTTCAACTGAGACCTCAAGACTATTCCACAATTTAGGAGCAACTGCTGTGAAAGCTCGGTCACCCTTTGACTTCTTCTTAGAACGAGGGACTGCCAACAACATTTGATCTGTCGATCTCACCATCCTAGCCGATGTATAAAATCCTAAAAGGTTACTGATATAAACTGGAGACATGTTGTGGAGAGCTTTAAAACCTCTGAGTCCTGTTTGTTATACTTACTGTATGTGTGCATTTTAATGTTGTCATGTTTACCTTGAGGTGTTTACTGCAGCATAATCTGACTGCCTACTAGCTAACAGTATAAAGCAAAACAAAAACAGAGTGGAGTTGATTCAATTTGGGTTTCTCTATGACCATTACTTCACTAGTTGGGAATAATCCCAGTTACAAGGTACATGTATATAAACAGCTTGCATATTCATGTTCCTTAGACTTGTAACATACGCCCAAATGTAATGCTCAAGCTTGCTCACAGTTCCACTTTTAGGATCAATATATAACGGGAAGGGTTCGAGTTTCTGTCTTAATTTTTTAGGGGGTACCTAGGTAAGTATAGTGTGCATGCAGAACATTTCAGGTTTGAGACTTCTCTTATTTATTGATTGATTGATTTTCTATAGGGGCGAGAATGTGCAACTGTATAAAATTCCTCTCATTTTCAGGCTGAATATCTCTGATGGGGGACCAGATACAAATTTGAAATTTTCACAGAAATAAGCCTGATCTATCATGTTTGTACAGGTGTACAGTTGTTATGCGTGAATAGATTTAACCACATATGGAAGTACAGTGTTCAGTTTTACAAATGAACAGTGTCATAAACAGAGCTGTGGAGTTGCTCCTCCTCTGATAAAAGCAGTAAGTCACTTCTAAGCTGTAGTCATTTACTGTTTTTATGAAATTGTATATTCTTAAATTGTATTTGTTTTTCTTTCTTGGAAGCTGTAGGGAGGTGGATGCCATTTTTTTTTCATATTTTGTTGTTTTCTCCTGTTTTTGGTTAGAGAGGGAGTAAGGTAAGAACTTTGTTGTTGATTTGAAGATTAGGTAGTACTCCTTCTAAAAGTTAGAAATACTTTCTGTTTATTGTTTTGGCCTGGTCTTCTCCTGAAGCCCTTTTGTGGCTTTTCCCTTTTTTGTAAACCTTTGTAAAATAAATCATGTCTATGTTTTATACAGAAATCTCTGTGTGAATCCGTCAAACACTGGGATAGAAGAACAAAAGCTCTTGGTTTGTCTACTTTTCTTGTCCCTTCTTATTTTAAAGTAATAAAAAAAAGTTTAAAAATAAAAACAAGTCTAATTACCTTGTTAATGTTACTGACGGTGTATAAATGATGTTCATATAGTTTGATGTCATGTTAAGTAATGTGTCAAATAATGTCAGTTAAAAGAACCTTAATGTAAAGCAGCATCACTTATTTTCATATTGAGAGAGATTTTTATTTGCTTTTATGTTTACATTTTTCCCTTGACAGCTTTACAAATTCCTCCTTTCCTACTTAGAATCATGCACTTGGGAACTGGCCCATATGACAATTATAGTGATGTAGCTCGTAATCACAAAGACAACATAAAGCAGGAACAGGAGGCGATCAATAACATTTGCAATCATCTCCCAGTCATTATCGCCCTGGTTTGGTCTCAGGTGTTCTTCCATCCTAAGTCGAATGGTCAGCACTTCTCGGGTCACTTTCTTCAGCTCATCCACCACCGCTGCACCCTCCATCTTGTCCTTTTCTCCTGCTTCAGCAGGCACCATTGCTTCACCTGATGTGTCTGATGTCACTGGTGGCATGGAGAGCATAACGAGACATAAACTATCATTCAAGTGTATGTTTATGGGTATGGATAGAGTTTTAGTGGCATCTAAAATGTGTTCTTTGTTTATCTTAATGGAAATGCAAAAATTGCTAGACCATTTGATTATGGAATGTAAATGCTATATTTAAGATTTCCAAATTAGGTTTAGTATTGTAATGTAAGGACTAAAATGCAGGAATGTTTGCTGCTATAGGAAAATAATCAATGGTGAGAAAATGAATCAACAACTTCTGCGAAATCAGATCCGAGAATTCAGCAGCACTTGTATAAAGTATACAATTTACATTATACCATGGTTTATACCATTTATACTTTATTGAATTCTCAATTCTGATTGGGAAGAAGCTGTAGATTAGTTTTTTATAACAGCAGCTGTAACAGTAGTTCCGGCTGCAAGGCTAATCACTGATATACATTAATGTTCCCGTTCTAATACGTTACCGTAATACGTTACGTTAATTCATCTAATTAGCTGTTACTGTCATTCTAATTATTTAACAAACAAAACATAATTGTTGACATGGTGAAGTTGTCAATAAGGAGAACTTTATTTAACACTTATGGAAGGAATCTCCAGTCTCAGCACTTTGTAACACTCAAATTTAAAGCTGTAAGTCTTTTTTTGTCTTATTATCTTGAAAATTGAGAGATAAATGAAAGAATGGTGACTGTTTATAGCCTCTATAAGTGATAGGGGGGACTCATTTACTTTGTCTCACAACATTAATGTTGCTATAAACTCCAGGATGGTAATGGCCACTCCATTTCACACCACTCAACATGCCCTGCTGTGTTTTATTATGTGTTACAAAACAATATTCCTGTTACCTTTTGCATGTGGGTTTAAAATCACTGCCACCGGAGCACCAAGACGTTTAGGGGACATGAACAGGAGATGCGCTAGGTTGTCCAGAACGAGGACATGGAGCCAACGGGGTACTCTGGGGTAATAGTTTGCATTGTTACTGATGTTAACAATGAACATAGTCTCCAAAAGGCTGGCCACCATCAGCGCCAAGCTGAGAGAGAAAAATACATCTGCACCAAAGAAAGAGGAACAATATGTACAGTATGTTGCCAAGATATATATGTAGACCTGTTCACGTTTGGTCCAGTCATCGGTAAATATGATTGTACTTTAGGCTGCTCATTGGTTATTTCATAGGGGATGTGGAAATATGCTAAATAAAATTACTGAGTGATTTATACCACACAGTGTTAAGTGTGACTCTCATGCATTTTGGGTGGGTGCCAGATTGTAGTAGTGGTGGTATTCAGAATTTGTCTTTTAATTATTCAAAGCAATTATTTATCTAGGCTACCTTAAAACAATCTTACCATATCAGTAACATTAATAAGCATAAGAAAAAGGAAAAAAAAAAACCTTTATATAGCCAATAAAATGTGATTAAACAAACTAAGGGATGTGTTTGTCATCTGAGGCAGTTAAATATGAAATTGTCTTTTATCTCTTATCTTTATCATAGTGCAGTTATGTCATTTACTAAGTATATAATCAGCTGTGCTGCATATGTGTTTTATACTAACACTCCACAAATAAGCATCTGGAACGATTATAAAATATGCCCCCACTCCACCCCCTACCTAAACCTCCGAACTGTGCTGCAGGCCTTCCTTACTTATTAGAGGAGTGTTTGAGCCACTGTCAGGCAGGATGTCATTGGTGATGATCAGAAAGACGGTGTAGCCAAGGATGAGGGTCATTTTGAAAGCTGATCGATCAACATTTTGAGGAGACAGGAAGAAGCTGAACAGGTCCAACAGACTCAGGAAGCAACTGGGGACCAGGAGGTTCACTACATAGAGACTGGCCTCACGTCTAAGGGTGAACTGTGGCATAAATACGAAGAGTTGCACTGCTTTAGTATGAACATATTTAAAATCGAAGTGATTGAAAAAAACAAGGAAGGCACACTGATGGTTTCACTCACATTGTATCCAACAGCAGAAAAAAATCTTTTGCTGGTAAGGTTAAAAGTGGAATTAGTCAGTGCCACATTAACAACTTTCCATCCCGAGTCAGAAGCAACAGATGATTTTTCAATATAGTCTGTTGATTTAGAAGTCAGGATCAGTTCGTCTTCTGAAAGAATAGCACATCATAGTTTCCACAAATTAAGTAAGGACTGAAACATATGGGGACGTGCAATTATAGGAAAATAATCAACAACGGGGTGATGTAATGCGGCCTGGTGCAAAGCAGAGGTACTCCTACGACCCTGAAAATTATTTTCCTATAACAGTACATCCATTATTTATTTTATACCACAGCAATTCACTAACGCTAAAAAATGCATTATTTACTGAAGAACAACATGTTATACAGGTTATTGATTTATAGTTACACTTAATGCTGTGGAACGGCTGTGAAACAAGTAATTTCCTATTACATTGTTACAGCTATAAATAGTTGTGTCTTCAAACTCGTCTTATACTGAGAAAAAAATAACGCTCTCTGTCCTGAAGGCTTTCTCAGAGCCTGTCAGAAAACTTTGCGTTTTACATTTAACCGTTACAGATACTAGAGTCTTCTTCCAAAAATTCTAAAATAAACATCTCCTCACAGAAAACTCCGCAATATCAACAATTTTTTTATCTGTATATGTGTAGTGTCTGCTATATAAAGTGATATAGTGTCTGCTACAGCGGAGGAAAAAAGTATTTGATCCCCTGCTGATTTTGTACGTTTGCCCACTGACAAAGAAATGATCAGTCTATAATTTTAATGGTAGGTGTATTTTAACAGTGAGAGACAGAATAACAACAAAACAATCCAGAAAAACGCATTTCAAAAAAGTTATAAATTGATTTGCATTTTAATGAGGGAAATAAGTATTTGATCCCCTATCAATCAGCAAGATTTATGGCTCCCAGGTGTCTTTTACACAGGTAATGAGCTGAGATTAGGAGCGCTCTCTTAAAGGGAGTGCTCCTAATCTCAGTTTGTTACCCGTAAAAAGACACCTGTCCACAGAAGCAATCAATCAATCAGATTCCAAACTCTCCACCATGGCCAAGACCAAAGAGCTGTCCAAGGATGTCAGGGACAAGATTGTAGACCTACACAAGGCTGGAATGGGCTACAAGACCATCGCCAAGCAGCTTGGTGAGAAGGTGACAACAGTTGGTGCGATTATTCGCAAATGGAAGAAACTGTCAGTCTCCCTCGGTCTGGGGCTCCATGCAAGATCTCACCTCGTGGAGTTTCAATGATCATGAGAACGGTGAGGAATCAGCCCAGAACTACACGGGAGGATCTTGTTAATGATCTCAAGGCAGCTGGGACCATAGTCACCAAGAAAACAATTGGTAACACACTACGCTGTGAAGGACTGAAATCCTGCAGCGCCCGCAAGGTCCCCCTGCTCAAGAAAGCACATGTACAGGCCCGTCTGAAGTTTGCCTGAATGATTCAGAGGAGAACTGGGTGAAAGTGTTGTGGTCAGGTGTGGTCAGATCTCTTTGGCATCAACTCAACTCGTCGTGTTTGGAGGAGGAGGAATGCTGCCTATGACCTCAAGTCATAACACCATCCCCACCGTCAAACATGGAGGTGGGAACATTATGCTTTGGGGGTGTTTTTCTGCTAAGGGGACAGGACAACTGCACCGCATCAAAGGGACGATGGACGGGGCCATGTACCGTCAAATCTTGGGTGAGAACCTCCTTACCTCAGCCAGGGCATTGAAAATGACCTTAATGACTTGGAGAGGATCTGCAAAGAGGAGTGGGACAAAATCCCTCCTGAGATGTGTGCAAACCTGGTGGCCAACTACAAGAAACGTCTGGCCTCTGTGATTGCCAACAAGGGTTTTGCCACCAAGTACTAAGTTGAAGGGGTCAAATACTTATTTCCCTCATTAAAATGCAAATCAATTTATAACTTTTTTGAAATGCATTTTTCTGGATTTTTTAGTTATTATTCTGTCTCTCACTGTTAAAATACACCTACCATTAAAATCATAGACTGATCATTTCTTTGTCAGTGGGCAAACATACAAAATCAGCAGGGGATCAAATACTTTTTCCCCCCACTGTATATCACTGTGGAAGTTGTTGCTAGAGTAACTATAGTTGTTACACTGTTACCTTCATGCAAGTAAGAATGGAAAGTAAGTGAGCAGGTCTGGACATCAAAAGGAAATCTGTAGATGTCCATGTTACAGGAGAGAGAAACCCTTGTGCGCTGAACGAGATGAACCCCACCGGTGTAATTGAGCTGAAGGTAGGGCATGTCAGTACTTCTGTCTTTATCCATACTGTAATGTCATGAGAGAGTAAAAAAAAAACCTTAGAGACTTATTAAAGGCCTCAAAATAAAACATTTTTATTTGTTTGTTTGTTTGTTTGTTTGTTTATTCATTCATTAATTTATTTATTTATTTGTTACTATTATCAAAGTATTATCACTATAAATAAGGTGAACTGGAATCTAATGACAATTGTAATAAAATATTAATAAAAGTGGGTTCTATGGATAAAAATAAAATTTTATATATATATATATATATATATATATATATATATATATATATATATATATATATATATATATATATATATATATATAGATAGATAGATAGATAGATAGATAGATAGATAGATAGATAAGCATGTACAGGTATATATACACACGTACACATTTCAGTAATGTGTCTAATGTTTGAATATTTGTATTTTCATAAAGTATATCTGTACTGAGGGGATTGTTTTTTAAAAGGGATCCCTGGCTACCAAAAAACTACATTTCAGTGGGATCATTTTAAAGAATCTTTTCTGGCGCCTTATAGGAGCTTATAGTCCTTTATGAATCAATATCCAAAATGCACTGTTACTTACAACTCCTTTATTTGTATATCCGGCAGCCACAGCTCAGATTTTGGATATGAGATTTTATTAGTTCCACATGAAGCATTATCCCACCTCAGAAATGGTACGAACCAGTCCTATCGGAGTTCAAACATGCGTTGAAGTACAAGCGAGGAATCGAACACTGACAAACAAACTGAGATGAAACTTACAAATGTTGTTACAGTGAACAATGTCAAGACCTGATCCTTTTCATTCTGGAAAAAAAACAAAATGCAGAGGAAATGAAGCCAAAGAAAATATATTACAATAGTAGAATGAAAGTAGACGTATGAAATGCTCACCACGCCCAGGATACCAGCAACAGTGACGCCCAGTTTAACAGTTAAAACGTCCCATGGGTGTTGAACGGGTCGTATTTTATTACTCCAAAGGACGTTTTTAACTTTGTCATACAGGGAGTTGGTATCATTAGAAGTGCAAGTAAATGGCATTACTTCAGAAGTATTCTGACATCCAACACAGGGAACTAGACACAGGGAACCAATTGATTAATTGGTTGATTGTAAATACTTTATACATAAGTGTAACAGTGTATAAATTTTGGCTAAGAGTTGAAATGCAAACAAAAGACTGCATATTATGTATAGAACAAAATATGACAGGGGTGTGCTGTTATAAGAAAATATTCCATGATCCCAACACAACACTGAGTTACTGTTACCACCCTGAAGTCGATCATTTTTCTACAATAGCAAATCCGGTTGCAAGTGTGTTATTCCTCTTGTACCACAACAATTTGCCAATGAATACATTTATTTATTTATTTTAAATGAATGACATGTCATGCTTTTTTAAGCGTTTACAGATACATTTAATGTTGTGGGCCATCCATGAGACAGGTTAGTTCCTGTTATTATATTATATAGATTAGCTATAAACGGTCATTTCCTCACCAGCATTTTGAAGTTAATAAGACAAAGAAAATGCACCTTATCATGTTAGTCTTCTGTCCTGTGGACTTTCCTGTGATGGACATCTAAACATTATAGCTTTACCTCTGCAGGTAACCAAGCCCTGGTATAGGAGACTCCTTGCAAAAATGCAAAAGACTCCTCATGGAAAAATTACATTTATATGGGGTGACACCATTCAAGTTCCCATGTAAGTTGTTACTATAGAAATGATAATGTATTTGAGTGAACGACTGTCAGAGCTGCTTTTATAGAAAATTAATCAACACTTTTTAGAATCAGAATTGAGAAAATCACTGTGGTGTAAAAAAATAAATAAATAAAAAATAAAGATTTCCAATATTTTTTATGTTTTATTCACACGCTGTGTGTGAGTTCATTTGCTTGTCTAAGCTCTTACCTTGACTGTTTAATAGTAAGACAAACAGCCATCCCATGAACAGTGTGAGTCCTCTTTGTTGTGCCATGTCAGTGTGAGGTTCTGTATCCAACATCTGATTCTCTGCCTGTGGGGATTAATCAACATTAGTCACAGCATAATGTCTACTTAAAGGAAGTAGGAAAGGTTTTCTGATTATGTTATTCATCACAAATATAAATTTACATAGTAAACATATCCAGTAGGTTTGTCCAGTTCTCACCTTGTGATTAAATCCAACATTGATTTAATTTATTTATAAATAAATAAATAAACTTTATTTTTCTGTCAAGGCTAGACACTGACAGATATAAATGCTATTATGTGAAGCGAACAATTATATGGAGAAATACAATATGGTACATAATTGCAAATTTATTGACTAAGGCAACATTTCAGATCATTTATACTATGCACTGGTGAATTCTTGTGAGTCTGATAAGTTAGAAGGTGTTGAGGGATTTTCTATAACAGCAGATCTTCCTGCTGCAGGACCAATCACAGGTTCATATTAATACTGTTAGGTTGATATTAATAGTATTAGGTCATTCTAATATGTTATTGTTTTTCTATAGTACCAACATGCACAGGGTCTCCTATAGCAGACGCTGTACACTAACAGGTTTAAAAACATGTGACATGGATATGCTGAAGTGTTCTGTGAGGAAACGTTTATTTAGCATTTTTGAAGGTCACAGAAAATACAGCCACAGTGTGGTATCTTGGTAACACGGTAAACTGCATTTTAATGTTTTATTAAATTCAAAAAAGAGTGGTGAAAGACCAGCTGTTTATAACATATTGTAAGATGTGATAACATGAATGATAACAGGAATTGTAACTTTTTTCACGGACATTCCACATCATTAAATATAATTATAAACCGATAAAAAGTATGATGTGATGATTGTTTATTAAATATAATAAAATATTATTAGCGGTGACAAAAAAATGAAACACTTCAGACTGCGTTGTTATGGGAAATTAATTAACTTCAGGATGGAAACAGCTTTTTAAAACAATTCAAAAATGAAATTGTATGGGCTAATTTCATACATTTCTGTGTAGAATAATCTTAAAGAGAGAAAAAATATGTTTTATAAATTATTTAAATTATTTTTTATGTTCTACTCAGACAAGGTAATGTTTTAGTGTAAGTCATTTTAAAATATTAAAGGATTAATTCAGTTTATGTTGACTGACTAATAAGGAGTAATTCGTTTTTTGGCATTGTACGAAAAATTGATTGAACATCACGTTTTAGAATTTTTATTATTATTATTATTATTATTATTATTATTATTATTATTATTATTATTATTATTGGAGAAACTGCTAAGATTTTTAAAGAGGATTACGTAACCCTAGCGTCTAAACAACTTTTTGACATCATTAACTATACTGGTTTATGTTATACCAATATTTTCAATTTTCTTATCATATTATACCACCATACTAATATATCATCCCACAACAATTTAAAGCTATGTATTTTGTCTAGTTGTTAAATATTTGGAGAGCTATTTTTTTTCTATTTTTTTAAGGAATCAACATCGAAACACAGAAATAAAAATACTCCTAAAACATAAAGCATAAACTTACCGGTGTGTTTGTTCTATTTACCATAAATAGTCATATGTTCACTTTGGTAAAGAAGAAATCCAGATCAGCAACTCCACACTGAACACACTACACTTTACGTACATACAGGGTTCAGATTCTTATAAGGGGACTTCGAATTTTGTTTTTTTTTTTTTGTTTTTTTGAAAAGCACATCCGCTTAAGAAGGAGGGGACTTGTTTGTAGTCCCATATATTTGCATGCTGTTTGAGTTCCTGCTCCGGAAGTGTACATTTTAATGCTTGCTATTTAAAATGCACCACTTGCTTTTTTTTTTTTTGTTACTGTTTGTTTGTTTTTGGCAGACAACACAATTGAATCAGAAGCAGCAGGGTCCAGTCCAATCATAGACCTGAGCTACTGATGCTAGAGGTCTCACTCAAGGGTCATGTATGCATATTTAATTGGATGAAGTCTCATCTGCATACATAAACGCACATGTTTGAAAAGGTTCTAATATAAAAATTAACGGTATCAAGATGGAAACTATTTATTTCATTTGTTAATTTGGCATTTTGGCAAATCTGGTCTTCAACACATTAGAAACTGCACAGACACCTACTGTAGCTTAAAAGCATCAATATTCTTCTCTTTTTTGTTCTTTTCTTTCTTTCTTTCGTTCTTTCTTTCTTTTTTTTTAATTAGGCCTCATGAAATAGTTTTGAATGGCAGAGAAACTGCTTGAAATTTTTGAAACAGAAAAGTCACATCCATCCATCCATTTCCTGTACCGCTTATCCTACACAGGGTCACGGGGGAGCCTGGAGCCTATCTCAGCACACACTGGGCAGAGGCAGAATTCGAACCCCCAACCCTGGTGGTACAAGGCAAACGTGCTAACTGAACCCCCCCCACCCAAAAAAAAAAAACTCACCTCAATAATGGATTCATGAATAATGATGAATAATCGTGAATTTTATGCATGTGTTTCTTAAACACTTCACGTGTTATGTTTCTACGTTATTTTCTCACTATTCATTTATTTTCACATGATACTTTTTCACAAACAGGACATGTTGACATGTTATTGAATGGTGATCACATTTCAGGGGATAACATGCTAAAGCTGACACGCGCCTTCAGCGTCATGTTTTTTCACGTGTGATCACATATTACTTACATAATGACTCACGTGGTAAAAAAAAAAACTTCCCATCACGTGAAAAAACGTATATGTTTTTTTTTTCCACATTAGGGCTAAAACAGGCAGATTTGCGCCACCTTTCTGTCTTCTGCGGTAAATGTTTACATGAATTTTACTTCCGGCTCCAGTCGCAAAACCAGTGACGGAGGTAGTACCAGCCTACATAAGGATTTTTGCACATTCGCGATTCAGCTTTTTGGGAACAGGGATTGTGAACAAGTACCGTTTGAGAATCGGTTCAGTTTACGTATCGGCTAAGGATGGCGGACACGGAAGGAGCACACAGGTAAGTTGGAGCTGCTTTGGAGCTTTAATGTAACACCTGTGCACACCTGGAGTTACTTTCTTTAAGTTAGAGATACATGTAAGATACTGTGAGAGTCTGTAAGATAAATGTTGTATATTGTAAGAGATATTATAAGACTAACAAGTCGGAAACTCGGTAAGGAAAATTATATCGGAAGCTCGAGCTTGTACAGTAACTGTAACTTGAAGGGACGTCCGTATACAACATGTAGGTCAGAAACTTGTATTTACGTTCATTAAAGACAGCTGGTGGTGTACTAGGAAGGAAGATAGTCTCAGTACGTGAAGTTAGTAGGCCTACGCCACCGGCATTATTGTTTCCTAAAAGGCTAAATGTTAAATCAATACTGTAACTGCTGTAACTACTGCAAGTTTAGCCAATAAAGCTAACTGAGTTGAATTGAACTTCCAAGAGTTTGCACTTATACACCGCGTTGAAATGGTTTATTGCATATTATTGTGTTTATTGTTTGTTCTGTGAGGTTTCAGTTCATCAAAATATGCTCTACATGTCCTGTAATGTTATTTACACAATAAAATAAAAGACCTAATATGTTTTTTTATTTTTTATTTTATTTTTTTGGGAAACCTATACCCTACTGTCCTTTCTGTTGCAACCCACTTTTATCAGAAGCACATTGCCCTCACTGATGTGGTCCTGACTATTTGATCAGTCTGTTTGTTTAATAATTAAATGTAATGTCTGAATAAATATATAAGCCTATAAATGTTCGGGTTAATAATTCACAGTATCACAGAGGCTTGTGAATCTTATTGATTTGAGCAAAAGAAAAATATTGTTTATTAGAAATGTTCTAGGGTTTTTTTTTTTGGTTTTTTTTTGTTCCGTGTGTGTGAAAAGATCATCTGCTAATATAATTGTTTATTCCATGAATGCCTGTAACATGTTTTCTTTTTCACAGTGAACCGGCTACTTCACATGTTCATGACACTGTTAAGGTGAGCGGTGATTATGAGTCCAAAGTCAATTCCAGTGATAGCCTGGGGCTATTACCGATAAATAATAATAACAGTAAAACTTTACTGTACAGTCCATGCCGGATTGGATTAATAATGGCAGCTTTGATTTTTCCCCCTCTTAGACCGCGCTAATGGATTTTCCCTCCAAAAAAGCACACATATTAAATAGTAGCCTACTCATAACAGGGCTCTGAAGTGGCATGACTGTCCAGGTTTGTCCAAGTTCCAAGAGTTCAAGAGATCATAACTAGCCATGCTATCAGAGCAAGAAGGATGAACCTGTTTCCCTCAACCTGTTAATGTTACCTACGGTGTATTGAATATAGTGTGATCTTAGCATGTAAACACGTAAGGCTATTATATAGATATATCTATGGGCTGTGATGTTCGGCAAGCAGCAGTTTGAAAAAATCATTTCATGCATCTTTTATGAAGCATGTTAGCCCTTACATTCTCGTACTGGTATTTGTCGTGAAATAAACAGAGATATAGAAGATGGTGGGAATTGGACCAAATTGAGAGAAAATTGGGTATAAAAAAAAACAAAAAAACTACAGAACATCATGCGTGGCGTAGTTTTAAAAAAACCCGTCAGGGTTTTCAGAATCACACAATGGCAGTAGGGGTGTGTGATATGAGTGTAATATAATTTTTGTCATGAATAATGTTGGGTTTTTTTGTATAATAGGTATTTGACTTGGACCAACAATATCATGCAGAGTATCAGTTGGTGTTAAAATTCTAATAAAATATATCGTTTTTTGATACTTTCTATCTTGAAAACAAGTATTGCGATGTGATATTTTTCCCATATGACACCTGTAGTGGCCAACATAAAACACAATAGAGTAATTTAAGAGCTTTTTTGGGGAACTTTATTAAGACTTTATTACAACCTTTCCTCTTAAAATCCACATATATAAAGATAAACTTTGAAAATGAATGGGAATATGCTATAAAATTGCTGGTTCTAGATTTATTTTTATTTTTTAACATTAAACCTGTCCCTCACACCAAATATTGTAATGTCTTTTGTGCTGAATTTGTGTTACAGGAATACTATGGGAAAATCCTGAAGCAGAGCTCGGATCTGAAGAGCAATGCATGTGTCCCTTCAGCTAAACCCATTCCTGTCTACATTAGAAAAGCTCTGACTGAGGTTCACCCGGAAGTCACAGCAAAGTAAACTCTGTCTACAGCCATTTCAAATCATAAACCAAATTCCAACCATATTCTAAACATATTACACTGAACTTGTGTTATGGTCTTGAAAAAGATTTATGGCTACGTAGCAAAATATCTTCAAGTTTACAACACTGTTTATTAACACTTAATAACACTATAATTTCAAAATGTAGTATGTATATATAGTATGTAATTAAAACCTAACTGTAAATGCCCGTCAAAGTTAAGTCCAGAGGTGCCGGCATCTACAGTTTAGCCATAGAATTTATGATTTTTGATTGCTTGCAAAAAAGATGCACACTTGCTTGTGGTAGTGATTACTTTTGCTTTGACTTTATCTAGGAGAATTTTGTCTTGTGAATCCACAACCCTCGGTCTTGCGAGGCGATTAAAACCTACTGTTGCCTTTGCATCCAGTGACGTACACTAGGGTTTTTGTGATAGACTTCTTTTTTTCTCTCTGCCTGCTAGAATTTTCTTGTTAGAAATGTTGCCACCTCTGTGTATAGTATCTACTTTATATTGAAGTTTGGCTCATGTAGGTTATGCACTTGCCATTGTATTTTATTTTTTATAACATTTCTAATTTAGACCATTAATTCCCCTTAGGAATGTACAATATGGCTAATTCCACATCACAGGACAGTGTCACACCACAATTCACATTTTATACCAGTGTAACGCTCTCCCTTAATGATCCAGATGACTACACAGACATTATAAGTTGATGTTGTAGACTTGCCGGCTTATGAGCAGTCTTTGGGATCCCCCTGCTGGTAAACTAAAGACGCTCTCTCTTTTCTCTCAGGTACTATGGCTGTGGTCTGGCAGTGCCCGAGTGTGTGGAGGGCTGCAGGATTTTGGATCTCGGCTGCGGCAGTGGACGTGACTGCTATGTGCTCAGTAAGTTGGTGGGCAAGAACGGACATGTCACTGGACTCGATATGACAGAAGATCAGGTGGGTCTGGTTGATGATATCAAAGTGTGGTGTTAGCGCTCTAAGTGCAATTTAACGACATGGCCAGGACACCGAGGTGATTTGTCTTGCCACTACTGTCAGAGAAAATTAATCGACATGTTTGACCAATCAGATTAGAGAGTTCAACAGTGATGTGAGATAAATAAAGAATAAAGAACAGTTGTTGAACATCCAGTTGTGTTGAACAGACACCACTAACCTGAGACTTCTAATTTATAGCTTGAGGTTGCAAGAAAATATATAGACTATCACATGGAGACGTTTGGGTATAAGAAGCCAAATGTGGACTTTGTTCAAGGATACATCGAGGCCTTGAGGGAAGCAGGACTGGAGGAGAACTCTTATGATATAATCATGTAAGGCTTTTACACACATCTTTTTATTTGTGTGATATGGATCACTGATAATGGATTACTTCACCATTATGGATGATTTAACGGAATAATCGTATTTGCGTTATTACATATTTAAAAATATTGTTTAACCATTTACCTGGAAAATATTTCTACATTTTTGTCATCATTAAGCTTTAACTGCTTACTTCGGTACACAAACAATTTTAGGAAAATCTATATAATATTATGTAGGATAGTATTACTAGCTGCTATAAAGCTCTGACATTTGAATTTCTTTTTAACAGATCAAATTGTGTGGTGAACCTTTCACCCGACAAGGCTAGTGTTCTGAGAGAGGCCTACCATGTACTGAAGGTACTTTGGCTTACAAGCATAACATCAAAAACATGAATTAATATAATTCATATAATAATTTTTTTTTTTAATATAGTAATATGCAGTAGCGTTTCACCCACTTCCCAACTGCCTGTTTTCTCCAGAGAGTTCTGAAATGTGAAAAATGTCTAAATATATTATTGTTTGCTTTTCAGGATGGGGGAGAGCTGTATTTCAGTGACGTTTACAGCAATGCCCCGATTTCAGAATCCCTTAGAGCCAACAAAGTTTTGTGGGGTGAGAGAATAATTCAAACCTCACATGGAATCTCATATTTCATGTTGGATACAGCATAGGAGCTTCACGTACTGAGAGTTTTCATGCACACTGTATGTATTACAGGATAAGGATCCTGTAAATAACATTATTTACTACATTAGCTAGCATTAACATACGGTATATTAAACTTAGCATTAATAAGTAAGTTAAGACATGTGTTAATTGATGTTTGTTCAAATGGTAACAAAATGTACCTGCATTGACTGTTTATTCAAAACAGAAAAAAAAGTCAACACAAAATATCAGAAATGAAATTACAGAATGTTCCTAAATATTGATAACGTACTAAACTCTGATGTCCAGGTGTAAATATTAAAACTTGCTTTTCAGCCTCAGTTCCGAATTTTGCTAGTGTGAGCGCTAGTTTGCTAGTCCCCTGATTTTTCAGGGGCTTAAACGGAAGTGCTTGTGTTTAAAAGCATTGGTCCAGACAGTGTTGAAAAAATCTTCTCAGACTAATAATTAACTAATCCAACAACTTAAGCAGCTGCGTAACCTGACTCTGAATATGAGGAACTTTCCCCATGTACATATTGATGTAACTTTCGAACTTAAGTTAAGGCTCTAACTTTTGAACTTAAGACTGTAAATACGGCAGATTACAATGCAATACAATACAGTACATTTTTTGTTTCATAAGCTGAATGTCTGAATGTCCATATCAGTTACTGTGGACTTAATTTTACTCAGTGTCAGTAGGAACATTGATTCATGCAAGTGTTGAAACAAAATGACTGTTATTTGGTTTATTTAGTATATTATTATATAGCTTACTATGCATTTCATACAGTCATGTATGATGCGTGGTTTTGTTTTGAAACAGGATTATTTTACAGTTTACAGATTTATGATCTGTTTTTTTTCCCACCTAATTTGCATATGCATATATTATTCATTATTCTAGCATTGACTACTTTTTGTACCATTGTATCAAAAACATTAATTTGTTCCTATGTCTGAGATATTATGAAGGTATTTTTATCTGCATCAGGTGAGTGTCTGAGTGGAGCTCTTTGGTGGGAGGACCTTGTGCGATTGGCCGAGGAAGTTGGGTTTTGCAAACCTCGACTGGTCACAGCTAGTGTCATTTCTGTAGGCAACGAGGATCTTGAGAAACTTCTAGGTAAAGGACTCATAGTTTTGTACTCGAAGCTATTGTGGTTTATTTGTTACCATTTCAGTGCAATTATCATTTGCTTTTCAGAACCACTTTCTTAGAAATGCATTTTTTGGAACACCATTAAAGTGTTTGATTTAAATTTAGGTGACTACAAGTTTGTCTCTGCTACGTACCGTCTCTTCAAGTTACCCAAGAGTTCTAAGAAGGAGCGCTGTCTTGTCATGTATGATGGAAACATTACGGGGTTAGAGGAGAAATTTGAGTTTGATGCGCAGTATACTTTTAAGGTATGAAATGCTTGAAATAGTGAAAACCTGAGATACACATTGATCAATAATCAATATACAAGTTTCACTACATTATCCATGGTAGTTACTGAATAATATGTTGTGCAGATGAATGAGGTGATGGAGGTGGATGGAGATGTAGCCAACATCTTGAAGAACTCCAGGTTTGCTGAAGAGTTCACTTTCCAGATTCCAGCACAGAGCAGCACAACATCAGGATCATGCCGGGCCAAACCCAAGGTTTGTACAGACTAGGTTTGTCTAACAGAAAAATAAAAGAGCATAAAAGGTGTGCCACCATGGGCCACAAGAAGCGAACAACATTGTGACTTGGTGTAGACCTCAGATTTTCACAACTGGTGAACTCAGATCTATTAGAAAATTTCAACTTTAAAATGACTGTTAATGTGGAATCTTCAGTGTGGTGTAATGCTCACAAAATTATAGTGAATTACATGTCCCAAAAAAAATTTAAAGAACACACACACACACACACACACACACACACACACATGCATATTTTTGCTGTTTCAAAAAACTTTCATTTTGAGAAAAAATTCAAGATGAATTTTCATTTTCATCTTATAGTATCAAATTACAATTTTATGTATTGTTACACCACTAATATTGTTATAATTCCCAACCCTAGTTTAACAAGAGTTCTGCCAGTAACAATGAGTCCTGATCACCTTGTAAAAGTGAAATTAGACTGTTATGTCTGTCCCTTCAAATGGATACGTTTTTTATGTTCATTGTTACGTTACTCGTGGCCCAAAAGGCACCAGAGACACTCCAAGGCCAAACAGCTGCCTCGCTGCTTAACACTAGATACATTATTAATAACCTTCCAATCAAGGAATGTCACCTTATCAGTACAGCTCATGGCCACTACGTTCATTCAGACATAAGAAACCACGGTTTGCATTTGGGGCCTATTTATAACCACACATAAACTGGTTCATCCTTCATTTTAATGTTATGCTACAGACAGTATCTAGTCTCAGTTTATTACCAGAGCAGAACTAGGCTAAAAGTATAGTTGACCATCCTCTCAATTGTCTGGTTTAATAGACGAGACGTGATATAGGGTAAGATAAGATGTACCTTTACTGAGATTCAAGTTGACACAGCAGCACAAGTAGGAGGAGTAACATCAAAGAAAAGTATTTCCATAAATACCTATACATTTGAAGTAGTATAAAATAAAATAAGTAGAAATAATAGTATATCAGAGTGTATGTACATATGGTAGAGTTCTATTTGTATATGCATGTGTAATATCTTGAGGCATGTGGCTGGATGAATCTGTCGCTGAACCTGCTCTTAAGCCATCTCAGCTCGGCATAGAGAGGATAAGGATTGCTCATGATAGCTTTCAGGCTCCCTCTCATCCTCTTCTTAGTCACTTCCTCTACCCTGTCCAGTTCCATCCCAACTACAGAGCTGGCCTTCTGCACCAGCTTGCCTAGTTTGTTGGCACCACAAATCCCAGTGCCACCTTCCCAGCACACCACAGCAAAGAAGATAACGCTGGCCACTACAGACTGGTAAAACATACATAGCAGTATGCCGTAGCAGCCTAGTGCATACATTAAAGGACCTGAACCTCCTTTCCTATAGAGGGCCTTAGTGTTGTCCGACAATACAGTCTGTTGTTGTTTTGCACCTCCAGAAACTTGTAGGTGTCAATTATGTCCACTCCCTCCCCCTTATGGCGACAGGGTTGGGGGGCCTCTTGCTGCACTGGAAGTCCACCACCAGATCCATGTTTTTCTGGTGTTGAGTTGATGTTGCTTGTTGTTACACCATCCTATGAAGCTTTCCATAAGGTCTCTGTACTCCTCCTCCTTATGATCTGTGATACAGTTGACAATGGAGGAGTCATCTGAGAACTTCTGTAGGTGACACATTCTCGAATCAAAGCAGAACTCAGAGGTATACAGGGTGAACAAGAACGGTGACAGTACAGTTCCCTGGGGTGCACCAGTGTTGCTCATCACCACTTCTGACAAGCAGCCTTGCAGCCTGACATACTGCAGCCTGTTGTTGAGGTAGTCTGTAATCCAGGCCATGAGGTCTTGGTCCACCTCCAGCCGGAGTAACTGGACCATGTTAAAAGCACTTGAGAAGTCAAAGAACATGATCCTCACACTGGTGTGTGTAAGCTTTGTGAAGCAGGTAGAGGATGGCATCCTCCACACTGATGTCAGCCTTGTATGCAAACTGGATCAGATCCAGGCAGTTGTGTACTGGTTCAGGTGCTGCAGAACCAGCCTCTCAAGGGTCTTCATTACTTTTGATGTTAAGGTCACAGGCCTGAAGTCATTGAGAGCACTGGGACATCCTTTATTGGGCACAAGGACTATGCAGGATTTTGGGGGCTATGAGGCGTTAGTGAGTCAAACCTGTTGAAAAACTGGTTTAACTCGTTGGCGTGACCCTTTGTCCCCTCAGCTGTTTCTTCTGACCTTTTCATGCCAATAATGCTCCTCACTACCTCCCACACCTCTCTCAGATTGTTCTGTTGCAGCTTCCCCTCAATCCTGTTCTTATAGCAGTCTTTAGCCCTCCTCAGCTCCCTCCTCAGCTCTTTCTGTATTCCTTTCTTGGCATCTTCAGTGTCTCCTGCCATGAAGGCCCTCTTCTTCCTGTTCAGCAAGGCCTTGATGTCCCTGTTGATCCAAGGCTTGTCCTTGGGCTGGTGTCTCAAAGGATTTCTTGTATGATTAAATTCCGAGTTTACCTTTTTTTTAAGCGTCGTTCCTTCACAAGTTGGTATATTTTCACTTTTCCTACATTACCCACAATGCCGTTTGACTGCCCACCGATGGCACCAGTGCTTATTTATTTCTACCTAAAGAGAGAGATGTGGTAGCGCTCTACTGTTTCAGCTCTCTCACCCCCTCATCTGTAGACTCCGTCAATGCCATCATGCTCATTATCTCCTTGATCGCTAACTAGCCAAGCCAAACCTCTGCCGTAATTCAGTGCACCTTTGTCGTATAGTTGCGTTGCATTCTAGATCATGGAGTCCAGTGCAGCACTCGAATCATGGAAGTAACCAAAAAAACATCACCAACCAACAAATTATCACCATAATCGCTAGACACATGACAAATACCGTATTTCAACATAAACATTTAACAATATAAACAACATAAATAGAATTTACTTATAATCCAAAGTATAATTACATTCATTTTTACCACATCATCATCTTGTGAAGTAACACCAAAAAAGAACCTTACAGCAACATGAAATATCAAGAACAATAAAGGGATAGACTGCATATGACAACAACGTCATTCATGCTCGCACTGTTGGTGTTGGTGATAAGACAAAGTGAATTTGTTGATGCTGGTGGGCTCACGTACCACTCAAGAAAACAGGGTGCTACATAGCTTTGTCCGTATGCTTTATGGAAATGCCACGCCATTGTTTTATGGCTTTTTGGTCCTTGTAGGAGCCGCATGCCCAGGTCACACTGTGTCAAATTTCACTGATAAGATAAATATTAGATAAACAGCTGTGTTATCGCTGCACTCTTATCATGGATGTTTCATCAGTGAGTACCATCTATGGCATCTTCAGAAACACACACACACACATACGCACACACAGAGTTATGTCTTCTACTCATTGTGGGATACTCATTGACACATTGTAGAATTCTAATACTCAGTTATAATATCGTAATTATTAAACTTTAAATCTGTACCTATGTTTGTGCTGATTCTGGATCACCTGTAATATGCTGCAAGAGGAATCATAAACACCCACACAGCAGCCTCACCCCCCTCCAGTCGATCCAAGGACACTGTGTTAATGAGTACTCGTTCAGCACTGTACTTTTCCACCTGTTTATTGCAGGCCTGTTAAACTACTGAGGTTGTTAAACTCCTCAGTTTATAAAGAAAGCCAAGGCTTTATATATGCAATAGTTCCACTGAGTTATGACCTCTCTTCTCCCCTCAGGTCATGCCTGTGAACCCCTTCGAACTGGTAGAGCAGCAGGGAAGTGCGAGCGTGGCTCCATCCACAGGGTTGTGCTGTGGCCCTCAGGAGTCATGCTGCAAGTGAAAGTACAAAAATAAATAAATAAATAATAATAATAATCAAAGGATCATATATTAAACTGTGATTTTAGACAGTGTTATTATGCACAAGTTCATAAAATCATGTTGACTGAACATATAATATTCTTATCACATTGGGATAAAATAGCATGAATCAAACTGTAGTTGTACTATAGTTACAAAAGGATTCATATAAGGACAATCATTAAGAAAAGAATGTATATGCAATAATGTAATAATGCATACAGTAATTTATGTGGTCATGTATATAATGCACTTGCTGTGAATAAAATCTAATAAAATAAAATAATGCCCACAGTGCTATTCTTCAGGCTGCATTTTAATCTAATTCAGTGTGTCTCAAAGTGGGGTTCAGGGGGAAGTCTGTGATTGATTTATTTTTAAATTTGTTTATTTAGTTTCAGCAGTGAAAATCACAATGATCACCATCATCAAAGTTATTCTATTTATTTGTGAGTTTTAATAACTATTAGCCTGTTTGACTAGCCCCTTGAATTAAATGCATTTAATCCCAAACCTCAATAACTCAAAAACAGCTAGATCTATAAACAATTTACCTAATGTGTTCTATTGCTTGAAAGATCAGGAATAGAAAGCTCTCTGGCTCTAATAAATATACAAAATATTCAATTTTGGCAACAAAACATTTGACAACCCCTAATCTAATCATGCTCACATTTTATGCGATGAACGTCACGTCTACTCGTTCACCTAAAGGCATTTCATAGCCTGCAGTAGTTGCCTATAAGAGGGCACAGAGCATATTGAATTTCTATAACGGTGATCAGGTAACAAAATGGACCGTCAGTTGATTGGTTGGTTGGTGTGTATCAAAGGCTAGGTGTGAGTTTTGAAATGAAATTAGGACAGATATGCATTACTTTTCAGCACAGAAAGGTCAAAGAATAAGGAGACAGTGTAGCTCAACACCTGAATATTGTCCTTTAGGTGCAGCTGCAAAGGACATTGAAGCACTAGACAGAGGTATAGCATTCAACACATATTAACAATTAAAACAGTGCAAAAAGGCCTCAGTAATTAGGTGCAAAAATACAGTGTCACGTAATTACTGTAGGTGCAAAAATCCAACAAGCTGCAGAATAGCAGCAAGTGGTAGTCATCCATGATATACAGTCATAGTCATAGTCATATACAGTGCATGCATAGATATGTGTGCATATGAAAAAATAAATTCTGTCCAGTTGTTTATTCATATTGGGATCAGAAGTGTGTACTATGCTGTTGTAGTAAAGAATGGACTATTGCTCAATCAATATTACAATATTACCTACTTAAACACAGCTTTGTGGTGATATATTTTGCTCCTCCTTAATTGCTTTAAACTTATAAACGGCTTACAATCTCAGGATGCTGTCACGAACCTGTTAATTAACGACAAAAAAAAAAAAAAAAAAGTCACGCGGAAACTTCAGCCCGAGCTCATTTGCATGTAGCGGTCCTGATTGTCGGCTTTTGATTGGTCGTTACAGCCGTCAACTCTCCACCCCTGAGCACTGATTGGTCGCCGGAGTTGCCTGTAACCGGGACTTTGAGAAGAGGCACGAGTTTGTGCTGAAGTGGAGTCAGTTTTTGCCGAGTTGTGGAGCCAAGCAGCTGCTAAGCCGAGGCTAATGTGCAGCTGAGATGAAGCCGCACTCCGATTGGCTCTGACTTTTTCTTTCCTCTTTTTTTTTTTTTTTTTTTAAAAGCCATTTTCATTCAAGCGGTTTGTCAACATGGCAGAGCCGTCGGTGGCTGCAAAAATGGCGTCACTTGTCCCGGTCCGAGCCGCGACTCTGATTCTCTTAACCGTCTACTTAATTGCGCCGACGCGCGCCAAAGAAGGCGGGGGAGAGGAGACCGTCATCATCGGCTTGCGCCTGGAGGACACAGACGACATTTCGTTCATGGACAGGGGCTATCTGCGGGTGAGCGAGCGCTCCCGGGTCAAGTTGCGCGTGTACGGGCACAACATCAACAACGAGACGTGGTCCAAGATCGCGTTCACAGAGCACGAGCGGAGTCGCGCCGTTGCCAGCCTCGACAGCTCCAACGGCGACAACAAGAGCCACGAGGAGACGTCTGGCTTGCACCGGTGCGGCATCAGGACATCGGACATCTTAATATTGCCCAACATCGTGTTGAGCCGCAAGACGTCCGGGGTGGTGGAGATCGACGTCAAGCCGTTGAGGAAGACCGAGAGAAGCAAAGCGTATTACCTGTGCATCGCCACATCTACGCCGGCTGGCACGCACGACCCGTGGACAGAAAGCACGTGGATATACCATGAAGGCGATGACACCAAAGTGATCGTGGTGGAGGAGAGGAAGTTTCTGCTCCCCTTTTGGCTCCAGGTGATCTTCATCTCCATGCTGCTCTGCCTCTCCGGTATGTTCAGCGGCTTAAACCTGGGGCTTATGGCGCTCGACCCGATGGAGCTGCAGATCGTGCAGAACTGCGGCACCGAGCGCGAGAAGAACTACGCGCGCAAAATCGAACCGGTGCGCAGCCAGGGGAACTACCTGCTGTGCTCGCTGCTGTTAGGTAACGTGCTCGTGAACACCACTCTCACTATCCTGCTGGATGACATCGCCGGAAACGGCCTGATCGCCGTGGTCATGTCCACGATCGGTATCGTGATCTTCGGCGAGATCGTGCCGCAGGCCATATGCTCGCGCCACGGGCTCGCCGTGGGCGCCAACACCATCTTTCTCACCAAGTTCTTCATGCTGCTCACGTTTCCCGCGTCGTACCCGGTCAGCAAGCTGCTCGACTACCTCCTCGGGCAGGAGATCGGCACCGTGTACAACCGCGAGAAGCTGCTCGAGATGCTGCGCGTCACCGACCCCTACAACGACCTGGTCAAGGAGGAGCTGAACATCATCCAGGGCGCGCTCGAGCTGCGCACCAAGACCGTGGAGGACGTGATGACGCCGCTGCGTGACTGCTTCATGCTGGCGACCGATGCCACGCTCGACTTCGCCACGGTCAGCGAGATCATGGAGAGCGGTTACACGCGCATTCCCGTGTTCGAGGGGGAGCGCTCCAACATCATTGACATGCTTTTGGTGAAGGACTTGGCTTTCGTGGATCCGGACGACTGCACGCCGCTCAAGACTGTCACAAAGTTCTACAGCCACCCGCTGCACTTTGTCTTCAACGACACTAAGCTGGACGCCATGCTTGAGGAGTTCAAAAAAGGTGGGTCCGTCTTTTTCCATTTTCTCCATCAAGCGCCTTTGCTCAGCTTGGCAAAAGTACGATCAAGTATTTTTTTGCAAGTTTTCCCGCATTTCCTGTGCGTGTATGTGTCTGTGTAACGCTCGTGCGCCTTTTACGCGTGGTGCGTTATGACGCACGGGTCAGGGGAAAAACAGAGTATGAACATGTTTCAGTCTAAAAGGTTCGAAAACTTTTCAATAATAATAATAATCATCATCATCATCATCATCATACTTAAACATTTCTCAATTCTGCTTCTGCAGTTCCTGCACTACACAACATGAATCTCTCCATGGGTTTATGATCCACATAACTATGTCCAGTGCAGTTGGACTGTAGCACTGGCGCAGTTTTGAGAAACAATTATATAATTTATGTTTAAAATGCTCTAAGGTTTATGTGCTCCTTATACACCTGATCTCACTCCGACTTTTAATTAACCAGCTGGATCAGATGTACTAGAGTGAGGAAATGGCAAGGAATGTGTATCTTGGCATGGTGTCTAGAACTCACTTACATTTTTAAACTCTCCTTCTGGAGATCTACCTTCCTGAAGACAACACACTTGATTGAGGTAATCAGGGCTTCCTGAAAAGATGGCTAATTCACTCAGCTGTTTTTTAAACTATACTTCTCAGGAAGTTAGACCTCCAATAGAACTGCTTTGGCACATACCACGTTTATGCCACGCTCTGCAATCTGAACCCAACACAAACAAATATGTTTTATTTATTTGAACTTGATGCATGAGTAGAGTACATGAATGCAGACTCGGTCTGGTAACAGTGCTTCTCCATTAAACAAGCCGACAAGGGCCTCTGCAGATTTTCCGTGTGTTCGGAGTGAGAGGTTAACCAACTATACAGAACACAGATTTGTTTATCTAAAGGCGCTTGGCGTGCACCAAAATACAACAAACATTCTCCCATTCATGAACAAGACACCAGGTTAAGACCTTCAGAAGTAGATGATATACTCTGAAAGCTCTGAAACAGAATTCATTTGCATACATGTGTGTGAGAGGCTTTGGGTAACTTAAAGGTGCACTTGTGGGCTCCTACCATGACTTAGCTCGTGTGTGTTTGGCTGTCACCTTCATTCAGTGTTAATGTTTACACGTCTCCCTCTCTGCGTCTGAATGCATTAGGAATTCATGGGAATAGCGTGACTTAGGTTATCGAGGGAGTAATCACGTCAAAGAGCCTCCTGTTTTTTCTCACACAGTCGCTTTCTTGCTTTTCTTTCGCTCTCATAGTCATTTCAAATAGCGAAATTGAGAGAAGTATGGTATGCATTCATATACTCACACTCCTCTTTAAGTTACAACATTTCATGACCCCCTTAGTGCCTTCAGGCTTTAACACACTCATTACAACACCTTAGTGTGTTAAACTGGTAACTGATAGAAATGACTGCTTAAGCTGGCTTTTAAACTGTTACGTCTTCCAGCCTGATTTGTTTTGTCAATGACAAAAATCACACGCTGTAAACAAATTATTTGATTTGAGCTGAGAACAAAAAAGGACACATCATTGTTCAAACCATGTGATCAAAGAAAGTGACATACCTGAGGAAAAAACTGGTATGTCCTGGACTTGTTGGTTGTTTTTACACCCCCTAATTAGACAAGTTATGAACTTCAGGGCACCAGATCTTCTGCAAAAAAATCAAACAGGATTAATTCTGGGAGTTGCATTTCCAAGATGGAGAGCCCTGCTGATGGAGAAGAGATTTCAGGGTCATTGTGGATCTAGAGAATCTCCCAGGAATACGGGGTGCAAAGCACGAGTTCATCCATGGGAAGCCAATCCACCACAGGGTAATAATAATAATAGTAATAATAGTAATAATAATAATTATAATAATAATTATAATAATAATAATAGCCATTCTGAAGCATCCTCCAATCAACCAACCATCAACAAATCAGTACATTATTCAAAGTGGTAACATCTTGCATGTTTGTCATAACTGGCCTGATGCACGGTGATGGATCTAGCTGCTCACATAGATTCTAGGGGGCGGGGCATTGTGAACATGGGCATGTACGGGAGGTGGAGTTAAAGAGTAAACAAATCATTCCAATGTTTTTGCAGTTCACTTTGTAACCAACTACTAGAGCCCAAATTCTACCCAAGACACTTTTAATTCTGTTTTGATAGGGAATGGAAAATGAAAATGTTTCCCTTTTCTTTAAAAATGATCTTATCACAGATGTGATAAGAATAACTCATTTATGCCCAATGGTCTACATGTCAGAACATTTTATGGGTTTCTTGCAGGTATACAAAGTGAGTCATCTTCAACTTCCCTCAATTACTGTAAAATCCTTTCAGTCATGTATACGTGCGGTTTTGTCTAGCGTGGTCTGAGACGAAACATTACGTTGCTTAGCCTTGAGAATGTGCTCTGAGTGTGACTTAGTGACTAGAACATGGGGCCATTAGAAGAATGTTAGAAACCTGGGGTTATGTGTGTGTGTGCAGCTTTTTTTGCAATTTTGGCCTGTCACCAGCGAGAACTCGTATTCTAATGACTGCTTAAGGGGGTGGGGGTCAAAGTCTTCACGTCACGGCGGCTGTGGTCAGCGCACACACACACACTCGGTTCAAAGTGCTTTGTATGGTAAGTCACTGTTAATTAATCTATCGACTCTTGTGGAGCAGCGCGGGAACAAAACACCTCTTCCCACCAAGCTCACTCGTTCCAAATCTGATTCCACTTTCATGTAGCATTTCCAGTTAAGATAGTCATGGATTGAAGTGAAAACAAATTGCACTGCTAAAGCAAAAATAAGACGGAACGTATTGTGTGTGAAGATGGAAAAAGTGAACATGAATTCACAAGGCAAATAAATAAGACTGCAAAGTCTTGTAAGTGCATTTATTATCCCTTTATGGGGGTAAGAGTGAGTGTGGCATACAGGAAATGACCACCTAGCAGTGGGTTGTGCTCTTAATTAGTAAGTTGGACGCGAATTTTTGGACCTGGCCCAAGGCAATGAGATGCATTGAAGCATAACTTGACAAGAGCTCTTCACTGCTTGGTGAACAAAATTTAATTGTCCCACCTCAAACATTGTAAATTGGTATTGCTTCAGACTTTATTAGTGAACAATCAGGAGACACTGATATTATTGGAGTTAATGACAGCAACTGATGGGAAATTACCAAGGCAGATGCAGAATACTAAATAAGGTCTATACTACATATACTAAATATAACTCCTGCTATATATTTAACTCATATACACTCCCCTCTGAAACTATTGGAACAGCAAGGCCAATTCATTTGTTAGTGCTATACACCAAAGACATTTGGGTTTGAGATCAAAAGATGGATATAAGTAGATAATTTAGAATTTCAGCTTTTATTTCCTGGTATTTACATCTGTTAAACAGCATAAAACATGGAACCTTTTGTATCAGACCACCTAATTTTTAGGTGAGTAAAAGTAAATAACACTTAATATTTGGTTGCATATCCCTTGTTTGTAATAACTACATGAAGCCTGAGACTCATTGACATCACCAAATTGTTGATTTCTTCTTTAGTGGTGCTTTTCCAGGCTTTTCCAGCTTAAACTCTGGTGGGTTAAAGTCTGGTGATTGATTTGGCCAGTCTAAAACCTTCCACTTTTCCCCCCTGATAAAGTCCTTTGTTGATTCGGCAGTGTGTTTTGAATCATTGCTTTGCTACATGATAAAGTTCCTCCCGATTAATTTGGATGCATTTCTCTGTAAATTGGCAGACAAAATGTTCCTGTAAACTGAATTCATTCTGCTGCTACCATCATGAGTTACATCATCAATAAAGATTAGTGAGTCTGTTCCAGAAGCAGCCATGCAAACCCAAGCCATGACACTACCGCCACCATGTTTCACAGATGAGCTTGTATGTTTTGGCTCATGAGCAGATGCTTTTTCTCCACACATTGGCCTTTCCATCACTTTGGTAGAGGTTAATCTTGGTTACAGAACTTTTGTGGCTCATCTCTGTATATCTGGCTTTCTGGTTTTTACTGCTGATGATTTGTGGTTTGCATATTGTGGTATTCCCTCTATATTTCTGCTCTTGAAGACTTCACCCCTTCACCCCTGCCCTGAGGAGGTTGTTGGTGATGTCACTGACTTGTTTTTTTGCTGTTTTCTTCTACCCATTTGGTGTATCTGTTGCTCAGTACAACAGTGGTTTCCTTCTTTTTCAGAACATTCCAAATTGTTGTATTGGCTATGCCTAATGTTTGTGCAATATCTCTGATTGTCTTTCCCTCTTTTCTCAGCTTCCATATGGCTTGCTTTTCTCTCATAGACAGCTCTATGATCGTCATGTTGGCTTATCCTTTTTAACAACAAATGCAGTCTTCACAGGTGTAACTGAAGGCCAAAACCAAGAGTAGATGTTCAGAGCTATTTATTGTTTAAGCAGTCAATATAACAGGACACACCTGGGTAACAAGAAACACCTGTCAGTCACATGTTCCAATATTTTTGCTCTCCTACAAATTGGGTGGTCTGGTGTGCTATGTGCTATGTTGTAACACATCTACATATAAATACCAGGAAATAAAAGCTGAAATTCTAAACTCTCTTCACATATTCATCTTTTGATCTCAAACTCAAATATCTTCAGTCTACAGCAAAAACAAATGAACTGGCCTTGCCATTACAATAGTTTTGGAGGGGACTGTATCTATTAAATATACTAATTTTCTGCGCAGTGGCACAGTGTGTAGCATTGCCACCTCACAGCTCCAGGGTTCCTGGGTCAATCTGTGTCTGTGTGGAGTTTTAAATGTTTTCCTTGTGTTTAAATGGGCTTCCTCTGGGTTCTCCAGTTTCCTCTCACAAAAACACACGAGTAGGCAGATTTGCTACATTGATTGCCCCTAGGTGTGAACGAGTGTGTGCATTCCGCCCTGAAATGGACTGGTGTCCAACCAAAAAATGTGATCTCAGTGACTTTGACCGTGGCATGGTTGTTGGTGCAAGAAGGGCCTGTTTGAATATTTTAGAATCTGCCGATATACTGGGATTTTCACACACAGCAGTCTCTATAGCTTACACAGAATGGTGCGAAATGCAGAAGACATCCAGTGAGTGGCAGGTCTGTGGACGGAAACACCTTGTTGATGTGAGGGGTTTAGAGAAGAATGGCCAGACTGGTTGAAGCTGACAAGAAGTATAATGTAACTCAAATAACCACTCTTTACAACCGTGGTGAGCAGAAAAGCATCTCAGAATGCGCGACACACCAAACCTTTAGGCGGATGGGCTACAACAGCAGAAAACCACATTGGGTTCAAGAACAGAAATCTTTATATATAGTACACAATGTTTCCAGTGAAACAGAACACTTCAGACAAAATCCTTCATCAGCTGAGCAAATATACTTAAAATAATTCATACTATATAACTCGTAATACTGCGAAATGTTACTCACATTCATGAAAACCCGAAAGAGTATACAGTCTTTCTATCCATTTCCCAGTTCTACAGGTTCTTGAACTGCGCCAAGACAGAGTACAGAAACACAAAGAGACTTGGATTCAGCCTGAAGTGTGTGACGAGAGAAAGCTTTAAACCTTCTTTTTCCCCTCCTCAGAGGATTGATGTCCTCTCCTGTGAACCTTGTGACCTTTCAACCCAATCTGGTTCACTGCCAGTATTGTAATTGGTATTGTATTGTAATTGGTGATTTGTGGAGGCTGCTCTGTGTGAATTTGTGCCAGGTGAGACAATTTGTTATCCCCTCAAGTAGGGCAATGAACTCAAAGTCGAACTCTAATAGTTCAGCATGAGTGTTCTGCCTGGCTTGTTTTAGAGAGAGTTGGTCTCTCTGTCTTTTCACCTCTTCCTCTTTCTTTATCATCACACATTGTTCTTTCTACCTGATTCTCCCTCAAGTTCAAACTTTTGTTGTGAAGTCTAGAGTTATTCTTCATTCTTGATCGGTCAGAAAGTGTTGATTGACTTTCTATAAAAGCAGCTCAGACAGGAGTGCTGGCTATAATCTAGATCATGTTTCTATAGTAACAACATACACAGGCACTTGTATGGCTAGCGCTCCACATAAATGCAGGTGCTTCAGCATCCCCCAAAAAGTCCACAGCACCCCCATAGCACCCTCAAAACATTTTTATCTGGAAACAATTATATACTGTACAAGCTGCATTCTAATAAATTCTAATAAAACAACAAGTAAAATAAAAACATCTGAATCAATACGCGTTCGTAACTCATGCAAAGTCATGTGATGTGAATTGTATCTACGGCTGTCGCATTTTTCGCACTGTCATAACAATCTTACATAAGCAGTGCTTGTTGCCCATGGCACAGTTCTACAGCATCACTGAAGAAAATTTAAACGCAGAATTGCACCAAGTCTGGCGTTTGTTTGAAAGAAAATCAAAACAAGGACATTCCACTATTAAAACCACTTTTGAATTGCTGTTGCTTATGGAACCAAATAAAGATGTGTTTAAGGACTTGAACAAACTCCTCTGCATATCCCTGACACATCCTGTGACATCTGTGTCATGTGAGAGTTCTCTCTTCTGTCTCTGACGCTTGAAGACATATCTGAGAAGCAACAGTGGGGATACCCGAAACAGCAACTTGGGCACTTTTGGCCATCAATACCCGGAGAGCGAAGGCTCTGGATGTTCAACGCATCAGTGATGCATTTTCTGTCAACCACAACAACCGCTGCATTGTCCTGGTTTGAAACTTCAAATAGTAAGTGATTGGTGAATATATCCCCAATGCTATGGGTGCTTTTTGATGTCACGCTGCCCTTGACTGAAATTTTGAAATATTTGTTCTATGAATGTCTATATGCAAAATCTTTGGGAAGATTTGAGTAAGCTATGTGCTTGTTTAATTTTGTAAAATGAAAAAATGTGATTAAATTGTGAGTAATAAAATAATTGTGTAATAAAATATTATAATCAAGTGGCGAAGACTAGTTTTGCTCATATTCATTAGTAATGGCCCAGCTCCCCCTGTCAATGATCTAGCATCCCCTTAGCACCAGCGATCAAAATGCTCTGGCGCCGCCCCTGCAAGTCGATACAAAACAATATAAAACGATAACATATTAGAGCAAGTGCATTATTATTATACAGCTGTGATTTGCCTTGTAGCTGGAATTAATGTCAGTAAGCAACACCTTCTTCCCAATCAGATTTGAGAATTCAACAGTGCTGTGGGATAATATGCTATATAATATGTGGCATGTGAATAATGAAAAACAATTGGTCCCTGAGGAACACCCTGAGCTACTGGATCAATGGCAAGAAAATTATTTCTACTTGTGAGGTAACATCTGAACCAGACAAGAACTAATACTGTAACACTGAGGTTGGGACATGAGTATGTCATAGTTTACCTTATTAAAAGCAATTCTGCACTTGCAGTGCATTAATTAATTAATTCATTCATTCATTCATTCATTCATTCGTCATTTTCCTTTAACCCTGTAGTATCAGTTAGGGCTGAATGACAATGACTCCTACATTATCTGATGACTTTTCCCTGAGCCACTGTTTCTTGTTCGTTCAGTGGAAAGTGAAAGTTCGCCCCTTCCGTATCTGTGTAATCAGCCCGGAGTGCTGTTTTCTCGCAGTTCTAAGGGCAAAGTTTTGTTTGAGTGTTTGCTTGGTAACCCTTGCTTGTGCAGGAATAAGCATGAGGATTATGTGGCGTCATGTTGGCAAGAACAGGGCCGGGTGCCTAGAGCGGGATCCCCCCTTTGAACGCCGCACGACTCCACACTTAGACTTTCTGCCCTCACCTACACTTGCATAGTTGTTCAATCTTTTGCGCTACAGAAAGAGTGAGACATAAAGCAAGATTGTAAAATTTCTGATTGCATCATCTGTGCAGAAGTGTCTTCGCTTAAAAAGCTTCATAGCAAGACATGGCTTTAGCTTTTCATGTGCAACAAACAGTCATACTGTCTTGTTCTTTCTGTCTATAGCCATCATGGTTCATAGCCCTATACTAAGGTGTTGGTTTTTTTTTTTTTTTTTTTTTTTTTTTGAATGGCCTACATTCCTCAGATTCTGGTGCAACATGAAATGACCGTAAAACCGATTAGTAAAAAGTGCGAATGCAGCCCGAGTGGCCTTAGAAAGTGTGTCTGATCTTCCATTACTTCTTTCTTTTTCTTTCTGATCTGTGGCATTTTTTTTTTTTAACATTTATGTAACTGTTATAGCTTTTATTCATGCATTTTGGAGACTTGGTTAATTTGTACTCATCTGTCCGTTGAAAGTATTTATAGATTTGTTTACACACTAAATAATATAGCTGGTTGAATGTCGTTAAATCTTGTATATTGGCTTATTTTTTGTAATTCAGTAATCCTCTCTCATCCTGACTGATTATGCCGACCAGGAAGTATTAATACATAAAGAAATAGAATCTTCTACAGATTTGGTTATTTGGCAGGCAAAAGCAGATTTGAACATAGGCTTAGCTCTGTTACCTCTTTGGAATGGACCCATAGGTACAACCCAAGATTGTCATTTTCTCAGTTATGCTTTAAACCATTGGGACTAATATGGGATATTAAGCAGTAATTAAGCAAGATCAGAGTGGCTTTGTAGGACTTTAGGTCTGTGATCATGTCAAGGTGAAACACATCTTGGACTAAACGGCATTGCGTTGTTAATATGGAATAACATGGAATTCCAGGGAATCTGGAATTTGCTTATACACCAAATTGATTAAACAGGGATGACCAAGTGCAGTCCTGGTTCTCTACCTCCCTGTAGTGTTTAAATCAAACCTTAATTTAACACAACTGATCCCTGTTTATGAATGATTTTAGGAGGACCTGAATGTCAGAGCCATGTGTGTAGGAAGCATTCTCTTAAGGGTGGTAGATGACCAGGACCAGACTTGAGCACCCCTGGATTAAAGATATGTATATAGCCTGCTGGCAATTCTGTCTGTTAAGCATAAATGCAAGTCAAAGTATGTATAGTTTGTCTTGAAAAGTCATTCCTAGCACAGCTGTACATTTGTCTACTCATCCAGAAAGAACATGGTCTATTAAGGGCATAATCTTCTCTGTACTAAATATCAGTGAATCAATACAATTCACCCAGATATAAAAAACAACAACAAAAAAAACTTTTTTTCTTTTAGTATTATTTGGGGGCCAAGCGCTGAAGGTGCGTAGACACCCGCTTGTAATTTCTTATTATTATTACCATATTTTAGAACCTATAGAACACTTCATACATGTTTTATGAAATTTGGCACATTAGTAGAGGACAGTTTCAGCTACCTACACAGCAAATTTGGTGTACATGCCCACCGCGCTCTGCCACCACCAACAGGGCAAAGTTGGACATACAGTTGAATTAATAGCTCTAATAGCATGTGTCATAGGAGCATGACTCTACTTTCCACCGATTCTTTGAGCAATGCTGAGTTCAGTGGCTACCATGATGTTAATTTCTGCCATATTGGATAGATTTTTTCCCCCACAGTTTTTTATTTATCTTCTACAAATTTTGTCCTCACAAAATTTTCTGGGATGGTTTATTCATTGTGCACAGATAGATTTGATAGCAAAGACACCATGCAAGAAGTGAAGCCATTTCCTAGAAATGCTTTTACGTATTGAAACCAAACTTGGCCCATATGTTTAGCAACATGACCTGATTTTAAAAAACAAGATTCAAGTTCATTAACAACCTTGGAGGGCTACTGAAAACAGGAAGTGAGGCAATATCTCAGCAACTGCTTAGTATTCTGCTTTCAGATTTGGCATGTCTCCTAGGGAACAAGTGCTGAGGGTCCCAATCGCTGCTGGTCTTCCTCTGTTGCTAAGGGGTGGGGTCAGAAAGTGTTTGGCCCCTTAATTGTTGTTATATATATTAGTATTTTTTCTTTCCTTTAAATTTTATGATTATTGCTATTATTACTTATATTTTATGATCTGTTTATTGATCTTGAGTACCTGTAAAGGTGCTGTCATTATTATATTATATATAATAAAGAGGGGAACTGTATCAGAATCAGATATGATAATGTAATGTGAGACCTTTGAATGTTGAACTTGTAGTCTGTGGCATGTAAAGCTTATATTTAGCATATGATGACATAGATTCAACTCAGTATCATAGTTTTCATTATAACATGGTATCTGTCATAACACTGCATAGGAAGTAAAATTATTTAAATTCTCCAAGAAATAGTTTCTTAGCTGTTTGATTTGATTCTGTATGCTGACGTTGTGTGAAAGTGCTTGACTGACCTAAACAACAGCCAGTAGCGTTTGAGATATGCCACACCCCTGAATCTAAACAAACCTGACATTTACGTAGAGAGCTAGCCAAATATGTAGAACAGAGAAGAGTTTAACAAGAGCCTTTTACTTAGTCTTACTGATGGAGAATCCCTGAAAATGTCTAAAAACAAGTTGGTAAAACACGTCTGACAAAAAACTTGTCACATAAACACAAACTCTTACCAGTTCTACCCTCCTCAAGAAGAACAAGTTTTCCTCATCCAAGGGATGGTTAGAAAGGGAATACTGTGGGGGAACATGCATGGCCAAAAGCACACCAACAAACCATGATTGCTGCTAATGCACTGCTACTGTAGAGCAACACCTGCCTCTAGAGGTGGGATATACTGTATATGGTTCTAGAGAGCATTTAATGAAGATTTGCACATATATAAATAATCAAAAACTTTTGATCTTTTCCCAGAAATAAAGAACTATAAAATTAATAGGATATTGAGAAACACTGATTTGTTTTTTGTTTTTTTTGTCAGATAGAGCATTATATCAATGTCCAATGTCCATAAGACTAAGGGACAGGTACAAGAAGCTCTGAAAAACCTGTTTTGATTTCTGGGGCAATTTAATTAGCTAAGAAAAATGACTGCAATGATTGCACTTACTCCTCAGAAGGTTGTAGAAATACATTATATTCTGATTTCTATGTATGTATGTATGTATGTATATATGTATGTACAGTGCCCTCCACTAATATTGGTAAATATGAGCAAAGAAGGCTGTGAAAATTGTCTTTATTGTTTAACCTTTTGATCTTAAAATGTTGATGTTAAAAAAATTATGTTAAAAGAAATCACAAAAATGCTCTCATGGATATCTAAAAATTGCAAACAAAACAAAGGTTTTGAACAAAGGCACATCTATCTTTAACAAAGATATATATTTTTTGTGTGGATACACTTGTGTTGTGTTTGCAGTTGTTTGATATCCATGAGAGCAGAGTATTTTTCTGATTTTTTTGAACAAAAGATCAAAAGGTTAAACAATTTTTCACAGCCTTCTTTGCTCATATTTACCAAGGGTGCCAATATTAGTGGAGGGCACTGTATGTATCTATCTATCTATCTATCTATCTATCTATCTATCTATCTATCTATCTATCTATCTATCTATCATGGCTACACTACTTTTCAGTGACAGCACATTCAGGGGCAGAAAAGCCCACTTGGATTTCTGAACTGCCCCCTTGGCATTCCCAAGGCCCAGCACCCCAGTGCCATCTTTCCCCCATCACCTCACACACACACACACACACACACACACACACACACACACACACACACACACACACACACACACACACACACATTGTCCTTCTGCCTGTTTCCCTCAGTGTTGTAAATTACAAGCGACACAAACCCTTGCCTAATGCCCTGGCATGGAAATCTTCCAACCAGAACCTTTTTTTTTTTTTCAGACAGGCTGTGGGCTGGCATCATTGATTATGGTCAGGCAGTCTCTCTCTCTCTCTCTCTCTCTCTCTCTCCAACCCCCCTCCACACACACACACACACACACACACACACACACACACACACACACACACACACACACACAAAACAGCCATTCCAAAGAGGTGGTTCTGAGGTTCTACACTTAAGCAGAGTTGAATGAAGATATGGCTACACTTGACTGACTTATTTGTAAGACTAATGAGATTAGAGATTCTTTATTTAACAAATTATAATTAAAGAAGGCATTACTACATAGTACGCATTTCCAGTGTTGTATATAGAATACCAAATAAAAGTAAAATATCTTTTTGGGAAATTACTCAAGTAAATGTTAATTTAACCCACTAGAAAACTACTTAAGAAGTGTCTCATATTATAAATACTTAAGTATCAAAAGTGCTTCGGTATCAAATTTTAGCCAATTCCTCAGTACAGAACAGCTTCAACTCTGGGATGTTGGTGGGTTTCTTCACATGAACTGCTTGCCTCAGGTCTTTCCACAACATTTCTATTGGATTCAGGTCAGGACTTTGACTTGGCCATTCCAAAACATTAACTTTATTCTTCTTTAACCATTCTCTGGTAGAATGACTTGTGTGTTTAGGGTTGTTGTTTTGCTGCATGACCAATTTTCTCTTGAGATTCAGTTCACGGACAGATGTCCTGACATTTTAATTTAGATTTTGCTGAATTCAGAATTCATCGTTCCATCAATAATGGCAAGCCGTCCAGGCCCAGATACAGCAAAACAAGCCCAAACCATGGTACTACCACCACTATATTTCACAGATGGGATAAAGTTCTTATGCTGGAATGCAGTATTTTCCTTTCTCCAAACATAACGCTTCTCATTTAAAACAAAAAGTTCTATTTTGGTCTCATCTGTCCACAAAACATTTTTCCAATAGCCTTCTGGCTTGTCCATGTGATCTTTAGCAAACTGCAGATGAGCAGCAATGTTCTTCTTGGAGAGCAGTGACATTCTTCTTGCAACCTTGACATGCACACCATTGTTGTTCAGTGTTCTCCTGATGGTGGACTCATGAACATTAACATTAGCCAATGTGAGAGGCCTTTAGTTGCTTAGAAGTTACCCTGGGTTCCTTTGCAATCTCATAGATTGTGATCTCTTGCTCTTGGAGTGACCCTGAATTTCCTTCATTTGTACACAATCTGTCTGACTGTGGATTGGTGGAGTCCAAACTCTTTAGACATGGTTTTGTAACCTTTTCCAGCCTGATGAGCATCGACAACTCTTTTTCTGAGGTCCTCAGAAATCTCCTTTGTTTGTGCCATGGTACACTTCCACAAACATGTGTTGTGAAGAGCAGACTTTGATAGATCCATGTTCTTTAAATAAAACATGGCGCTCACTCATACCTGATTGTCATCCCATTGAATGAAAACAGCTGACTCTAATTTCACCCTCAAATTAACTGCTAATCCTAGAGGTTCACATACTTTTGCCACTCACAAATATGTAATATTGGATCAATTTCCCTCAGTAAATAAATGAGCAAATGTCTGCTTTTAGGACTTAGGACTTTTAGGTGTGAAAATCCGATGATGTTTTAGTTCATATTTATGTAGAATATTCTAAAGGGTTCACAAACTTTCAAGCACCACTGTCTTGTTTGATATATAGTTGCAATCAAAATTATTCAACCCCCATTGCAGATCAGGTTTATTGTCAAAATATACAGACTTTCAGTTATTTGCAATGAACAAATCAAAGAAAAGCAATTGAAATAGCTCAACACAATGAATGCTTCAAGTGGTTTCCCCAAATTCAACTGCAAATGCAACTTATAACGACTTCTCCAGTCTCAAAATTATTCAACCCCTTCATGGCAAACATCTTTAGTACTTAGTAGAGCACCCTTTTGCTGTTATGACCTGCTGAAAACGAGATGCATAGCCAGACACCAGCTTCTGGCAGTGTTCCTGAGGAATCTTAGCCCATTCCTCATGAGCATTGGCCTCCAGTTCAGTAATATTCTTGGGTTCGCGTGCTGCAACCGCCTTCTTCAAATCCCACCAGAGATTTTCTATGGGGTTCAAGTCAGGTGACTGTGATGGCCCTGTAGAATCTTCCAGGACTTCTTCTGCAACCAAGCCTTGGTGGAATTTGAGGTATGCTTGAAATCATTGTCCTGTTGGAAAGGCCAATGATGCCCAAGCTTCAGCTTCCTCACAGACAGCATGACGTTTTCTCCTAGGATTTCCTGATACTTCAATGAATCCATCTTGCCTTCCACAGTCTGCAGGTTTCCAGTGTAGTCTGTAAATTTTGAAGGTAAACCTGATTTGCAATGGGGCTTGAATAATTTTGATTGCAACTGTACATGTGAAAGCAGAATCAGACTTATACAGCATTGCCGACACTGTGCAACAATGCCAATGACAATAACACTACCGTGTACTTATTATTTAGGAATACATGATTTAAAAAACTGATTTAAATACATTTAAATTGATGAATAACCTTAAGCCCTAGCTCTGTTGTTGCTTTATTTTTTTCAAATTAAATTTATGTCTTACTGATAATGCACATGATGTATATCTTGTACTTTACACTGTCTTATAAAATGCCAGAGTAATAAAATAATAATTGCAGTTCAGTGTGCCTCCATATTTAGATCTTGGGATTGATTGGACTGCAAACAGGGCAGTAATTTGAGTTAAGATTCACCACTGACAGAAAGAATCAGATGAGTGTGGCATTTGTTTTTGCAAATCTCACACATCATTGAGCTTGCTAAACCAGGGGTTCTCAACCTTTGTGCAGCCAGGGACCTCTTTTAGCTGTAGAAAATAATCCACTGAAAAAAATCTCCTCAGTATAGATTTAGTTTTGCAAAACATTCAAATATTAGATTTATTATTCAAACATGTAGTTTTTTAATCCTGAACTCGACCATTGACAGAACATAGGTCAAAGTTGACATTACTTATGAGCCTTCTTGGAGTTTTTTTTCTTTTAAAGTTTTAGATTAAACCCATTTCTTTCAAGCAACGAACCAAACAGGCCAAACAAGCCAGTAACTATAAGAACTCAATAATAACTTTTTCCAACATGTTTTTTTTTAAATAAATAAAAAAACAGAACAAAAAAACCCTGGACATGCTTCATGGACTCTGGGGGTTCCCCAGACCCGAATTTGAGAACCACTGGCCTAAACTTAGTGCTTGTCCAACAGTGTGTAAGTGTGTGTGTGTGTGTGTGTGTGTGTGTGGGTGTGTGTTTGTGTCTGCGTAATCCTACTTGAACTGAGGTCGAACATAATTAGACTGTACACTAAAATCAATGATGACTGACTACATTTTAAAGCACAATATTTAAGTGCATATAGGGATGCACCAATCCCACTTTTCCCAGTTCTGATATGATACCAATTTTAAAGCACTAATGTATCAGCAGATACTGACGATACAGTGGTATCATGTCAGTCAACACTATAAGTATTCACAAGATAATACAGGCCATTGGATCCAATTGGAAAATAAGTCAATCCGAAACCACTTCAGCGTTTTATCTCCCGTATCGATACTCAGTATCAGATCGGGACATCCTTAATTGTATATTAACAGATGGAACAGGTTTATTTTTATTACTTCAGCAGAGACTTTTATCCAAGAATACATTTGATTAAGAAGCTAAAGATTACAGGCTTTTCTTGAAAGCACTCAACAGTCACTTTATTAGAAACACTGAGTATTATATATCTAGTTTCTATTATTCAAATGACATTTTGTAGTTTTTAAGAAATACATTTTTGCATTTTTGAGGTTAGATAAAATATAACGTTTCCAAACATTTATCTTCCACACTTGAAAGCACTACATTGTTTACTTTTAGCTACATTAATTTTAACATTCTTTATATACACTCATTGAGCACTTTATTTGGAACACCTGTACACCTACTCATTCATGCAATTATCTAATCCACTGATCGTGTGGCAGCAGTGCAATGCATAAAATCATGCAGGTACGGGCCATCAGCTTCAGGTAATGTTCATATCAAACATCAGAGTAGGGAAAAAATGTGATCTCAGTGATTTTGACCGTGGGTGAGTATTTCTGTAACTGCTGATCTCCTGGGATTTTCATGCACAACAGTCTCTAAAGTTTACTCAAAATGGTACAATAAAAAAAAAACATCCAGTAAGCGGCAGTTCAACGGAGAATGGCCAGACTGGTTCGATCTGACAAAAAGGCTATAGTAACTCAGATAACCACTCTGTACAATTGTGGAGAACAGAAAGGCATCTCAGAATGCACACCACACGTCGAACCTTGAGAGGATGGGCTACAACAGCAGAAGACCATGTCAGGTTCCACTTCTGTCAGCCAAGAACAGAATGCTGAGGCTGCAGTGGGCACAGACTCACCAAAAGTGGACAGTTGAAGAGTGGAAAAATGTAGCCTGGTCTGGTCAATCTCGAATTCTGTTGAGGCACACAGATGGTAGGGTCACAATTTGGCACCAACAGCATGAATCCATGGACCCAACCTGCCTTGAGTCAACAGTCCAGGCTGGTGGTGGTGGTGTAATGGTGTGGGGAATGTTTTCTTGGCATTCCCCACATTCATCGCTTGAATGCCACAGCATATTTGAGTATTGTTGCTGACCATGTGCATCCCTTGATGACCACAATTTACCCATCTTCTAATGGCTACTTCCAACATGATAATGCACCGTGTCACAAAGCAAAAGTCACCTCAAACTGGTTTCATGAACATGACAATGAGTTCAGTGTTCTTCAGCGGCCTTCCTAGTCACCGGATCTGAATCCAGCAGAACACCTTTGGCATGTGGTAGGACGGGAGATTCGAGGCACGAAAGTGCACCTGAAAGATCTGCAGGAATTGCGTGATGCAATCGTGTCAACATGGACCAGAGTCTCAAAGGAATGTTTCCAACATCTTGTGGAATCCATGCCACGAAGAATTGAGGCTATTTTGAGAGCAAAGGGAGGCCCTACCCAGTATTCGTATAGTGTTCATAATAAAGTGCTCTGTTAGCGTATGTTATATTTTAACATACATTTCTTCACATACTGTATACATAGCTTCAATATATTTTCTCGGTAATTTCTCACCATGCTCTCACAATGTCTCAGTATTTCCCCTAGATAAGATATTGATAAAGGCTGATCAGTGTGTGTCTCAGACAGCGGCCCTGTCAGCAGCCTTATGCGTGTAATTATAGTGGAAGTTGCGCTATGGAAAATGACAACGTGCCTTCCAGAAATAAAGCTGGGAATGGCGGAAAAGAGCAAGAGTCTCTGAAAGGATGAGGGAGAGATGGAGACATTCTCACTGAGGTGTTATCTCACATTGTTTGTGTTATCTGGCTTCCTCTCACTCTCTTTCACACACTCACCCACAGAAGTGTTGCTATCACTACGTTTAAGTGATATCACTTAAACGTAATTGCATCAGTGTCATTTGTATGTTGTTAGTTCAGGCTGATTATGAGGATGACGAAGGAACAAATGTGAAAGGAAATGCATGCCATTTCTCAGTGAGGGTTATTGATTTTCTGTTAGAGAGAACAAGCAGGATATGATGGTCTTGAGGTAATGTGATTATCATAATGAGTCCCCTGATACACCACACACAGTACACTATGATATCTTGTTTATTTTAAGTTGCAGAGCTCTGAGTCATCAGAGCTCCGTTAATACTGACGCGTTAAGTAACGTTCGTTTGGAATTTTACTTTGATAGCCAAGTATAATGAACAATACATAAACTTTAAGTTTGTTTTATACATCAGCCACTGTTGAATCCTTCATACACGGACTTAAAATAAAAGAATGCTGTTGATATGGTGAAGTTTTCTGTGAGGAGGTAACATAGCTGAGCTTTTGGATTTCAGTTATTTGTTTTGTCTTATTAACTTAAAGAGAGAAAAAGAGGCTGGTGAGGTAACATGGTTTATAGCTGCTATAACACAAGTGATAAAACGAACTAACTAAAATGTATGACTTGTCATTCTTTAATTAAAAAACAAAACAAACATAATTGTGGAAAATTTGCTGTAGTGTAAGAGGAATAAACACTTTGGGAAAATAGCCAACTCCATGAATTGTAACAAATTATTAAGTAAATTCTGAGTTGAATTAAATAGAGATAGATAGAGATGTGGCCATTTTTGGCATTGGTTTAAAAGAGAGTCTATATAGAGTACATAAACAGTTTATATAAGCCCCCCACCAGGCTTATATCCCTTGGTGTGAATGGCAAAATCTGATCTTAAACCACGACCCTGAGAAGGTTTACACAGCCACAGGTTTCGGCTTAGGGTTTGAGGCATGCATCATGGAAAATCTCTGTTTAGACTTTGCCCATTGCCTTGTCTCTTTAAGGCTGCCCACTGTCCATTAATGTCCTGGAGGTCATGAGGGGTCACCCCAAGTACCCCTCTGTCCTTCTTAAAAAAGATATTGGGATAATTATAGAACACCAGGAACTATGAATAAACGGTGTGTTTGTATGGAAGATGTTAGTGTCCTGCTGTCTGTTCCTCAGCCGATTCACTTTTGCTGAGAAAATGGAAAGAATGTGAGCATTATGAGGGATGCAGTGTTAAGGCCAATAAGGGCAGGGGTCCCGTGTGGCTGTCTTTTCTTGCTGTATGCAACTATGTTGATTTCAGCCTAAGCTACATGCTGAGTTTATTGCATTAATAAGCAACATCACATTCTCTCAATTTAAAATCTATTGAGGTTCAAATGAAACCCACTGAGAACACTGTGCTTTCGGATAAGCTGATTTCTCCGCTCGCTCGAGATCTCTGCCGTTTCGAGCCGTACTCCAGGGAACCTTGGCTTACGTTAAGCAAACATTTTTTTATTCCACTACGGCCCAGGCCCACCTCCCCCGCCACTTTATATGTTCATGCTTTAGTTATTTAGTCGTGTGATTTACAGCTAACCCTCATATTTGTCCCTTAATCATTTCCATAGGGAACAATCTGACTAACTCTACATGGACATGGCTGTTAGCTGGCTGGTCTTGTAAGAATGCATGACCTGGACATTGTTTACAAACAGCGTTAACCTTTGGCACCAAATGACGTGACCGATCATGCTGAGTATTCAGGGAGTTTAACTAGCAATGTTAGTGTTGTTGTTTAATTTTTAAATTTTTTTTTTTTTTTAAGTTTCATTGTTTTACACATTTTTTTTGTTTATAAAAGATGCAGTGTGTGTGAATCCCAGTAATCATTGACATCTCAGGTTGAAAGCTTTCTGCATTTGTCGAAACATTGTTTAACGCAGCAATACTGATTATGCAACATTGTGACTTGTCGTTGGCCGAGGTAAATGCTGGGATACCACAGAATGAGTAGCAAGGCACGCACCTCAATGTGGGTTTGTTGTTACTGCATTTGCTCCAAGTGCTTCCTACTTCCTACTACTGCAGCAAACGGCCATCTGCATGTAAACGGCCAGCTCTGAGACAGCTCACGTCAGCCAGCAGTGGCTTTGGTGAGAATACTGCCCAAGTGGAATGGAAACTTCATTTCAGGGCTAATATTAGCCTGGCCCTCCGGAAAATTCCTTTTAAATGATCACAAGCTGAGAAAAGGCAAAGTATTTGTTTAGCGTTTTTTTTTTTTTTTTTTTTGCTTTAACAGTATTTGTAAATAGTTTCTTTTTCCCCACTCTTTTGATTTTTAGGCAGTTCTTGGGAAAGAGAACGAAGGAGTTTTATTTGGAAGATTGCAAAATGGAGCTGCTTTATTATTAGTTGCTTCCTATTGTCTTCCCATTTGTTAGAAGCTTATGCATATATCCTTGTATATGATTATACCCACACATTCAAGCTAACGTGTCTTCATGTATGTAGAGAAAATTAATGGCAGACCATGGAATTTAGGTGATTGTATATTGAATATCACCAGTCCTAGCAGCACAAAAAGTAAACACTTTAGTTATTTAAATGTAGTGCAGTGTTATGGAGACCACCCTGAGTGATTCTGAACGCAAGACACGCTCAGAGACAAAACACCACAGTGTTTGGGGAAACAGACTCAGACTTTGAACTCCGTAACAAGAGTGTAGGTAATGCCAGGAACCCTGTAATACACATATTCCCACAGGACAGTCAAACCCACAGCAAGAGGTACAGTGCAGTACAGTACTGAACAGTACTTAACCAGTGGTGCGAAGACTAGTTCTCTGTGCATATGATGCCTGCATAAAGCAAGATTAAAGTAATGACACTGAATTAGCTAACAGAAATCTAGTAAACTCTTTACAAATTACTGTAATTCTAGGTCCATATTAGCAAAGGTGGTAAAAAATTTAGCTACAAATTATTCACTCAGGTTAAAGTAAAAAAAAAAAAATAAAAATCATAAAATCTTCAGTGTACTTAAAAGTATTAAATTAAATGTACAAGAAAGTGTCTTAAAAGAGAAATATGTCTACCTCAAACCACACACTGATTTTAGATACTGATTATTTAGCCTCTCAAACGTTATCAAGCGTGATACCTCTAAAAACTAGCTGAATGCTAATAGCTAGCTGACACTATGCTAGCTAACAACTGCTTTATTCCAAATCTTTTTCATTCCAGATTTTATTCCAAATTAAATGTTAGCTAGCATGACATCTCTGACAATAAAAACTAGCTGAAGGCGAATAGCTAGCTGACATCATGTTAACTAACAAATGAAATGTTTTCAACTCTAATGATAATAAGTATTAAAGTAAAAGTACAAGCAAGAGTCACAAAATAAATATGTCTACCTCAAATTACTTTAAATTTTATTTACTAATAAATTAGTGCCCCTTTCACCAAACATTAGCTAAGGCTAACATCAGTTAGCAACATCACCCAATGTCTCAAATGTTATCAAGCATGATATCTCTAATGATTGAAACCTAGCTGAATGCTAATAGCTAGCCGACACCATGCTAACTAACAACAGCTTTGGCTGATGGGTATTAAGTCTCATTCTTACAGTCATTTCTGACTAGCAATTTAGATAAAATCCTTGAAGCTGTTTGATGCTAAAAGATCATGACTTGTGACTTTTATAAATATGTGATTGTAGAGGAATGTAATGATGTAGTTTCTTGAAAACGTACCGATCCGTGATGATTCCTCTACAATCTTGTCCGAAAGGGGTCCAAGCATCTTATTGGGCGTAGATTCAAGTGTGTTACTAATTGATTACAATAAAGGCATGGGTAAAACTTTGGGATAAATGGGATAAATCCATTTGTCACAGCAAACATAATCTGTTTTGTCTTTTCTCAGGGAAGTCGCACCTGGCGATAGTACAGAGGGTCAACAACGAGGGGGAAGGGGATCCCTTTTATGAGGTGCTTGGGATCGTCACCCTGGAGGATGTCATCGAAGAAATAATCAAGTCTGAAATCCTGGACGAGACAGATTTATATAGTATGTGCATCTTCTTGGCATCTTGATATAATATAGTTGTTCTATTTGCTTTTTTTCTTGTAAGAAGTGTTGAAATATCACCATTGTTATATTGCTATGTTTTAATTTATAAGTAATATGAGTTGTTTCCTTTCCTCAGTGTTATTTTTTAAGTGAAGTCAGTCTTCATCATTCTTCTTTTTATGTTCAGGATGTTCTAATCACTTATATCTATATCAGGATCTTCTATATCAAGGAATTTCACTAAAAAAAAAACACCTCCCTTCTTTCCTCTCACCCCGACTTCCCCATTAGCCGACAACAAAACAAAAAAGAAAATCACCCATCGGGAGAGGAAGCAGGATTTCTCGGCCTTCAAGCCCATGGACAATGAAATGAAGGTTAAAATATCACCTCAGCTTCTACTGGCTACTCTGCGTTTCCTAGCAACAGGCAAGTGTGCTGCGTGGCTGCTTGATTTCCCCCAGTGTGCCTTGTGACTAGTTTGTTAGCATGCTAACCCTGCAGAGGAGTGAGGAGTGAGGCCTGGTAGGTGTTGTTTACCATGGTGACATACATATACACATATCCATACACGGTCTATTAAATGCCTGGCTTTTAAAATGTTTTTTTTTTTTTTTTTTTCCGACAGTTGTACAATTCATTTGACAATTCTTTCCAATACATTAACATATTATAGATTAAGCAGGGTTAATTTGAGGAAGTCGTGCGCAAATACTTTGACTAAGAAAGAAATAAACAAGCGAAGAAGGAGCTTAGAAAGAAGGGAGAAACATAAGGATCACCAATTATGTATCTTTTTTAAATTATTATTTTAAAGTAGTCACAGTTACATGGCTATAGGTGATGCCAAGTAAATATAGAACTAAAAGAAATGTTTCATCCCAGTGTCCATTTTACAATTGGCTAAATGTTTTTCTTAGCATTTTACTCTAAGTTCTGCAGGTTAGTTTAGTTTCAAGCCAAGGACTGATGAAATTTAATGAGCAATCTTAGTAGTTGAAAATAAGTTGTTTGTGTTTGATATCCAGGTTTATCCACACAGCATTTTAGTATATGGCTACGCTGTTGGTACAGATGTGGACACATTCCAGTCCAACCTATAGAATCCAAACCTTTGGATAAAAGGTGCGGTCATTTCTGCAGTGAACGCAAATAAATTCAGCTGGATTTTGTTATTATGGGCTAAAATAATCAGCTTTCTGTGACTTCACCTGAAAGACGAGTTATATGTATTTTACACAAATTTTTTATACCACAGCATTGTGGAATTTGATACATTTTTTATAATATTTCAGCTCTACAAAGCAAATCACAGGTTGTTCTGTTCTTCTGTTTTCTATAGTAACAACTGGTACAGGGACCTGTATGGTGTATGCCGAGTGTAAAAAAAAAAAAAAAACAACCCCAAAAAACCGCATACTTGTTGATATGGTATATAATTATTTTCAGTGCGGTTGTGTTTATGTAGTCATAGTCATAGATAAAGCTGTTTCTTTAAGCCAAAGAGGAACAGAACTACACTATCCATCAGCCCCGGCATGTTACATGTCACTAATCACTGTCACCTGTGTCTCGTTATGCCTTGTTAGCACCACTATTTAAGTTCTAGTTTTTCGGCATCACACCATCAAGCTTCTGTTGTAATTTGTTGTAGCTGGTGTTTGTTGTTGTGTGTGCCACAGTATCACTTATAGCCTGTATGTCCTTTGCTTCATATCCACAGTTTATGTTTATGGTTCTTGCTTTCACGTCTTTGGTTGTTTGTTTGCACTTTACTTATTAAATTCTCTGCGCTTGCATCCGCCTTCGCCTTCCAATCATGACACACAAGTAATAACTTTGCACAAAACTATAAATGGATCAAATATACAGTGCATGTCATTCGTTAGTAACTGAAAGTTGTGGCATAGGAGGAATAAAACACTGAAATGTAACAGTAACTCATAAATCATTGTCGATTATTTTCTTAAAACAGCATGCCCAGTCATGTTTTATTCCATACAAACTGTATGTACTATATTTTTGTTAATAAAGAGGACAGCAAATTTAAGAGAAATCCAAAACAGTTTATGTGTTATAAAAAAGCCAATTGCAGAAAGAGTTTTTTTTTTTTTTTTTTTAGTTTTACTTAAGCTGATCTCCCTGATAATAGAAGACCCGAAGGTAATAGCAGATAGTGCAGGTGGTTAACGGAGAGTTTAAGGCTCACTCAGTTAGAACCTGTGTGAAACCATGAATGATGAGAATGTGAGATGGTGTGAGTGCAAGGAATGAAGTCTCAATGATGAAGGAGGTAAGGTATTGGAGGACCAGAATGAGAATGATGGGAGAACGGAGTGAGAGAGAGAGAGAGAGAGAGAGAGATAGATAGAGGAAGATTATGTTGGAAGGGTGTGGAGCAGTCATTCCTTTGACTTGAAATGGTTTGAGACAATTTTCTTTTTTTCTGCTTATATGCGTCCATTAATTCATAAGAGCTTGTGTGGAACGGAATGGTTTTTGTTTAGCCCCATATTATCCCAGTAGCTTTCTTCTTAGCCAGGCTAGGCCATTTACTGTATGTTTGTCTCCAAGCCAGCAAACCTCACATTATTAACTGCAACATCTAGCAAATAAAACAATTTAATGCAGCCCCTGAAATCAGTGTTAAAATAAAGAACTGACACTTGGGCAGTCAGTGTGTCTTGGCTGATTGACTACATTTAAAAATGGATTTTCTTTAGCCATTTATTTTTACAAAATTGATTTTTCTTCAGCCATTCCTTTTCTAAAACTTGAACCAGGATTTCTATAGACTCTTGAATTTGCTTAACAATGGATTGACTTAGATGTTAGATGCTATTAAAAACTTTTTATAAAGTATGGACCAGGTGACTCAGATACTGCTAAACAGATGATAAAGCAGAGGTTAGTGAAGATGTTGCTTTTACTTTCCATGAATGTACTTCTGACCAAAAGGCAAATTGCTGGTAATGACATGGAATGTCAAATATTTTAGCAATTCTCTACTCTTGCAATTTACACTTATGCAGTTTTCTCTGCTTAACCAAACCATGTGTATTAAAGCAAGGGAAGTACATTATTGTTCAGTGTTGCTCAATCTTCTTTGTTCACTCCCTAGAAATGAACAACCTGGTAAATATTGTGGCAGGAAAAGATGAAGAAAAAAATTTAAATGTTGGTGTATGTCCCATGTACCGTAAAATGTCTATGGCGGTGTTGTTGGTATCGACATTTCTCACAAATGTGTGTTTTGCTCCTTTTTACTTTACAGAGGTGGAAACATTTGGCCTGAATCAGATGTCTGAGAAGATCTTGCTGAGGTTGCTGAAGCACCCTAATGTAATCCAGGATCTTAAGTTCAATGAGAAGAACAAGAAAGCACCAGAACATTACCTCTATGTCCGCAACAGACCTGCGGACTACTTCATCCTTATCCTGCAGGTCAGCTGGGTTACTGGTGTACACTCTTAGAAAAAGAGTCCCTCGAGGGTTCTTTGGACAAAGTTAAAGATTTCTAAAATGTTTTATGAAAGGAAAACCCTTTGCTGTAATTATTTAAGATATAATATTTTAAATATATAAGGTTTCTCCCAGAGGGTCTAACGACCTGGTGATTATTGATTGATCCATGGACTTCCATTACTGGGCAGGTCAAACATTGGTATTTGTTCATTTTTGGTCAGTCCTGGTCTGCTTGGATGTAACACCTAAATAAACATGTCTTTTTAGTCCATAATAAGGGTGTTTAAACACTTCTGAGGTTGAGTCTGGTTACACTAAGAATTAATTCATTCAGGAAACTCTTTTAGGAACCAAGTGCAGTCCCTGGAAATGGTCATTGGTCAACCTTAAAATGATGGTGGTCTGGGGAACACTTCAAGACCGTATCATGTGTGAAAGCGATCGACTTCAAGTGCTGAGCAGAGAGTAATGTGCTTGGTTCAGTGGATGTTGTGGAATAATTAAAATTGCAGTTGACTCAAAAATGAGTTTGTTATAGGCTATAAGTGAGCAGCTTCGACTGAAGGGTTTCAGCTGAACAGAAGTAAAGAAATCAATGTTAATCAGAACAATAGAGAGAGGCACCTGTTGTCTTTCATTTTGCAAGGATTGTGCACAAAGCAATGATGCACAAAATTGCCACCGGGAGATTGCGAGTTGAAATCCAGATGATGCCACAGCCATGTGTGCAAAAACCCAAGCAAGGAAAATTGTATGTGGAAGAGGGCAGATAGCACTTTCCTCCAAGTGTGCTATGCTGTTATGTAGCGAGAGCAGCAGTTCGAAAAGCTGCAGTGGTCTGGCTTCATATGTCTCGGAAGAAGTACGTGTTAGCCTTCATATTTCCCAACTGGTTGCTGTAGTATGATAGGGGAGAGCTGGCTGGTGGGTGGGAATCGGCAAGGCCAAATTGGTGAGAAAAAGGAGGGGGAACATATCTAACAAATTTTATGGTTTGGAAGCAGTTTGACATATTATATGTGAAATATTAGTATTCAGGACAACTGTAACACTTCTTACTTTTGATGGCTTGAATATGGCCGCAATAGTAATCTTTTATACCTTTTAAAAAGACGGATTAATACTTTTATTTCTGATCAAAATCTTGATACATTATCATTGTCAAAGACCTTTTTTACTAGAGGGTGCTAGATGATGAGTGTAGGACGTGGAAAGAAAGTAAACTGAGACATATTAGACGTAAACAAGCCTGGATTTTCACAATTATTACACATAGCTCGAGTGGGAAGCTTGTGGATGACACAGTTTGAGGAAAGTGTGGGTCAAAGCTTGCAGTGCAGAACTGCTTTGTTTTGCTACTAGTTTCAGAACAGAGAGCATATACATAGGAATTACACTCCAGTCTATACACTCTGAGAAAAAAAAGCAATATTATTAATTATTAATTAATTATTTAATTAATTATTATATTATTATTAAGTCCATAGTGTTTGTAGGCCAGAGTAATTTGTAATTGTTTGACTTTTTTCTTCCCCCAGGGGAAAGTTGAAGTGGAGGCAGGGAAGGATGGAATGAAGTTTGAAGCCGGAGGGTTTTCATCATACGGGATGATGGCCCTTACTGCTTCTCCAGGTAAATAACATATATACAGTGCCCTCCACTAATACTGGCACCCTTGGCAAATATGAACAAATAAGGCTGTGAAAATTTGTCTTTATTGTTTAACCTTTTGATCTTTTGTTTAAAAAAAATCACAAAAATACTCTGCTCTCATGGATATCAAACAATTGCAAACACAACACGGGTTTATGAAAAAAAATCTTTGTTAAATATAAGTGTGCAACAATTATTGGCACCCCAATGAATTCTTATGAGAAAAATATATTTTAAATATATTCCTATTGATATTTTACATTTCTTTAGTACACCTGGGTGACTAGGAACACAAAATTCTTCAACCATGACTTCCTGTTTCACAGGGGCATAAATATGAGGTAACACATAGGCCAAATTCCCTTAGTCATTCATAACAATGGGTAAGACCAAGGAATATAGCTGTGATGTGCGGCAAAAGGTTGTTGAGCTTCACAAAATGGGAAGTGGCTATAAGAAAATAGCACAAGCATTGAAAATGCTCATTTCCACCATCAGGGCAATAATTAAGAAGTTCCAGTCAACTGGAAATGTTATGACTCAACCTGGAATTGGATATTGTCTCAACACACTATGAAGAGGATGGTTCGAGTGGCCAAAAAATCTCCAAGGATCACAGCTGGAGAACTGCAGAAGTTAGTTGTGTCTTGGGGTCAGAATGTCTCCAAAACTACAGATTCACCTACATCACCCAAGTTGTTTGGAAGGGTTTCAAGAACAAAAGCCTCTACTGTCGTCTAAAAACAAACTCAAGCATCTTCAGTTTGCCAGACACTACTGGAACTTCAAATGGGATCGGGTTCTATGGTCAGATGAAACCAAAATAGAGCCTTTTGGCAATAAACACCAGAGGTGGATTTGGCGCACACAGAGAGGTAGCCATATGGAAAAGTACCTCATGCCCACAGTTAAATATGGTGGTGGCTCTTTAATGTTTTGGGGCTGTTTTTCTGCCAGAGGACCTGGATATTTCGTTAGGATACATGGCATCATAGACTATCAAATATCAACAGATATTAAATGAAAACCTGACTGCCTCTGCCAGAAAGCTTAAAATGGGCTGTGGTTGGATCTTCCAGCAGGACAACGATCCAAAACATACATCAAAATCAACACCAAAATGTTTTACTGACCACAAAATCAAGGTCCTGCCATGGCCATCCCAGTCCCCTGACTTGAAACCCATAGAAAACCTGAGGGGTGAACTGAAGAGGAGAGTCCACCAGTGTGGACCTCGAAATTTGAAGGATCTGAAGAGAATCTGTATGGAGGAATGGTCTCAGATCCCTTGTATTAATGTATTCTCCAACCTCATCAGGCATTATAGGAGAAGACTCAGAGCTGTTATTTTGGCAAAGGGAGGTAGCGCAAAGTATTGACTAAAAGTGTGACAATAATTGTTGCACACCTATATTTAACAAAGACATTTTTTATAATCCTGTGTTTTGTTTGCAGTTGTTTGATATCCATGAGAGCAGATTATTTTTGTGAATTTTCTGAACAAAATATCAAAAGGTTAAACAATAAAGACAATTTATCACAGCCTTCTTTGTTCGTATTTACCAAGGGTGCCAATAGAAGTGGAAGTGTGTAATCTTTCTTGCCATTATCTCACCATTTTATAGCAGCTGGTCTTTGTAATGTTTTCCTTCTATGTCAGGGGGAGCCAATGAGAGACAGTGTTTTTAATATTTGGTGTAATAAATAAAGCAATAACCTCTTGTGTTAGTCATACTGGATCAGGCGTGTTAGAGAAAACACTTACATGTGTATCCAGGACGTAATCCAGGACCAGTGTTGGGAACCTGTGGTCTAACAGTGTGGCTTCATTCAACCCCATCCTGAAAGCTCACACTTGTGATTTTAGAATCCAATCAATGGTGCACTGATGATTATTTTTACTATCGGTGACAGTGATAGTATTTTCCTTGTGGCTCTGTCACTACAAAGAATCATAATACTTCTGGGCTGAATTTCCCAAAGGCATTGCAGCACAAAGATCACTGTTTAATGGTTTAATCACTGTTTAATCTTATCATAAAAGGGTTCATCAAGGGTTCTTTGAAGGTACACTGGATAAATAAAGGTTCTTAGCTTCCAAGAGAGCAACCCTTTCTGATTAGGAAACCCTCTTTTGTAGTTTTCTACATAGATCTTCTATGGGTTCCGCCAGAGGGACAACTGAAAAACCCTTAAGGGTTAAAAAATGTAACATTTTCTAACACTTAGAATTCTGCATATAAACTTTAAGGGTTCCGTAAGACAAATACTGAAACGCTACATTCAACTATGAGTGTGTGGATGTAATAATTCTACCACCTATTACTATAATGCTGTCACCAGAATACATGCTACTGAGCCATGTTTACAACACAAACATCTTTTCCCTAATAAGATTCAGACATCACACACACAGTGAATTCTGGGATATATACTTAGTGTACAAGGAGTGTGCTTAGTGTGCATTTGCTGTGGTCTTACACACAGGGCATTGAGAAATGGGACACAATTAAACACTTACCGGAAGTCACATGAACACGCACACAAAACCGCAAGGGTGGGCTTTGGGACTGGGCCAATGACGAGGGAGAAATATGGTGCAGGAGTTATGTGACCTCTGTTGGTTGGATGTTGGAACTGCATTTTAATTATGTATGTACTATTTTCTATTATTGTTTTCAAACATATCAGATATTGGATGCAGAACTTTGGATGATTCTGGTCATCAAAACATTGTTTTCTGTCTCTGGTGGTTTGGATCTAACTCATGTGATGATCAGTAGCCATCTTGTCTTTTCACCTCACTGTAATGAGTTGTCCCTGTCTGTTTCATCTTCTTCTTCTGATTTTCTTGTGTTTCTTGCTTTTATCCTCTCTTTGTTTAGTTTCTCTTTCCCTTTCTCGCAATTGTGTGGTCAAGAGGTCAGAATCAATTGGAGTACCTCCAGGTACTGGTATTGGTAATGTTTCACTGTGACCTGTTAGTTCCCTGGCTTCATTTTGGTTGCATGGCATTAACTGTTGGCAAGAGTATCTGACAATGGCAAAGAATGTGCATGTTACACGCTGCATGCTGATGTACGAGAGATTAACTTACAAACATGAATACTGTTAAATGAGAGCCACAAAAAAACAACACTGAAGCACGTCTAAGCGGCTTAAAATATATTTTAAATATACAGTTTTGTGTTATCCATGCCAGAAAGTAGTTCATTCTTATCAGATTTGATGTTTTTCACTTTTTAACAAGAGTGAAAAATGACCCAGTTGAACACCCCCATCTCCTTTCTGTACTTCCATGTTCTCATACCATAAATTCGTAGTATCCCTCCCACTGATTTTGCCAGACTTGGAAAAATAACCATGGCCTACCCCCCCCCCCCAATCATTCACACACATACACTGATCCCATCACACACACACACACACACACACACACACACACAGTTTGACCCCAGATACACACACTCTGACCCAATGTGTAGCACACGGGGCCCCTTAGACCGGGGACGGGCACAATAGTCAGACATCCAAACGCGGATTACGTACATTCCAAGCAAACTGTGCCATTAACACTACCAGTGATTGAGCATGTGTGTGTGTGTATGTGTTTAAGAACGAGAGACTGAGAAACGTGTGTGTGTGTGTGTGTGTGTGTGTGTGTTTGTAGGCCAGCCCCCTTTAAGAAGTGGAAAAAATAAGCTGTGTTTAATTAAAACAGGACTAGTCCTCTCTTTCAGGGTTGTAAGGTCTTTTTTATCAGTCTTTATCCAGCTGTTGCCGCCACTTTAAAACACCGACCTCCTCACCAACCCCTTCTGTGACTGCCATTAAGACGTCTCTTTACATTGGAATGGTTGGTCATTGTTTCCATGAAAAATCATTTACATGTAGGGTTTATATGTAAGGTGCTTACCACTGCATGTTGCATTGTAGAGTATGGGTGTCTTAAAACCTAAATTCCTACACCTGTGTTTTGGAGTAAAATCCTGTTTCGAAGTAAATGCGGATGCCCTGTAATTCAGCTCACGGTCCTAATTTATGTCCTACATTAACTATATTCTTTGTTGTTTCAGAGAACAAGTCTCCTCCTCGGCCATATGGACTGAACCACTCTGACTCACTGAACCGGAGTGACCGCAATGAAGCTATTAATCCCCCACTGGGCAGCAGCAACAACCAGCTCAACTCCTTTCTGCAGATCTACGCACCAGATTACACAGTTAGAGCCATCACAGACCTCCTTTATGTCAAGGTGAATAGATAAAAGCAGGCATTGTATTTTCATATGTGAAAGTTGCATAAGTTATCGCCAGCCATCACACAGTACTTTTTTTAAAAAACTTAATTTTCTTTTTTTTTTTATGTCTCCAGGACTGAGAGGCATTATGTTTTCAGGTTGTCCAGGCTGTCTGTTTGTCCATCCGTGATTCTTGTTAGTGCGATATCTCAAGAACGAGTGGTTTAATGTTTAAAGGATTTATATGGAATTATCATTGTAATCAGCAGGTGAAGTGATTAGATTTTGAAATTTATCCAAACAGGGCAAAGGTCACAACAAGGTCAAATGTGTAAAATAGTTTTTCTTCAATAGCTTCATTTCTGGGTGTTGTACAGAGATGTTATGTTCATGTTCAGGAACTCAAGACTGATTTTCTGGCTGTCTAAGATTTTTACCATGGGTCTGTCCATGCATCTGTCTGAGATTCTCTTTACTGTGATAGTTTTTTTTCAATAGCTTCCTTCATGTATAATTTAATAGCTTCAATAATTCAATAGCTTCCTTCAAGTATAACTTAAGGGTATTTCAGGCATACAAATTATTAACAAAGAATAGACTTGGTGGTGGTGGAAGGATCCCTATTGGTGCTGTTGGTGTCACGTTTGACTTGCTTTCATTTTTTTCTCCAAAAAATTAAAAAAACCTTGAGGGTTACCAGGCTCAGATGGAAATACAACATTTTCTTGGCGGCGCCTGATAGTAAGACAACAGACAGTTGATTTTAAACTTGGCAGGCCAGAATCATTTAAACTCTGCAGTTCTGATACTGCGATTTCACTGTTCTCCTTTCCTTCCATCACCACTGTATAAGGGCACAGTATGTAGCAGAGACTTGGCTGTGCTTGGTATGACCTCTTTTGCTCAAGAAGGGGGTTTTGAAGGGCAGTAAAGGGATTATATCCTGTTCTTGTCCAGCTGCCTGTGAATTCTCAGGCAAGAATAACCATCCCATATGCATCCCATGTCTCTCTGCATCCAAGCCTACAACCACGATGGAGGCACATTCTTTTCAATCCTGGGTTTCTCAAAATGCTCTGAGTTTTTAAGTAAGAAGGTGGAATCTTCTTATTTACCTCTGCTGTTAAAACAGCAACTGTATGCCCACAGAGGGCAAGCAGCAGATAAGGAAGAGGATGATATAACGCAAGATGAAGTCATTCTGGCACCATTGCTCTGTTACAGACCAGGTAATCTGTGGTACAGAGCAGGCAACCAACTCCCGACTCCTGCTGCCGTAAAGTATCAACCAGCTAACCCCCAGGAACAAGAAGGACAACTAGGGCTCATTCCCCATTGCTTGTAGGACACCAGCACTTCAAGCAATCCATTCTGTCTCCTCCTGAGTCCAGCACACCTCCCCTCCAGTCAAGAAAAGAAGACAGTCAAGTCCACAGTGTTATGGCCACCACAGTTTTCCCATTACACAGTACAAATGTAATACCTTTTCTATTAGTGCCCCCATTCAACATCATCATACCCCTACATGAGATTGCTTAGATAAAGAGAAGAGGTGAAAGGTGTACCACAAATCACCAAGTAGTATCCAGCAAGGTTCTTGCTAAAAAAATAAATAAATAAATGTCTTCTGGTCAAGGGCACAGAGCACTTTTCTGTTTGAATATTACATTCTAAACAGGACAAATGAGAGTCTGTTCTTGTTTTGGCACCTCTTGTGCTGTTTGTTCAGTGGAATGATATCTCTAGATAGGCTTTTTCTTGGGTTTGACACTGTATCGCTTGTTTACTGTATGTATGTATGTATGTATGTATGTATGTACACTGATCAGCCATAACATTAAAACCACCTGCCTAATATTGTGCAGGTCACCAAAACAGCTCTGACACATCGAGGCATGTACCACACAAAACCTCTGAAGTTGTGAGGTGGAGTCTCCATGGATCGGACTTGTCTGTCCAGCACATCCCACAGATGCTCGTTTGGATTGAGATCTGGGGAATCATGTTCCTCAAACCATTCCTGAACAATTTTTGCAGTGTGGCAGGGTGCATTATCCTGCTGAAAGAGGCCACTGCCATTAGGGAATACCGTTGCCATGAAGGTCTACCAATGTTTAGGTAGGTGGTACATGTCAAAGTAACATCCACATGAATGCCAGGACCCAAGGTTACCCAGCAGAACATTGCCCAGAGCATCACACTGCCTCGACTGGTTTGCCTTCTTCCCATAGTGCATCCTGGTGCCATCTCTTCCCCAGGTAAGCGACACACATGCACCCGGCCATCCACAGAAGGCCACCTTCTTCCATTGCTCCATGATCCAATTCTGATGCTCACCTGCCCATTGTAGGCGCTTTTGGCGGTGGACAGGGGTCCGTATGGGCACTCTGACTGGTCTGCAGCTACGCAGCCCCATACACATAAAGCTGCGACACACTATGCGTTCTGACACCTTTCTATCATAGCCAGCAATGACTTTTTCAGCAATTTGTGCTACAGTAGCTTTTCTGTGGGATCGGACCAGACGGGCTAGCCTTTGCTCCCCATGCACATCAATGAGCCTAGGGGCACCCATGACCCTGTCACTGGTTCACCGCTTGTCCTTCCTTGGACTACTTTTGGTAGGTACTAACCACTGCATACCGGGAACACCCAACAAGACCTGCTGTTTCGGAGATGCTCTGACCCCGTCGTCTAGCCATGACAATTTGGTCCTTGTCAAAGTCGCTCAGATCCTTACGCTTGCCCATTTTTCCTGATTCCAACACATCAACTTCAAGAACTGACTGTTCACTTGCTGTCTAATATATCCCACCCCTTGAAAGCTGCCAGTGTAATGAGATAATCAATGTTATTCACTTCACCGGTCAGTGGTTTTAATGTTATGACTGATCGGTGTATGTATGTATGTATGTATGTATGTATGCATGCATGTACATACGTATGTCTGTGTGTATGTATGTATGTACTGTATGCGTATGAATGTCCATCTGGTCGAACAGTGGGATATCAATCAGTCCACAGTTTGTGCTCACAGTGTTATTGTTTATTGTATACTAGCTGTCATCATTGATGCTATTGCCTGTTATGTCTTTGCCACTACACCATAGGTCACCCGTCAGCAGTACCAGAATGCTGTGATGGCGTCACACATGGAAAAGACACCACAGCCATCAGACAGCGAGTACACCAAAATTGAACTGACTCTCAGTGAGCTGCATGACAGCGTGGCCGACGAGACGGGCATTCTGCTTAACCAGACACAGAACTGTGTTGCCCACAAAAAGGTGAACCACATGGTGCACAATGAGGGTACTGTCTAGCCCCCAGCGGGGTGGTTAGGGGTTTACAAAAGGGTGGAAAAGGAAGCTGCTTATGTTTTTTCACCTTCTGAGTTGTCTCTGCCACCCCCTGTAACAACTGGACACAAAACCACAATGGACTGCTAAAACAGCGTCTGGGTTTTTGGACCCAATAACAGGACTGGAACAGCCAGTTCAGTTCCAAATACCCTGCCGTGTGCCTGTCCGCCAGACCAAAGAGTTTGGAGTTTGGACACCCTCCCCCATCTGTCACAAGGCCCTGAACATACTCCATGACTGTCCCCTTTAAGGTGCCAGGAGGGATTCTGGGATAGAGGACCACAAGTCAAATGGACTACTTTCTACATCTTCATCAGGCTGATGTAATATGGTGAGTCAAAGACTGTGCCAAATACCAATTTGAAGGAAACCATGAACCGCTTACCAATAACATTTTCCTCCTGTATTTATTTATTTTATATGTCTACTGTATATATGTATGTGTGCATGTAACTACAGGCACATACCAAGAACACACCTTTGTAAAATTCAATGTAATGTGTGTACTGTATATGTTGTGAGTACATGTGCATTTGAGAGTGTTAATGTGATGCAGTGCACATGCTATAGTATATACATACGGTAGTTACAAATACATTACTGTGTGTGTATTGGTGAGGGTCTTTTACATGTATGTATATTACAGATATTGTTATTTTTACTATTCTAAATCAGGCATATGGTACAGTACATTTTACACCTTTTTAAAAAAAGAATCACAGTATTGCCTTAAAGAATCATATTAATTTTTAACAAGTGCAATGAACCATATTTCTATTTAAAAAGATGATTTATTGATTAAAATCAGTTTATTGTAAACAGTAGCTATATTTGTATGCATTCACTGTGTCACTCAAATTTGTATTGGACCCCTGTAAGCACTCTTTCACTACCTGCTTGCCTGTAATTTTAGAGCATCAGATTCTCCTTAATATGACTTACTTATGACCAAAGTTTAGGTTTGAATAGGCAAATAATTCCATGCATCTATCATATGAATATATACAAAGGAAAAAAGGTTTCATACTACTATGCATATGGGCCGTATTCGGAGTTGTGTTATGCATGTATAATAGGGATTTAATTCTGGAATTGCACACATTGGTATTCCAAACTCTTTTTAGTAACACTTACTTTTCCAGCCTTTTGTTGCCCCCGTCCCAACTTTTTTGAGACGTGTTGCGGCCCTCAAATTCAAAATTACCTTGTTTTTTTCTTAAAATGGTACATTTACTCAGTTTAAACATCTGATATGTTTTCTATGTTCTATTGTGAATAACATATGGGTTTATGAGATTTGCAAATCATTGCATTCTGTTTTCATTTACATCTTACACAGCGTCCCAACTTTTTTGGAACTGGGGTTGTATTCGGACTTCACACGAGAGTTGTGCATGTGTGAGTTTGTGTAAAATAGTGGTGTGTCTTGGTTACGTGTGATTCCGAACTCAAGTGCATTTTTTCTTGCCCTGTATGCAACGTAATAGGATGTGCTGGATCAAGTGCTATTTTATAAGCTGCTGAATAGTGAGGGTGGAGGCCAAGTTGCGGTGTTAAATGTGTTAATCATTACTAGGACCATCCATGCAGTTGTCGCTTGCTTTTACATTGCACTGGACTAAATCTGACAACAAAGAAAAATGCCATTTCCTTCTACAGTCCGCATTTTCCGCAAAATCCCAGATTTTTTTTGTGGGTTTAAAGACAAGTGCTTGTGTTTAAATGTGGTTGTATAAATGCTACTGAAAAACACAAGTTTTTACTCAACTAAAATCTTGCAGCCTCCGAGACTTGAACTACATGCAGGTGATTTGCATAATCTGAATGGGGAGCCCAGACCTTAAGCATGTGTGTAGCCCATCTCTGAGTGAGAGTAACTTTCTCTGTGTAAATATTGATGTAACTTAAGTTGCCAACTCTGAATAGGGCCCAATTTAAAGCAGGTGGTTCCTAATTGCTTTGATGGTTACATACAGTGATCTCTCTGCTTATATCTTGAAGTTACGACATTACTTAGCTTTTAAATTCATTACACTAATGTCCATTATGAAAGATGAAGAACTGAGTGCTCAGTATAAAATGGGTAGCATTTAATGATAATGGCAAAAACATGCTTTGTAAATGAAAAGAACTAGGGCTGATAAGACCTATATTCAGTGGCTCTTCTTCACTCTAAGTAGAAGAAGAGCAAGTCAGCTCAAGTTTTTCAAATGGGGACCAGAATTTTTCCCAAAATCTTAAATAAATGACCAGTTAACTTACAATGTGCCTCATAATAAAAACAATATATATTTTTTTAAACTAATATGGTGTGGTCATGTATATTCTCTGTCCAAGTATTACAATTGCATCACATTTAAGGAAAAATATGTTTTTCCAAAGAAAAGAATAATAAAATAAAAGATAAAAAGTAAATAAATAAAAGAATACATTTGGTATATTTCTGATATAGTCCTTTTACAAATCATAAAAAGCTTAGGAACAAGGATTCCATGCAGCTCACATTTTCACTGTTTAACTGTTTTGTTTTTTCATTAAAAAAAAAAAAAATTCACCCATTTGTCTCTTTCTGAAAACCTGAAGTGCCTTTTTGACCATTTTTGGACAAAAACGTTTGATGGCTAAAACTTTGGAAAAATACCAGGCAATGTTTTTCCAATCCTCAACTGTCCAGTCTCTGTGCCCACTGTAGCCCCTGTTCTTGGCTGACAGGAGTGGAACCCAATGTGGTCATGTGTTGTTGTTGTAGCCCATCTCCCTCAAGAGGCACTGTGTTATGCATTCGGAGATGCTTTTCTGCTAACCACGGTTGTCAGTAGTGGTTATTTGAGTAATCATAGCCATCCTTTCAGCTTTAAGTGTGGCCATTCTCCTCTGATGTCTCTCAGTCAGGTGTTTCGACCCACAGTACTGACGCTCACTGGATGTTTTTTTTGCACCATTCTAGGTAAACTCTAGAGCATGTGTGTAAAACAAGGCATGCAGGCCAAATCCAGCTCCCAGCCTTTTTTCATTTGGCCCACGTAAACTTGGAAAAAAATAATACTGAAACGGCCAGCTGCTCAAAATTGTCAAACTGTCCAGAATTCACTGCAGATCTGTAGCGTAGCCATTCCAAACGCAGTCACCGTCAACCTCCATATATAAGTGCACTCCCGTTTCTATTGCAGCTGGCTTAAAATCAACGTCTGTATACTGCGCAGTCACACTTCATCAGTTTTAGGTAGGATAATGCTACATGTGGAACTAATAAAATCTGAGCTATGGCTGCCGAATGTACAAGTAGAGGAGGTGTAACAGTGCATTTGGTATCTTGTATTCATAAAGGACTATAAGCTCCTATAAGGCACCAGAAAAGATTCTTTAAGATGATGCCACTGAAATTTCATTTTCTGGTAGCCCCTCAATACAGATATACTTTATGAAAATCCAACTATTCAAACATTAGACATATTACTGAAATGTGTACAATAATATCTGCATCTAAAAACTATTCAGAAGCACATTGTGTGTTGTGCTGGCAGTGGCGTAACCAGAAATGAATTACGGTGGGATGAGGAAACATGCACAATAAAATCACGGTTGTTTATCTGATCTGATCAGCAGTAGCAGTTGTATATATATTTTTAAATTTTGCACAACATTGGATAGCAATAATAATGCACTGATAAAATGCCAGGGCAAACTGTGACGTTATGTAAAATGATCTTTATTTCACATTTCAGTGCAGCCTCCCCAAATGTAGAAGTTGAACAATATCTGAACAAAAGGGACATACAAGCACATGCCGTGATTGTGGGAAATGAACACACGGAATCATAACACGGCAAACCTTTTCCCCACTTTGTACTTTATGCAGTACTGATTTTGACAACTTTTGTTTTGTATACGTTTCTACTCTACATTATAAACTGACGGTGCATTCTAGCGGTAGTTATTTATGCATACAGGACATTTCCTGCACTTCCAAAATGCCTTGAAGAATAAAAAAAAAGAAGGTTTCTGTAATAAACAGCAGGGGGGGGGGGACATCCCAAAGGAGCGAAAGTACAGTATGTATTATCACTTTATACATAACTGTAAACAATGCACGAGAAACAGTCTGCAACATTGGCATAAAGGCACGCATGGATACTGTGCCATTTTTAAATACACATAAGCTCTTCGTATTTTCTGCCTCAAAGTGAAAAAACAAAAACAAACGACCTCTTCTATATGGAACCTCTGAGGTGACATTGTGGTTATTTTAATAGGGTGTGGCCACGGCTTAATGTATTGAGGCCACAAGTTAATATTTTAAATGATTTAAGGCAACGCAATGAATTGTGTAACTTAAGCTCAAGACTTAATATGCTGTTGAAATATCAGACTTACTACATAATTATTTAGCAGAAATGGGCAAAAAAAAAAAAAACTATTCACTCAACATATAGGTCTTACCTTAATAAAAAAAAAAAATAAAATAACCGGTACGTCACCTCAGTGGGTCTATACTTTTACACTGTACAAAGGCTGAAACACATCGGTTGTAACATTGTTCGCAGAATGATACACAATGATATACAGCACAAAATACTGCTTTTAACATCAGAATAGTGTTAACAATGTTCTGGCGCAAATGCTACAAGGTTTTCTTGGGGTGGTGAACGTTTTGTGCAAAATTTCACCTTCGGCAGTAATAAATGATGACGACTGCTTTAAGATCCAGTGCAGCTGAAGGGTTCCGACAGTTCACTTCGAAACGAGCTGCCTTGGATTACATTTCCAGTTTTAAAACCATTTAATGTGACAGTAAAAATCATCTGCATATGAAATATAGTTGCAAGTTTGCCTGAAACATTCTAACAAAATTTGCTGAGGCCTTATCTTTATAAAATAATACCTGCTTCTCCTTCCCTTTTCATTGACTTCCTCTGACAATAACTGATAACAACAATAGACTGTACATACAGCATGTATCTTGTTCTGAATAAAATGTAGCTTTATTTTTTCAAGTGTTGAACAGCTTTGTATCCGTGTCATTTACACATTAAAAATGCCTTGTAAAGAAAACCGTTTGACCAAAATACAAACATGGCTAAAGGTTAGAAGGCTCTAATTAGCTCTATAATGCTAACCGAGGGCTGTTATCTTATGTCTTGACAGCTAGCGTGCCAGTTTTTTGGTCTAACTACTCCTGTAAGAGGCAGTTGATCTCTCACTGTTCACAGACCTGTTCTGTAATCCAATCATTTTCCTTCTATCAAATATAATATTCATTCCTTTAAGAAACAAAAAAAAATACAAATCTACTGTGTCTATTGCTTCAGGTTTACGTCTATAGCAGAGGCACCAACACTCATAAGAAGAACAGGATTTCGCAGAGTTTTTTTTTTTGTGATTGTTGCGGCGATTGATTGATTTTGCTGCGGCTTTTTTCAAAATTTGCAATGCGATGCAAAGAGGTTTTTGTGCTTTTCTGCGGAAAACTACTTGAATTGGCGATCGCACGAAATTGTCTTTCACAGTGATGTTTTTTGGTAAATGAGACCTTTTAGCTGTACTCATGTTCCATGCACGTGAATCAAAGGGGGCTTTGGCTTTGTCCGTGCTTTGTGCGGACGTCACGTGGCACGTTGTGATGACGTCGCATGGCACGTCTTGGCCCAAATCTGCAGAAAATCTGCGGTAATTTAGAAAAATTGCAGGCTCCTCCGAATATTGCGGAGTTCGCAAAATCCTGGAGGGACTGGAAGAAGTCCAAGCAGGCACAGAGAAAAAAAACCCAGAAATTTAACAAAACCCCAGACCTGGGGTTGTTAACTGGTGGACCGTGGTCCAGATACAGACCCAGAAAAGTATTTAACCAAGTACAAGTAAAAATAGCGTAGCTAAGCAGATCAATGTAGGAATTAAAAGCAAACTGTAGTTCAGTGAATCTAGCAGATTCGCTACTAGACAATACTACAGGGCTAGAGACATTAGGTCTCATAACTTTCACAAGGTTTTAGTTTTATTTACCTTCTCTAGTCTGTTTAGCAAACTGACAACATAGGTTGTTTAAAAAAAAAAAAGCTGACGAAGATGATTGGACAGAGAACTATGTGTTTATTCCAAACAGTCCATGGCTTTAGTCAAAAGTAGTAACATGAAGTGCAAGTGCGAAAGAAAATATAACCACTTTGGTTTGTTTTATTTGTAAACATAAACTAATCATGAATGGTTAACTCTTATCGCCAATCGGTCATGTTAGTCGCTTATCCAACTGGACCTTTACAAATTTTAGTTCAATAATCCCAGCCTTGTGCACATGCACATGTTGGTGGATGAGAAGGCTACTTTTTTCAGATGAGCGCCAAGCAGCAGGAATAAATAAGCGGCTCCTCCGTTTTCTACTGAAGAAATAGGCCACAGTTCTGCCTACTTGGTTTCTGCTGGCTGACACGACAGAGGCTTGTGAACTCACCGCTCAAAGTACACCAAGATAAAGTTGGAGCGAAACACAAGTAACGCTACCAGAAGCGAACGAGTGTCTTTCACGTCTTTCCCTTTCCTGCGAATTTTATGCATGATTGTTCTGACTGCTGCTTTTTCTGAAAGCGTGGAATAGTTTAGCTTTTACGTGTCTCCCATAATCGTCTTGGTAGAGGGTCAAAAATAGTAAATCCTCCAGCTTAACCGTAGATGTTGGCACCTCTGCTATAGGGACCTTGCTGAGTTGAAAAGATCACTGGTCAGAGTGCTCTTCACGCTATTGGTCCTCACAGGAGTAAACTCTCCAGTGATATCGTACGCTAATATGAACTACTCTGGACTGCAAGATCTGCTGAGCTCAACCCACACTAAATCCGATACTTATATATATTTTATATATCCACGTATATTTCAAGTCTCTAAATTCTCTACTCACACCAGCTATAAAGTACACTATTTACAAGAGGGTTTTTTTGCATATCAAGGTCACTTTTATGCACAGCGTGGCAAATGGTATGGCTAGAAATGACTGTCAGCAATATGGCACTGGAAAGATTCAAATTTTGGTAGTTCATCTCCACAAACGGAGACGTCGAGTATAAAAATATGCCGATACTTTGTAGTGCGTGTGTGTGAATGAGAAAAAGTGCCTGTTGACAGCTTGCTTTGCTGCATAGCATTATACTTGGCAGTTGACATCACTGCCATAAAAAAAAAAAAAAAAAAACCACACATCTAACTAGCCATATGTGGTTCGCCTGGCACAGCGGTTGCCAAGTAACAGGGGCGCTTGTGTTAGTGGCATTCTTTCGTAGCCGTCACTTTGGCCATCACGGCGCGCTGCAGCCCCCCTCCGGACTTCATTTACATTCCTATCATGTACAGCTCTCTAATAAGAGGCACATCATGCCAACACACATGCTTTGCACGTCCCCCCAAGTCCTGTATGAGGCAGCATTTAGCCAAAATCTGTTGTACAGACAAATGATGTTCAAATGAAGCAAAGGCTTGTGTTAAAAAAAAAGATTTGAAAAAAAAAAAATTAAATCATGAGCCCAGAAACAGTGGGAACCCAGTGGGAACCCAGTGGGGTTATTTTGCTGACTATGTACAGTCAGTAAGTTCAAAATAACTGCTCGGTTGAACATCACACATTTCCAACTAACTTAGAGTATGGTGCATAATGTTTATCATGTTGGATATCTAGATGTCTAGACAATTAATAAATAACAGGCTGGAATTGATCTAATATGAAGCATAGCTGCTTGTGTGATCATTTGTCATATGACTGACCTTCAAAAATGAGGCATGCATCTCCAACATACTGTAAACTCATTAGAATACATGTCCCATATCAGCTTGTGTTTATATAGCTTACCGAAAAATTAAATATGTGCTTTTTTCCTTCTAACTACGCTGTTAACTGTAAAACTCAAAAAAACTGCAAACAGATCAACAGAAACATGTTCAGGGGATCTTTAGCCAAGCTAAACTTTGACACATAAACCGATCGAGCTTGACTCTCACATGCTACACATTCTCATATAGTTAAAAAAAAAAAAAAAAAAAAAATCTCTATAGTTAAACTCTACATTGTCTCTTTGTCTTAAAATCCCTCACTATTGTTCCCTTCACTAAAGTTAAACGTTTCCCTTAGGAAATTGAAGAAAAGGTCAGGCCTGACTGAAGGAGAGTCATCTATTCCTCCTCCTCCTCCTCTTCCTCTTCCTCTTCCTCCTCATCATCGTCTTCATCATGGCAGTGTGTGATCTCCTGTGGAACCTGGGGGAACAGTTTAGGGGGTTTGATTTCGCTCAGGGAGCGTGTCAGCTGGCTGCGTTTGCAGTCTATTTCCTTGCAGTCGACACTGTGGCGGTTGCGTGTAGCCAACGGCGACTCGGTGTCCGTGTCGATATGCGTGTGCTCCACTGTTGACTCATGTGGCATCTGAGAAAATAAAATAAGCAAAAAAATAAATAAATATATACATTATATATACATACATACATACACACACACACACACACATACATACATACATTATATATATATATATATATATATATTCAGCATCAGTAATCAGTCATTCTTACAGTGGAAAAATTTGATGAAAAGCAGATAGGAATTAAGAGATGCATTCACTTCAGCCACAAACAATCCTGCACTGGCCCATGAAAAAGTTATAATGAAAATAACAGTACAAATACTAAGCTAATACTACTACTAATAATAATAACGACATCATAGTAATGAAATACTAACACAATAACAACAAAATTATTATCGTTGTAAATTGGATGGATGGATCTGTTTTTCACTTGCATTTTGTCGGTTGCTATATCACATTAAAGGCAGAAAAAGATCGGACATGAATTATCTTGGTTTAATTTTTTACAAAACAAAAAGCTGCAATGTGAACAGGCATGTGTAGACTTTTGACAGCCACTGTAGACATATAACAGGGGTGTGCAGACTTTTTATATGATAGATAGATAAGATAAGATAAGATAACATTAAGTACCAACAAGTAAACAGTAAGTAAGTAAGTATCCAGCTGACTAAGTGGATTCAGTACATTTAATATTGCTTAACAGAAAAATGTCACTGTAACAGTAATATTATGCAGTGATATTAAAAATCTTTGTCACCATGTTAAGGTTTGTGTTTCTCTCACCAGTACGTGTGCAGCTCTGAAAAGGTAGCTGAATGGGTAGTACAGCAGGTTGATGAAGGAAGCAGCGTACAGATCGGCGTAGCGCATCACCTGCGAGGCGAACAGGGTCTGGCGAGAGCCGCTGCGGAACAGACTACCCATCATGCCGTAGCACATGTCCATGTCATGGGTCACTTTCTAGAAGGCAATGAGAGAGTCTCATAACACCCTCTTTATATAGATACATTGCATTAACTTCATCAAGATAAATTGATTAAACCTTTTTATACCACAGCTATGCTGAATGATGAATTCTGATTGGCCAGAAGGTGCTGGTTCATTTTCTATAACAGCAGCTCACAGAGTACTTCCAGCTGCAAGGCAGATCAGTGCGCTTGTTCAAATACGTTACTGCTTCTATAGTAGCGACTTACACAGGGACTCGTACGCTGGATGTTCCACATAACCTGATTTAAAAATGGTGCAACTGTTGATATGGTGAAGGTTTCTGAGATGTTTATTTAATATTTTTGGAAGGAGTCTCCAATCTCCAGACACAGCAAACTCTTCAGGACAAAGGGCTTTGAGATTAACTTCAGAAGAGGGGGGAAAAAAAAGATAGGCTGTTGAGGGAACGACTGTATGACGTTAGTAACTTGTTTCGTGGTCATTCCACAACGATAAATGTAACTGTAAACAGAAAAATGTGTCGTTCATTAATAAATAATTGTTATCACTGGCAAACTGCTGTGGTATAAAAGAAATAAAAACAAGTTATAGGAAAATAATCCAGTATTATCCAGTGTGACTTGACTGTTACATATATAGTTGAATGCAAAAGTTTGCATACCCTTAGGACAAAATGAAGGCACTTCATTTGTAGCAATATTCAGTTGATTTTTAGAGTTCACTAATTTTCATAAGCAACAAAAATGATTAAATAGTATATACCTGCTCATAGAAGAGTAAGAACAAGAAAAAGTATCTTGTTATTATTAGAAAACATTCTTTTCTATTAATTCATTTTCTAATAATAATAATAATAATGAGATACAAATCTCATTATAAGAAGATGCTGATGGGTTGTTTTTTTGTTTGTTTGTTTGTTGCGTGTCAGCATTGTGGTTCCGCACATATCGATTATAACTCCAACTATAATGCCAGATTTGCTACACTGACTTTTTCAGATCAGGAAGAGGGTTATGGAAAAACTATGCTTTTTGCTTCTTTCCTAATTTTGTTTTTATTGAATTTGCCTTCTGTTTTGGACTGTTGTGAAATGTTTGTCGATAAATAGAGGTTTATCTTCCTTTTTTCCACTGCCACCATGGGGGCTAGGTATGTGTATGTAGGTATGTACCTTCACTCTCCTCTGGATGGCACTAATGTCTGGTCTCTCATTGCTGCTGCTGTCCAGATGCCTGAGAACAAGTGAGAGAGACAGAGAGAAATAGAGAAAGAGAGAGAGTATATATGTCATGTCAGAGGGGGCATTTCGAGAAAGAGGAACAGCAAGAAAGGCTGACCCGTTTGACTGGTGCAGAGCTCACAAACACACACACATACATACATATACACATACACAGAGGACACTTGGATAGTCAAAAGGTACACAAAGAACTCACTTGTACAACTCTGCCAAGAAAATGTCCAGACCCTGGAGTTCTTCAAACAGCGCTGTGAAAGACAAACAGAGTGACAACCATGAGCATAGACTCCTGTCTCTGTTTCTTTCCTTCTTTTCCACTTACACTTAAACTGAAGTGATTCATCGTTGATGGTTAGTGGTTTTAGAGATCGTTTGAATGTTTGGACAATGGACAATGTTTAAAGCGACAACTCAATAAAGGCTCAAGCCTAAATAAAGGCTAATAATATGTTAAAAGCACTAACCCTGAAAGTTTACATAAACACGAGCACATTCAAAGTTAACCACATTTGTTTGATCTTGGTTTAACAAAAGACTCACAGCTTTTGTCAGTCCAGACGTGAAGCTCCTGGGCGAGTTCGGGGATCACCAGGAACGTCCTCCAACCTTGGCGTTTTTTGGATTTCAAAATGTCTCCAAAGATGTGGTCCCCAATGTAGAGGATGTCCTTCCCTTTAGCACCCAAAAGGTCACACATGATGTCTGAGGAACCTAGAGACCAGGGACAACAAGAGGATGTGAACAAAAACGTCAACAACAATGATAACAAAACACAGCAAGAAGGATATTGGTGATACAAGTAAGGAATAAACCATGACAATAATCACTGCCAATAAACCTGACATGAAGCAGAATTACTGGTACCACTAAGAAGTTGATTATTTTACAATATCAGAAAATGTTTTACTCCTCATATACCACAATGATTGTGTAAACTGAAGAACGATCGAATACTTTCTTCCTATGTAGAGTTACACTTAATGTTGAATGTTACGTGAAAAGTTAGTCCCTCACCAGTCTCTCATTTTCTCCAAGACAAAAATACAGTTTGTCATATTACCAAGAAACCGCAAAGCCCTCTTAAAGCCTTTCCTCTGTTGACAGTGATGCTGGAAACTACTTCCAAAAATAGTCAGTAAACATCTCCTTACAGAAAATTTCAACATACCAACAATTACACACTGCTCCATTTATGTGGAGTGTCCGCCATACCATACAACTGCCAGTGTAAGCTGTTTATCAGGAACAACAACAACGAACAAAAAAAACAAAAAAACAAAAAAAAAAACCACCATGAAAAACACACTTACGTTTGTCTCATACTAAGGCCTTGATTGCTACAGTTTAATACTTTATTACTAGTAGTTTTGGACTGGTGGAATTTAACAACTGCCCTTTGACTTCTATAATGCATGTGCTACAGATAGAGATTATATGCTACAGTAGATAGAGATTAGGTTGATTGGGTCCCTGCACACCTCACTGAAATCATGACCCAGTTATTAAAGCCTCCTTACACAAGGCCAGGTCTGTTGAGTGCAGGCCAGTGGAGCTGAAAGCACCAGATGTACTGAGTATGTGGTATATGTGTGAAGGGTGAGCACAAGTTATGTGTAGCATGTTCATGTGTGTGTGTGTGTTTGTCACCTCCAGAATATACTATGCCGTGCTGCAGAGGGCCAGTATATGTTCCGATCTTGAGCCTCCCGGTGGTCTACAACAGAGCACATTTATCAGCATTCATTAGGTCTGATTTGATCCATAATTCTGCACGGCATTCATTTGCTTTTAGAACTGTGATGGTAAAATGGGAACACACCGCGAGTCCTCTCTTTGACCTGCAGGTTTGTTCTGTACTCTGAGAAAAATCTCAGCCATGTGCTGGCCAACCAATAGCCAGTTCTGGAGAAAACCTGCTCTCCAGGAGAGCAAATGTTCTTTGAAAGTGTATGTCTAACTCACCGTATCGACCTGTCTGAGTACAGTTCCCTCGCCAAAAAACAGTGGCTTCCGTGCGTCCACCAAGATTAGATCGAAGTAAGACTGCCATGGGCGATGTGGAAGGCTTTGCTATAGCAGAACACACATCAGAAATTCAGCAGTGAATGTGTAGTTATCTTTAAATCCAGTTTTGAGCAACATTGTTTGTTTGTTTTTTTTGTTTGTTTTTGCCTATAACATTCTTTGACAACTCAACTGTAAGAAATCATACATAGGCAATATTTCACTAAAATGATCGGTAAAGATCATGTTGTGTAGGAAGCCAGTTTAAAAAAAAAAGGTTGTAAAAACAGTCAGTCAGTCTGTCTAAAGATGTCTAAAACCTTGCTAGCTAAGTGTGATCTCCTTGCACAGTGAATGTCACGCTCAAGTTGTTGTATAGCTACATTCCATATCAAACTGGAAATAAGCCTAATTTGTTTCAGTTTGTAATCAGATACTTACTGTAAAATTGTTCATGATGCTCCTTTAAACATAATTTTCTCTTTTCACTTCTGGGGTAACCAGATTTTTTATTTTTTTTAATTGCTATAACTTCACTGGCAGTTGAGATACATGCAAAAGAGAAACATATTTCAGTTCAGTCTGTAGTTTTCACTATATACACCAATCAGCCATAACATTAAAACCTCCTGCCTAATACTGTGTAGGTCCACCTTGTGCTGCCAAAACAGCTCTGACCTGTCGAGGCATGGACTCCACGAGACCTCTGAAAGTGTGCTGGAGTATCTGGGACCAAGACATTACCAGCAGATCCTTAAAGTCCTGTAAGTTGCAAGGTGGGGCCTCCATGGATCAGACTTGTTTGTCTAGCACATGCCACAGATGCTCGATCGGATAGAGATCTGGGGAATTTGGAGGCCATGTCAACACCTTGAACTCTTTGTCATGTTCCTCAAATCATTCCTGAACAATTTTTGCAGTGTGGCAGGGTGCATTATCCTGCTGAAAGAGGCCACTGGCATTAGGGAATACCGTTGCCATGAAGGGGTGTGCTTGGTCTGCAACAATGTTTAGATAGTTGGTACGTAACATCCACATGAATGCCAGGACCCAAGTTTTCCCAGCAGAACATTGCCCAGAGCATCACACTGCCTACGCTGACTTGCCTTCTTCCCATAGTGCATCCTGGTGCCATCTCTTCCCCAGGTAAGTGACACACACGCACCTGGCCATCCACATGATGTAAAGAAAACGTGATTCAACAGACCAGGCCACCTTCTTCCATTGCTCCACGGTCCAGTTCTGATGCTCATGTGCCTATTGCAGGCACTTTTGGTAGGGACAGGGGTCAGCATGGGCACTCTGACCGGTCTGTGGCTACGCAGCCCCATACACAGTAAGCTGTGACGCACTGTGTGTTCTGACACCTTTCTATCATAGCCAGCATTACCTTTTTTAGCAATTCGTGCTACAGCAGCTCTTCTGTGGGATCGAACCAGACGGGCTAGCCTTCGCTCCCCACGCGCATCAGTGAGCCTTGGGCACCGATGACCCTGTCACCGGTTCACCGGTTATCCTTCATTGGACCACTTTTGGTAGGTACTAACCACTGCATACCGGGAACACCCCACAAGACCTGCCGTTTTGGAGAAGCTCTGACCCAGTCATCTAGCCATCACAATTTGGCCGTAATCAAAGTCGCTCAGATCCTTACACTTGCTCATTTTTCCTGCTTCCAACACATCAACTTCAAGAACTGACTGTTCACTTGCTGCCTAATATATCCCACCTCTTGACAGCTGCCACTGTAATGAGATAATCAATGTTATTCACTTCACCTGTCAGTGGTTTTAATGTTATGGCTGATCAGTGTATAGTAGAAAATATCAAAATTTCACCACATCAAGGATTTTCCCAGACTGCCACACATTTATTAAAAGATTAATATTATCAATCATTTGTGCTGGCGAACGTACATGTGAATTACACTTCTACATGTCATTACAATAATCTATGCCCACTGTTTGCTGCTTCTGGTAGGGAACTTCCTTGAATGCAAATGTTAATGAGACATAATTTTTTTAAATGTAACTTAAATGCATCTTGTTCCAGGTTAGTCAATCATGACAGTTTTTTTTTTTTTACCAATAAAAATACTAGTGGTGTCACAAGTACTGTATTTATTGCTTTATGATTAATCAAATATAGATGTGAAATAAAACACTCACCTTTGGGCCAGTAGGGAAATCAAACAGGTAGGTCATGATTTTCTGCAATTAATAAAAAATAAAAAAAAATAATAATAATTAAAAAAAAAAAAAAAAAAAAAAAAAAAAAAGACATTTAGTTTCATTACACAACCCTACATTCACACTAGGCAGTGACATGTCACTTATGTCGCTTGTAGATTGTTTCTAATGGGCGTATATCAACCTCTACAATTGTGGGCGTGCACTATCCAGCGTTTAATTATTTTTTTCAGTTCCGGTGAGAAACGGGAGTAGCTAAAATTAAATTCTAAAATCAACTGTATGACACGCTAATCAGTGTGAAAATTGTTTGTTTGATTTACAGGTTACATGCCAGGCTTCATACTAGCTTCACTGGCAGATTAGCAAAGCAAGCTAACTGTACTAGCACCATACAGTCACCAGAGGCACCAACAATTTCTACTACTTCCTTCAAAACTTTATTTTTTCTTTGCAGTGTCTCTGTACACATTTAATGAAAGGTCATATATGATAGAAAAAAATGAAATCACGAATATTGTCTTCCATTTTTTAACGTCAAACAGTAACAGTAATAGAGATGAATAAACTAAAGTTGTAAGTGGGGAACTAAAGAAACGTCGGACCATTCGCGCCACAGGATCGCTCCGAGGATTCTTTTGAGCCAATCGTTGGTGCTTTCCTGGGTCACACCTAATTTACATAGAATTAAAATAGAATAGAATCTCAGTTCAAATGTCGCATGTTGCACCGTCGCTCTGTCATCGAAACTGCGGCTCTGTGTCGTGGACCTATATAGAAAATGAGCGGCCGCCTGTCGCTTGCTAGTGTGAATGTAGGATAGAATTACATACACACTGTATGTGCATTCTTTCACATGTTTATGTAGGTGTGTAAGCGTATTAAGACAGCTGTGCGCTGTCTGTAAACTCACATCTGTGTATTTGTAGTCACTGTTGGTGGCCAGGAACACTTTGCCAACTTCATTCATGCGGCTGAGCAGCAGAGGCAGCTTAGACTTTAGACAAGATTCACAGAGAGAAATGACTCACCTCAAAACATCTCAGCATGAAACCAAAACCACGCAGGAAGAACACGGAAGCAGGGCACACTTACATCTTTCACCACGTATTTCTCCAGATTCTCCACTGTTTTTTCCTTCAGAGTTCCCTACGGACAAAAGGACCCTGTTTCAGATTATATTAGAATATGCGAATATGCCTCCAGGCATCCCATCATCCTAGAAAGGTAAAAAGCTCCAGCTCATACTTCTTGCTCTTTAAAAACCATTGGACAATATTACAGTCTATTCAGACCTCAAATCTCCTGCTACCTTAAAGTGGACCCAGTCGACGGCGTCCCGCACGTCCTGGAACATGCTCTTGAAGGACATGAAGAGGTCTCCGTCTTTGAAGCCTGTATCACAGCTAGAGGGTTCGAAAAAGGACAAAAGTCTAAGGCTCTGCGGCCAGGTAGTCAACACACACTATCGACATGTTTAAATGGGACAGTCTTCCCTTGTTTGAGGTCGTTCCGAGCCAAACAGGAAAGCCCTCTCCCCCTAAAAGGACCAACAATTGTTTCAGAGGACATGCATCCATACCAGAACAAATCACACACTCAATTACGTCTGTATAGGCTTAAGGCTATACACCTGAGTGTTTAGATTATGAGTATCATTATTTCATTAATTAATCAATTAAATAATACACATGTATTTTATTTATGTACATTAAAAAAAATGATTATTTTCTCTATAAGATACATGCTATATGATTAGTTAATATAGATTACATTTTCACTGATGCCATGCCTGTACACAGTTCAGTGTGCTACAACTGTGTCTACTGTAAAAGCATGCTGTAAATCGATTTTCAACACACTATGATTTGCTTATCAGCTTTGAGTGTGCACTGATAAGCCTCTCCCAGTGTGTGTGTGAGAGAGACAGGGCCTCAATCAATATGTGGATGCAGTGTCCAAGGTGAGCGCGTGACGGCAGTCACTACCGGTCAAATTCTCACCTCGAGTACCGGTCACAGTTTGAGAAGAAGTCGATGAGGCAGGCGTAGAGGTAGGTTTCTGCGTGCAGAATAAAAGAAAAGTGCGAGTGAGGGAGAGAGAAGGTAACCGTGTAATTGCCTTGCACTTTTGTATTGATTTGGCAAACATGTTATTACAAAAACACAGGTTAAAGCACCATGTCAAAGTGAAAGGGGAGGCTCACGATTCAAAAATACACCTTATTTAATTTAAATTTTTACATAATGTGATAAGAAGTTAATGTATTGCACACTAATAACTTCTGTCTTATTGGGTTTTTTTGCACACGTTATTCTGAATCTGAGTGAAACCGATACTTTTGGTTCAAATTAAACATCACGGAAGTCAACCGATCATGGAGAACAGAGAACCGGTGCTGAGCAAGTGACTAAATAATAATATAAATATCTAGTTTAAAACAGTTTGTTTACTGTGTCCTGTATTTTTTGTTCTTTGGTCCCTGAATCATATTTCTACCACACGTTAACTCTGTTCTTTAGCTCAGTGTACCAGCTCACTTTGAAAATAAATGCTGCTGCAAACCAAAGTCATAGAAATCCAGGCCTCCCACTAAAGACTCTTGGGTAGGAGTTGTTGCATAGTAGGGAGGTGACAATGAGGTGGTGGGTGCGAACATTTACTGGATGTTAACTAGGAAAAAGGCGGAGCTGGTATTTCAACTAAACTTCAGTTAATTCTATGTATACTTGATTCACTTCCTGTAGTTGGTTTGAGTCAGAGTTGGAGGTAAAAGCACCAGGGTTCAACTCAAATAAACTAAAAAAAAAACAGGCTTTTCTGATAAATAAAAAGCAAATAAATCCCTGAACCTAAGTGGACCCTGGTTAATCTTGACAGATGGCAGCGATTAATTACCCACCTGGCAGATTGAAGAGGGTGTTAAGGATGTAGAAGCGCTCAGTGTCATCACGCTGGATGAATTTGTTGGGGTAGAGCTCTCGGATGTCAGGCCTGGCATAAGGTAGAGGAAAATTATGGAAACTTTTTTTTCTGCGTTTAATAATAACACAGCCTGTCCATACTACAGTAAATAACAGAAGTTACATTTAGTGTATTACTATACAGCGGTTTTTCACACTAGGTTATGTTAATAGTTAATAGAAACTACTAAGGTTTTAACCAGTGTTCAACTATAAAAAGAAACCAGTGAAATATACATCTTCTTACCCACGCAGGAAGTTAAAGCCATGAACACACACCAGGATGTTTCCATAGGAATCCACCTTTAGGAGGTTACCGTACAACGTGTCAAACACCAGACCTCTGGAGTAAAGAAGACAGCACAATGTTTTCACTAAAGCCTATTAATGAGTTAATTAATCTACTGATACGTTTCTTATTTTGCTAATCACTACTTGCATTTGAATTCCTGGTATTTCTGTCAGGGATAAAATATTGATTATTTGGTAACATAATCCAGAGGTGCTTACCTGGTGGGGAAGGACGGATCGTAGACAAAGCTGAGCAGTTCCTGTGGGTAGCCAATCCAAACCAGTCGCTCAACAGTCAGGTCAAAACCCAGGGACTCGTATTCTGGAGATTTATACACTGAAACGAAATAAAAGCAATATGTTTTGCAAATCAATATGCCTCATTTATCAAATTGGATTTTGAAGGGAGGGGATGTATCTTACAAGAGCTTCTGAATGTACATATAAGAAGACTCACTAATGTGAACCTCAATTGATCGGCTTCAAATTGTATAATTGGCGATCAGTTACTGCAATTTTATATACCAATTACACGGTCAAATTTAATCAACATTTCATATTAATGACTTGAATGAAAGCGATCCAAAACTAATCCATAAATTAACACAAATAAGAACAGGCAATAGCAAAAGAAATAGCAGCCTAGAGAAGAGGAAGAGTTGGTGTGTGGCACTGCAATGGCTGAGGAGCTGATTGGAAGATTTAGCACACGTCACGCTTAGGAGATGAACTTTCGCCAATTAGTAGTCATTTTTGTGGGCATCACTAAATGTAAATCAGCTGTACTGTGTGAACATGCTTGGTATGTACGAGGGATTGGCATTTATCAACATACGTATGCTACACAGATATATTTCTTAACAAAGGCACAGAGACACATAAGAAAGAATGACACACAAGAAAGTAGCCAATAATTATGAAGTAATTCAAGACAAACCGGCTTGGTTTGCATCAACCTGGTTACCCACACAAGTGATGGCAAGTTTCAGGTATCTGACAGACTGCAATACAGACGTACGAGTAATAATAATGTGCACATCAGTTTACTTTAACATGTAGGGCAGTAAGTTATGAACCACGTTATATTTGGCATAGATTCCAGGCATAGCAGGTTAAGCATTATTTCTAGGTAGGATGCCTATCACACCATTCCATTCAGTTTAAAGAGCCTAAATTAAGTCACACAGATGCTCTTTGTGATACTCCTGTTCCCGAGAAAGATTATATTTGGTCCACGTTCTCAAAACCCAAGCTTTGTTACCAGAAATAAATCCGTAAGCATGTTGGAACCTCACTGAGGACAGCATCTGAGATGAGAATCCAACAGCAAGAGGGACTGCATTCACAATGGCTTAGAGAAGTCCCTGAATGTCCTGTGATCTCATCTAGATTGAAACCAGATCCATTCACCCTTTCACATTAAAACCCAATTAAGGCCCAGAGCTTGCATGGATGGAGATCTTTGTAACATTTCAGAGGGCAAAAAAAACAGCTGGGAATTTTGAGTCTTTGGTCCATTATTTCGAGCCATGACCAAAACACAAGGGGAATAAGAAAAACAGCAAGGACATAAACAACATCATGCATTGCCATACTTATTTAGACATATGTTCTGGTAAAAAAAAAAAAAAAAAATAGAAGGTTGTTGACTCTGCTTCAAGTCGTGGGAATGCAAGACAGAGAGATCTCTTGAGAAAAGAGCTGCAGTTAGGAATGCCTCAGGGAGTAGTACTGGGGCCTCTAGAAATCCTCAGTTCTGAGACATGTGGCGAATTCAGCTAATTGTCAGGGTTCAGTTTGACTACAAAAATGTCACACAGGACTGCATTTAAGAACTGTATCGAACATAATTCTATGTGATATACATTCACCCAAAGTATTTCAGATCTACAGACAAGTATGTAAGAAGTGTGGACTGGGGGAAGGGAGGTGAACTTCTCTCAGCAAAGCAGGTTGCCAATGAAACTACAGAATCTGTAACTGAGGCCAGATCCTTCTTTCCAAACAGGAGCCCTATATGTCTTTGACCTTTTCCCCTTCTCCCTTTTAGTATCTCCTTATAAGATCTGAGCTTCTACAAAGAAACCTATTTTTGAGGCTCTTTGCCTCTTGTTCACAACTCTGATTAGCACTCTCTTCTCAAGTTGACCATGCTAGAACACGTAAGAAAAAGCATTTATTTGTCACATATACATTACGGCACAGTGAAATTATTTTCTTTGCATGTCCCAGCTTGTTAAGAAGTTGGGGTCAGAGCGCAGGGTCAGCCATGATACGGCACCCCTGGAGTAGATAGGGTTAAGGGCCTTGCTCGAGGGCCCAATAGTATGGGATGGGATTCGAAGCCACACATGCAGAGCACAATGGATTAGCAGTCCATCACCTTAACCACTCGCCCACCTCGTCCTGCTTAGTAGCGATGATGCATGTAAGAGTAGCCACACAGCTCCAGGGTCCCTGGGTCAATCCTGAGCTGGGGGTACCGTTTGTGCGAAGTTTTGCATGTTCCCCCTATCCAGGTAGGTTTCCTCTGGGCTCTCTGGTTTCCTCCCGCTTTCCAAAAACATGCATGTAAGTGAATTGTCTTCGCTAAATTACCCATAGGCGTCAATTAACGTGTGCATGGTGGACTGGCCTCCCATCCAGGATGTATTCGCACATCGTATCCAGTGTTCCGGGATCCACCAAGACCCTAACCAGGATAAAGTGCTTACTGAAGATGAAGGAATAAATGAATAAATAAATAAATTGCTCAGCTCTGCATGAAAGTGAGTCCTTTTGGAAAATTTGGTCCTATTCATATTTTAAAGAAGCTTTTAAAGTACAAAGCTATTTTAAGGTGTTGCAATTGTTAGGGAGTTTTCACACTTCAATACTCGAGCCTGCACCCAAGATCGATACTGGGCTTGGTTGTGGATGGTGTCATCATGGGAGGTTTGTATTCACATCACTTCTGCTGTGCACACGATTTTTCGATATTTACATCTCATCTCCCTCATCTTCTACCATTCAAGTTGTCTTTTACACCAAGCAAATTTTATTTGCCTTCTGTCAAACTGTTCTCACGTTTTTTATACTCTAAGTGAGTAGCCTAAACAATGTTTAAAATAAAATATTTGTTTATATTTTGAAAATCTCACATGACTGTAGAAACAGAAACAACTGTGGTAGGGGGCAGGAGTAGTAAGAGTGTCTTCAGGAGCGTGTAGGTTTGTGCAGGTAACAAGTGGATGTGTTTTTTTTAGTCACCTGTGTTAAATGTCTTCTTGGCTCCATGTATCTAGAAAGCATTCCATCTCCTCAGCAGATCACAACATGCCAGTGTGACAAATTCAACTAATCGTGTTATCTGATGCCGTGAGGATCACTTTCGCACACTGCATGGACTGTACACGAGTTCACCTGAACTGAAACCCAGGTGAACATGTTTCACACTCAACCAAAAATACCAAACTGCTGACACAAGGGTGTATTCCAGACCAACACCCAGTGTTCCTTGGACAGGCTCGAGACCCACCCTGACCAGGATAACGTGGCTACTGAAGATGAGGAATGAAAAAAGGTGCAAATAGTTTTGGGTTCAGAAATAAAATAACCTAAATTATAAATAAATAAATAATTTTTTTTTTTTTTTTTAAATGAAGCTAAGTAGTGATGCCACAGTCTACAAGTATGCTTTTCTTAATATGCATTACCAGCACATTACTATTTCCTGACCATGAATACTAAGTGGTCTCTTCAGGTATCCAATGAAAAAATTACTATTATAGTGATTGACAGTGACATGCCAAAAAGGAGGCATAAAATTCATACTGCTTAAAATATGACTTTGGACCCTTAATTTGACATGGGATAGAATGGGTGTCTATGTGAAGCACTTCTCAAATACAAGAGAAGACTCTCTCTGGCATGGCCTTGCCCCTTGAAATCTGTTATCTCCTCCTTTGGCTGCACTTGTTTGACAGATGATTATACCTCACAAGCATGCATGTACTTTGGCCAATAAGAATGTTTAACAGCTAGCGCCACTTTAGCCAGAGAATGACACATACCCCCATTAGTCAAAATTAACATATATCAAGCTCCAGATCATGTTTGTCTCATACTCGAGGAGGGCTCTGTAGTGCATGTAGTTTATACAGATCAAAATATGTGCTATAATTTGTTCAAAGGCTTTATCTTTATGGCTGTTTAAGTCAATATAAATGCAACTAATACAGCTGCATGCTGAATGTAGATGTCACCAGTTTAGAAGCCCATCAGGCTGCAGCGCTACCAACACCAGGCTGATGTGGAGAATCCTGACCTTTGAACCTTCCCTTGGATACAGAGACCAATGATAACCCTTAAAACACATCCTGAGGATTATTTTTTCATACTGGCAACAATCTTACGGACAGGACAAAAGGACAGATTAATCGAAGGTTAGACTGTACTGTACCCATGTGAGATTTTAAAGTTTGTTTAAATGAGACATGCTTCTCAAAAAAGTTCTTGTGGCAAGATTAGCCATGACGTACGTAGTTCTTCCCATTACAGCTCATATCCATGCTACACTGCACTGTAATGTTTGCAGTGGCAGTGATCTTTGGGAACTTGATGAGGTTTGTGGTCGCGACGTTATTCCGGCTCAAGATAACACGATAGCCCTTCCCCTTGTAAACACTACGGCGAGCAATAACACTGTGGATGTCAACAGCTGAATGCCCACGATATCCCCCTTGAGCCTACAATGAAGGCAGTCTGTGGAGTATGCAGGCCTATCAGTCCTGGCATGGCACAGAGCTGATCTGCTTTCCTAAAGCAAGCAGTCCCAATTTAGCAACTAGCGGCTATCGTTAGTGGCAGAGTCACTGAGATGTAGGGCAGAAAGCAAAGGAAACCCAATGCACCTAGTGCACGTTAAAATGTCAGCATCGGGTTCCTAGTTGGCCCAAAAAAACATAAGCATAAGATGAGGTAATACACAAGATGGGTTAATTTGCTGATAACATATGTTGAATTTTCATGATAGGGTTTTTTTTTTTTTAATCTTATGGGGTTTTGGCTAGAGTAACAGACACATTTTAAGGATAAGGCTTAAACATAACGGTGTACCACGAGATCCAACTAAGTTCCAAACACCAATGACGAACATTTAAATATATCCTACTGGATGTTTACCCGGCGTTTCAGAGTATCTTTGCTGCTGGCTATTTTTAAGGTGAAGAAAGTTGCCACATCCCAGCGACACATTTTTTTTTTAAAAAAATGTCAGAGCTGAAAAGGATTGTGGTCCCGTCACAGTTTGACATGAAACAGCTGGCACCGATTACACACCAGTGAGCCTACAACATGCAGCAAAATGGCAGACAGAGTCTGCAAGTAAATGATGTGTTAAATTTCTTGGTAACAAACAGTGGGCCTCATTGTCTTACCTGCTAAAGTGTAATCCATGTCAAAACCAAAGCATTTGATCTTCTCCATTGCCAAACTTCTGTTCACAAATACCCTGAAACAAAATCAGAAAAACAGGAATACATCAACAGACTGAATAAACGGAAAATTTATACAGGTAAGAGCTAGGCTGCAAGTGGCCAAATTTTTAGACAAATATTCTTTAGTCATGAAAAAGAGCTCCAAACGCCAAAGGGGTAGTCCTTTTCCCCGCAGTTATCTATCGGTTCCCTGCTTTTGATGTTGCTGAGCCAAATCCGGAGTAAAGCACAGCATGGAAAGAAAAGAATTCCCAGATTCCCCTGACCAGAATACAGAGTTCTAAGAGACAGCTAAAGCTTTCTGGGTATTACATAAAACCCCCAATGCAACAGGGTTTACACTCTGAGCCTGATTTAAATGTCAAACCTGACACCTGTACACCTGCACATTCATGCACTTCTCCAATCAACCAATCAGGTCGCAGCGGTGCAGTGCACCAAATCATGCAGATACAAGGCAAGAGCTTCAGTTAATTTGCACGTAAAACATCACAATAGGGAATAAAAATAATATCAATGACTTGGGCTCTGGCATGTTTGGTACTGCCAGATGGGCTGGTTTGAGTATTTTAGAAGCTGCTGATCTCCTGGGATTTTCATGCAGTGAAAACAGTCTCTAGAGTTTACACAAAACGGTGCCAAAAGCAAAACAAGGCCAGAAGGTAAAGGTTGTATGCAGACACTCCTTATTGATGAGAGAGGTCAGAGGAGAATGGCCAGACTGGTTTCAGCTGATAGGAACACTACGGTAACACAAATAACGACTCTTCACCACCGTGTTGAGCAGAAAAGCATCTCAGAAAGCACAACACACTAAACTGTGAGGTGGATGGGCTACAACAGCAGAAGACCTTATCGGGTTTCACTTCTGTCAACCAAGAACAACAATCTGTGTCTACAGTGGGCACAAGATCACCAAAACTAGGCAGGTGAAGATTGGAAAAACATCGCCTATTCTTTGTTTTTATTACTATTTTGCAAAATCGATCAACATGGAATAGGAAAACTAACATATTCTGAACATATAACGTTTCACAGCCGATGAAAGCAAAAATATATATATTTTTGTAACATTATGAAGTTTCAAGTCTACCTCGTAACTGCACACTGTTGGACCCCCTCCATTGGCTCACTTTGGTAGATAGGAAGAGTGCAACTCATTTTGAGTTGTAGATGTCACTGCTATTGCAAGAGTGCTAATCCAAACTGTCTGTCCACACTGCTATGCCTACAACCTGACAACAATAGCTTGCCTTTTTTTTGCTTTCTTTGGCATTCAGTCTATCTGAAAACTATTATGTATGTTCTGCTGCATTCTCTGTTGTTGGGTCTTTGTTGATTTAGAGGTTGTTTACTGACACTCAAAGACATCTAGAATAGTCAAACAGACAAGAGGAACTGGCTGATCCCACAGCAGAGAGCACTACTGGCAGGGTCGGGCTGATAAACAAGCGCACCAACAAGTATGTTTTAATTTCCTCCATCTCCAAGTTCACTAGTCATATATAATTATCACATAGTGACTGTGATGCAGCAATACTGCTATCTTTGTACTTTAAGCCAAATGAATTCATCCAGCTGGAGGTAAACGGGGTTGGTTGGACTTGATCTTACACAGGTTACTGTATTGCATCACATGGTTGACCCAAGTGTACAAATACCAGGACATAGCGTAAGACAATCCAGATAAGAGGGTCAACTTTGAACCTCAAATAGACAGTATGGCCAGTTGGATCTTAACCAAAAATGTGTGACGTGAATGTTTTAGCTCCTTATCTTCCTCCATTATCAGCTGGAAAAAAGGAAGATAAATCCTGATGAGGCTTCGCTGACGAATGGTTATGTTATATATTGTATAGAAGGTCCGAAAGGTTGAATACCAAGAAATCAAAGTACTGTGCAAAAGTCTTGCACACGTAAAGCAATTTTGTAACGCAAAAATGCCTTCAAAAGTAATTAACTGAAACTTTATTGGTATTGCTACAATGATAAGTAAACAGATAAACAGTAAAGCTATTTTGGCATAACTTACTGGTGTAACTACGAACGATTTTAATTCCGGTTACCATCCTGAAATTAAATATTTTCCTAAAAGAGCACATCTCCAAGTGTTTTGTTCCTCTTATACCACAGCAATTTGGGAACAACTGAAATTTTTGCTGAACAACACGTCATGCTTTTAATCCATTACAGTGTACATTTAATGTTGTAGAATTTCCTTGAGACACGTTACTTCCTGTTATCACTTATGTCATTTCCTCACCAGCCTCTTTTCTCTCTCTCTCTCTCTTGTTAAGTTAATAAGATGTAGGGGGGAACACAGTTTATATTACTGAGAAACCAGAAACGCAAAGTTCCCTGTCCTGAAGACAAAACACTGGATACTCAATGAAGACACTGGAGAAAATTCCCCCAGATCAATGAGCAGCTTATTCGTTTTTCTTTGTTTAATAACAACACGTTTTTCTATCTGTATGTGGAGCGTCCTCCATACAAGTCCTTGTGAATGTGTTGTTACTATAGAAACAATAATGTATTAGGACAAGCTCAATAATATAAACCTGTGATTTGAATTACAGCTGGAAATATTGTTAGAGCTGCTGATTAAGATTAATCAATATCTTCTGACTTATCCGAACCAAAAATTCAACAGTGCTGTGGTATGAAACTGATTCTGATTCACACAGAAGTGTGTATTAATTCTGTACATTTTGGATGTTGTCATAAAACGACAATAGCACTAGATGGTACGGGTGTGCATGTGTTACCATGTAATGAAATATATTGCAGATACTGTCTGAACAGGATATACACATATACTTTAACTTCCTGATTATTTTCCAATCACTGTCTCAGTTTAAATAATTCACTCTTTAATAATATAGCTTCCCCTGGAGACAGATGCAAATGCAAACATGCTTTATTACACAAACCAAAGAGACTAAGACAAGACAAGACAAACAAAACAAAGACAAGGCAAGGCCATCACAAAAGAGACGCACTACTCAGGAAAATATAACACTGCTTAGCAACAAGGGGGAAGAAATGCAGAGCTTATATAGGATGCTCATCAGGGGAGAATAGCAGGACAGGAAGTGAGTCAGAACACAGAGGAAGAAATTTAAATGATGGCGGTCTGGAGGGGAACTGTCCGTGGAAGGTGTGAAAATAGTTCACTTGAGTAAAAAAAATGCTTTAGTATTTTTAAAACTGATAAAATCGAAATATTTCCTGGCAGACACTTGGACTGTATGTTTGAAATGAATCCATTATTAAGGCTGTGAGGTCTTCTTATTCTTATTTCCACTTTTTTTTTTTTTTTTTTTTTTCCAAATACTGACTAACTCAGAAGTCAACAAGATTTAAAAGTAGACAAACTAGGACCTTGTCTAGTGGAATAAACATCTCAGGCACAGAAGTAATAGCTCAGCTGGCTCTGCTGGGCCAATCTAAAATGGGATTGCATAATACCATGAGATCTGGGCAATTCCCATATGTTCCTTTTCCTCTACATATGTCTTCAGTGCGGTTAAATATTTTCATGCCTTCTAGGCCCCTGGGTTGGTTGTGTCCAGTTTAGACTGAGATCCTAATTTCCTGCCAGACCCTACTTCAACTTTATATTTTATCCAGCGTGGCTGGAGAATTCCTATAATTAGACATCTTGGGTGTCTATTTTAGTGTCGAGATTAGAATTTACAATTTGGCCCAACACCAAAACAGCACCAATCATTTTATTTCACATTTATGACATGCCAAATCAAATGCCAAAGGATTAACTGAGTGTTGATGGAATGGTTGATAATTAAAAACAGTGTCCTTTACATGGAACTGACATTTAAAGAGACACCAAACTATAGCCAGGTCAGTGAGAACTTCTATTTTAGAGACTGAAAGGCCATCCTTGGCTTTGGAAAACTGACAACATTGTGCTTCTGGTATGATAACGTGTCACAGATTGAACGACCACATCTTCATTAGCAAGCCTATATAATTACACACAGTAAATCCTAAAAATCTAATAAAGCCTCATCAATGAATTCGGAGAGCATGGTCTCTCAGACAAGCCAAGCCTGCTATGTCCTTTGCATAAGATCCAACAATATAAATTCTTTCCATATGCTTCAACTATTCCCATATGGAAAACTCTGCTGTGCTGCTGGAGGATTATTCTGTATAGACTCTGAAGTGGTGCTAGAGATATATAATCAGAAATTCCTTAGCTAGCCCACCAGGCAAGGGAAAGCTCCAATGTGCTGTCCATCCAATGTTCTGGCTGCTCAGAAACCCAACTGATTAGGCTAAAATGTTATATTATACCACAGCACAGTGCTAAATTAAAATAGCCCGGACATGAACTCAGCTCGCTTAGTAATCAAGGTTCAGTGACCATGAGGTTGAAGTGATCAGAAGCTTAAGTTATTACTTTCCACCAAGAAGAAGATTAACTTGGTGGAAATTCGATTCGAAACTCGAACACAATGGATAAAAAGGTCTACCATATGATATATGGCAATATATCATTCCAATTTGGATTAATAACTAATACAGTAAGTATAGAAAAGAATCACACCCCTTTAAAATAATCACATTTTGTTGCTTTTCAGCCTGAAAGGAAAACAGACACAGTTTTTGTTTTATCCAGCTGTATTTACTCAGTGCAACTTATAACATCCAAGTGAAAGATATAAAACCAACATGTCAGAAAATAAATAAATATATAAATAAAAATACAGAATCACTGGGTTGGAAACAGGATCACCCCCTTCCTTTAATTTGCCATAATTTTTTTTAATTACAGCCTTTAGTCTGTTGGGATGTGTCTCTACTAACTTTGCACATATAGACTTTGCAATATTTGCCCACTCTTCTTTGCAGAACTGCTCAAGTTCAGTTAAATTTAATGGTGACCGTTTGTGGACTGCAGTCTTCAAGTCATTCCACAGATTTTCAATGGGGTTTAAGTCTGGGCTCTGACTAGGCCATATAAGGACATTCAACTTTTTCTCCTTCAACCACTGTGTGGTCAGTTTTGCTGTGTGCTTTGGGTCATTGTCACGTTGGAAGGTAAGCCTTCTTCCCATTGACAACTTTCTGGCAGAGGGCAGGAGATTTTCCTTAAGGATTTGACGGTATTTTGCCCCATCCATTTTCCTTCTATCCTGACAAGTGCTCCAGTCCCTGCTGCAGAGAAACACCCCCATAACAGGATATTACCACCTCCATGCTTTACTATAGGAATGGTGTTATTTGGATGGTGAGCTGTATTGGACTTCCGCCAGAGATATCGTTTGGTGTTGAGGCCAATTAATTCAATTTTAGTCTCATCTGACCAGAACACCTTTTTCCATGTGGTCTCAGAATCTTCAAGGTGCATTTTGGCAAAGTTCAGTCGTGGGTGGCTTTTTTCTTGCAACCCTCCCATAGAAGCCACATTTGTGGAGAATTTGTGATATTGTTGTCCCATGCACACGATGACCACTCTTTGCCATAAATTCCTGCAACTGCTTCAGAGTTGTTCTAGGCCTCTTGGTAGCCTCTCTAACCAGTTTCCTCCTGGCTCTTTCATCCAGTTTGGAGCAACGTCCTGATCCAGGGAGGGTCTGTGTTGTACCAAATACCTTCTACTTCTTAATAATAGACTTCACTGTGCTTCTAGGCATTGATAAAGCCTTTGAAATTTTTTTGTATCCATCTCCTGACTTGTGCTGTCCACAACTTTATCCCGGAGATCTTTTGACAGTGCCTTGCCACCCATAGTTGATTGTTTGCTTCAGTTGCACTACAAAATGCTCCAGGAAAGCTCTTTTCATGCTGAGCTAATCAAAATGACCACAGCTGATCACAGTTAAAAGTCATTTGGCTTTGTGTGCCATTGAGAAGGTGATTAGCTACACCTTATTGAGTTTACAAGTCATTTTTAGGAGGGGGGTGATCCTTTTCACAACTTTTTTTTTCCCTTTTTTTCTGACATGTTGGTGTTATATCTTTCACTTGGATGTTATAAGTTGCACTGAGTAAATACAGCTGGATAAAACAAAAACTGTGTCTGTGTTCATTTCAGGCTGAAAAGCAACACAATGTGATTATTTTAAAGGGGGGTGATTCTTTTCTATACCCACTGTATCTTTTGTAAGATACTTGGCTACTGGAGGGAAAAACACAAAACCAGCATGGTATAACTGGAATACCATGTAGACCTATATATGAACTACCAGTACCTGTTTCTGCTGAACCACCGAGCTTCAGTTTAGTCTTTCCCCTTGAGTAGGTACATTAAACATAAAGATGGCTGATACATTGACAGAAAAAAAACAACACAAAAGACATTACTGAGGTGCTGGGCCACCATGAACCTCCAGAACAGCTTCAATGAACCTTAGCATATATTCTACAAGTTTCTGGAACTATACTGGAGGGATGAAGACCATTCTTTAAAAAGACATTCCTTAGAATTTAACTTGCTGCCTAGTCAATTATGTTATCAATTTCAGTAGCTATCAGTCTAACCTGGCATTTGCAAAGAGGTTATAGCCAGTTAATGCTAGAAAACAGGAAAAGACCTCAGCATGCTTTTTCAACTGAGATGGTGCATTTTCCACGCTAACAGTTCATACTGTACCTTCTATGGAGGTAAAGGAGACACCTCATTTTATCAAACATACTGAAACATTTTACTGAGGAAGAGCCAGGAGCCCTCATCTTCGATTTCAACACCGCAATCCGATGGCTATTCCAATTCAAACGCTCAGGGATCACTGTGGCGTTAAGTACATTTTGTAGCATGAGAATCTACAGTGCACATGACAAACTGCATGAAACTTGGCACAGGGTTCATACACATTTTTACACGTGTCAAACCCTGAGAACTCCATTGTGTAGCCTTAATTTAACATAAATGACTGGGCGGCAACAATGTTTGAAAAATAAATAAGTAAATAAAAGTGTCCAGGAACACTGACATTAACTTTAGAAGGCGGCAGTGGCAGAAACAAACTGTCTTTTGGAATACAAGATTTTTTTCTGTTGACGTGAGAGAGAGGACGTTCTCACAATACAACCGGACCAGAAAGCGCTGCACTGTTTACAGCAGAGGAAGGGGGACGCTGCATGCAAGCTTTGTTCGTTACATTCTACGTTGATTTTGCTTTAGGTCTTGGTTTTCAAAATGAAATGTTTGTATTGTGAGAACGTCTGCTCTCTCGCACCAACACAACACGCATGCGTCTTGGTTCTCTCGTCGAAGAGAAGATATTTTGTGAATAAAGACTTTTTTTTAAAAAAAGATTTGCAGATACAAAGCATTTGTATCGCTTCATAAAATTTGGATTAAACCAGTGGAGTCACATGGATTACTTTTACGTTGCCTTTATGAACTTTTTGGAGCTTGAAAGTTTTGGTTACATGGATCGTCAAAGGAGGGACAGAAATCTCCCAAGTTTCATTAAAAATATCTTCATTTGTGTTCCGAAGATGAATGAAAGGCTTATGGGTTTGGAACAACATGAGGGTGAGTAATTGATGACAGAATTTTCATTTTTGGGTGAAGTAACACTTTAAGTATTGTTTAAACAATATTAACAATTAAACATATATTCTAGTATACGAGTATTTATGAAGCAAATTTCCATGATTTTTCCAAAACTTTCTGGGTTTATTAATTTTTCCAAAATTTCTCCAGGCCTGGACATTGCTATTTTAAAATTCCATGACTTTTCTACATTTTTCATGACCGTACGAACCCTGTTGGCAGTTTATTTCTATATTGGATGCTTTAAACTGATAGAATTCTGTACTTAATCATTAACATTGTAAAATGGTAAAAAAAAAAAAAAATTTACAGGATTTTTTTTACTCCCAGTGATATTTTTAATAAATAAAAAACTTATTTTTGAATATAAAAATGCATCCTTATCTAAACATTTCATGATATCGTAGAAACACCTTTGAGAATGTTGATGTGATATTTTTGTCATACTGCCCACTCCTAGTGCAATGTACCGTTTTCTTTTTTCTTTTGGAAAGGTAGGAGTATTCAAATTCAACAACACGTGTGTAAAATATAAATAGCCAAAAGTACAAAGTACAATTAATCAAGTATTTTACAACCCTGGCTGCTTGTAATTAAGTTTGTCCATCATGCATACCTATGATATGCCTCCCGTCTGTATTTCTTCATAGCCAACCCGTCCATGTTCGCTGGGAGGTCTGCGTAATGCTGAAGGCGGTCACTCCATGACGTAGTCATCTTTATATCGATTAGGCTCAAATTTAAATCTGGGGGAAACAAATATAGACAGATGTTCTTGCTCATTGAGAGAGAATGGGATTGAAGGAGAACTCCATTAACATGCAATTTAACAGAATCACTTTGAAGTCGTTGGTTTCTAACACACTTCAGAGAATCCACAACCCCAACATGCCACATTTAAATGTGATTACACTACTGTTGAAAGAAGGAATAAACGAGCACTGATTAATGTCTTGATCTAAATTACTGAAATGGAAAATGTCAGGACTTGAAATGTGGAACCAGGCCTGATCTGGTCTGGCCTCTTCTTCTCTGAAGTAAACTCAGCCAGGCTGATTAGATTTAAACTAAATCTAATTCTTTTCAGGTAAAATCACATTCAGACCATGCGCAATGCTACAACTGAAGCTTCCCAAATTAATTTGGCTAGGTCTGTAACCCCAGGTGACTTCACTGTACGAGTCTAAAGCTGCAAACTAAATGAATTATCGTAATACAATACAGTATGTATAATCTAAAGGTAGGATGTCAGCTGGTGTCCCCATTTTAACCAAAATCTGCATTTCACAGGAAGTTTCTTCATAAACTACTGACGTAAGATGACTGGTAACAGCTAAGTAAAGCACTTCTCTGACCCAGTAATTCATGAATGCTGACTTGTACAAACACATCGGAGGCCTAAGGGCTAAAGGACAGAGATTTCTCCTAACATGTGAACCGAGGACACTGCAAGACAAGGCTGTCTGAAATGGACTCCAAAGCCATGACATCATTTCACTCACCCGAGGGCAAACCTATTTTTTGAGAAGAGTGGGATTTCCGCTTGCTTACAAATTTCAGCCAAAACTGGAACGATGAAAGAAAGAAAAAACCCTCTTCTCAAAAAAGTAGGCTGCAACTTAAGAGGCTGGCAGCTTTTGCTGCTAGAACAGAAAATAAATGGGCCAAAGGACACCTGCTGGCAATGTTGTGACAAAAAGTGGTACACTCTTAGAAAATAGGGTTCTTCACATAGTTACAGCTACTTACCTGCTTAAAAACAGGTATTAAACTGTGACCATTCCTTGTCACTGAATGGTGGTACGCTCAAGGGTATACATTTTGTACCTTTAGTGTGTATCTTTTACCTAGTGCATTTTTTTTTAATGTACGCTATATCAACATTTCCAGCTGAAAGATACATATTAAAGGTACAAAAGATCCACAGAAAAAGAAAAGGTACAGTTTAGTACTCCTTTTTTCCTAAGGGGTAATCGATGATTATAAGTCATGAATCACAATGAGGCATGTCTGTAATATTTTCATTCGAAGGACCGCAAAAATAGACAGAATGAAGTAACGTTGGCCAGTTTTTTTTTTATTCACTTATTTATTTTCCTTCCAGTTTTTTTTTATTATTATTAAAACATGTTCTTCTGACTAGCCAAAAAAGAAAAGAAAAAATAAATAAATAAATAAAAAGAAGTACTTCAAGAAAAACAACAAAGCAACACACTGATAAACAGAAACCATTCAAAATTATATTATATATGATAATAAATCATAAAAAAAAACTATTTCTTGTTCTTTATTACAATTTCTCAGTCCTATATTTAGATCACTGGGAATGCACTATTTATCCAAGAATATTTAGCAAAGATAGTATATGAAAACAAGGAATGTAATACACAGTTCTGGCAACCCAACAAACTTGAAGACTCTGAGAAACCTCATATACTATGACAAATATATAAACACACAAGGATTAACTTAAAAATTCAAGTCTTGATCATTTTTTTCCCCCCTCAAGATCTAGCACAGGATTGAACAGAAGTCAGATTCAGGGCTAACTTGCAAAAATAACTAACCTCCTACGTAGGAGATAAGACTATAGATAACCACGCAGCGTTTTTTTATTTATTTATCTATGGATTAAAGGTTAACTGGATTTAGGTTTTACTCAGAACAAGTCCTAAAGAGGTCTAAGTAATGTAATATCAGTGTTACAGCTTCAGAACAATGATATGTTTAGCTAGCTTTAACTAGCTTCCAGGGCTGCGGTTAACGTTGCTAAATGTTAGCTAAGACACGGTGTAGACAGAAATACTAACGAGTATTACATAGTTATGCGCAGTTCTCCTGGCCTACAGATAAACAAGCTAGCAGCAGGCTATTGTGCAGCGAGACGTCAAACATCACATCACCGTCATCACTTTTTTTTTTTTTTTTGTTATTCAGCGTCTAACTATACCGTTTAAACACACACAAGCAGCTCGATATAGATATCGATATCACAGTGTACAGTAAGGTAAAAGTGATACACGTACAAAATGGCTTAACCGTAATCTATCTCGCCATTTTCACTCACCCACCTTTCAGCAAAGCAGAAAGCAGCAGCTGCACAGGCTGGAGATCTGAGCATGCGCTGTAGCACACCACCACCACCACCACCGCAAGCGACCGGGAGAGCAGCACGGAATAACAGCGAGCGCGCGCAGCTGTGCTGGTGACCTGCCTCCTCTATCAGCTGTACAGCCAATATAACCGTCTCCTCGTCCTCCTCTTTCACAATAACTGACGGAAGAGAGAGAGGAGGGGTTGGAGATACGGGGCGCTTATGGGCGGGGTCTGGATTATGTTGGGGGCGTGGTTATATATGCCGCTTCAGGCCATACCGATGACTGTACTGGGCCTTTTAGGTTTAGTGGAATAGAAAACAATTATTGAATTGACTTTTATTTTTCTATCAGGTTTTTTTTAGAAACTGTCACATTGTCTCAAATTAACTTTATAGACCATCTGTGAGCAATAAAAAGAACTGACGGAAGAAAGCGGAATAAATAAGAGGTGGTGGGCGGGGCTTTGACTATGTTGAGGGTGTGGTTATATGCACGTGAGGCTACAAACTTCAGTGGAATGGAAAGAATTTTTTAATTCAGTTTTATTTTGCTTTCAGGTTTTTACAAAATATTTTGTCTCATTAACTTTATAGACAACGAGTGAGCAATAAAAAAAAACTAATAGAATAGATACTGGGCGGTAGTAGGCGGGGCTTACATTGTGAGAGCCGTGGCTATATGCACGTCAGGCCACACTTTTAAATAATACACTTACATTTAATAAAATAGAAAGAGTATATTTAGGTTATTTATTATAGGTCTATATTGAGTTATTGAGTAGAATTTAGTTTTTCCGTCAGGAATTACAGAACATTTAGCGTCAAAGCAACTTTATAAACATAGAGTGAGTAAAACAACAACTGCCAGAAGAGTGCGCAATAACTAATAGGAGGGAGAGGACTAAATACGTGAGGTGGTGGGCGGGGCTTGGGTTATGTTGGGGGCGTGACTACATGTCACATCAGGCCACGCACTTTTAATGTTACACTTATATTTAATTGATAGAAAGAGTATGTTATGCTATTGAGTAGAAATTTTCTATCATGAATTACAAAGCATATAGGCTAGTGCCAAAAAAAAAGGAACAGGCAAGGGGCAGTGATGGGCAGGGCTTAGTTCGTGTTGGGGCGTGGTTAGGAATAACTTAATATAATCTAATTTTCTAGCAGGTTTTACAAAACATTTACTCTCAAATCAACTTTATAGACATCGAGTGATAAAAAAAAAGAAAATAAGTGACGGAAGAGTGCACAATAACGTAAGAGAGTGGAGTAGATGCGGTGGTGGGTGTGGCTTACATTGAGTTGGGGCGTGGTTATATGTCACTTTTAGATTTAATGGAATAGTAGGAATTATTTAACAGAATTCTATTTTCTATCAGGCTTTACACATTGTCTATAACGCATAGGGATTGAGTGAGTAATAAAAACAATACCTAGGCCTACGGAAATAATACAACGGAAGAGAGGGGAAGAGATACGTGGTGGTGGGCGGAGCTTAGATTGTGTTGAGGCGTGCTTACGTCACTTCATGTCTCATATTCCATTAAATTTAAATTTGTAACAGACTTATTGAACAGAATTGTATTATTAAATTGTATTATTTATTTTAAATCTTTCTATCATGTTGTCTCAAAATGACTTCACAGACATATAGCGACCAAAAAGAACAATAAGTGACAAGAGAGGGAAGATAATATGCCTTGATAGGCGGGACTTTGACGGCAGGGCGCGTGGTCGTCTGCTAGGTAAAATCACCCACTATGCCTAAATTTTAAAACAAACAAACAAACAAACAAACAAACAAAAAATGAATCAAGCCCCTATTATTAAAGTAAAAGATCAGTTGATATATAGGGGGGAAATTAAATGCTCATTCTTTATAAATTCTATATTAAATAAAATAAATAATAATTGAATAATTATTGTGTAATAATAATTATTTAATATGTAAAATTATTTAAACATGTTTAAATTCGTTATAAAAATGTTATTATAGCCTAATTATCTGATCTATATGTTAACACCTCCTTCTATCAGATTAGTGTTAGATATTCAGACATTTAGAATAGCAATGTCATTAATGTGGAGTCCATTCTTTTACATTTTAATAGAGATTACAGAGAGAGAGAGAGAGAGAGAGAGAGAGAGAGAGAGAGAGAGAGAGAGAGAGAGAGAGAGAGAGAGAACGATCCTAACACCTGTATTTAGTATTATAGCTAGACAATTTGACATAAAGTGTTTAAAGCTGGGTCTCTGTTCAGGATTAGTATGTGTATTACACCGAGACTCCGGCAGAGAGCAGCAGTGTACTGCAGTCACACTTTCTCCATCCCAGACGATGACTTCACTGCTTTGTCTGATGGCTAAATTTAGCAATATCAAAACTGTACCATATTATAACTGCGTGTCACTCAGGTATGTCCTTAAGATAAACTCAACAGCTACCCTAAATATGTTTACACAACACAAATGCGCGCCAACTAGGTGCAATGTAACACTATTCTAATAATAGTCTAGTGATTAATATCAATGATGATGAACATGATCTCATAACATGAAGAAAGAATAAAATTCAGTTTATTACCAGTGAAACTACATTCGCTTACAGAATACATTAGGTCGTTTTGCAATATATATATATTGTATACACACACACACACACACACACACACACACACACACACACAACGCACAACGGGAAAATGTCTAAATGTCTTTGGATAGTCTGCAGCATCTTTTCATCTGTCTCTGGTAATGGTGGCGTTGCATGGATGTTCCTCATGGACACCACAGAGACAGAGAACACGACGAGGATTTTTTTTTTTTTTTTTTCTTTCTTGCTGACATCAGCACTGCGCCAAAATGGACAGTTCCATCCCGCCTCCCCTGCTCAGGCTTCATAAAGCGACTCAAACGCGCTACCACGTCGAGCAGAAACACTTCGAAAAAGTTAAAGGAGCTTGTTTTTTGGCGTGTTTCCCATTGAAACATCTGCAGCCGGAAAGCTGGGTGTGAAGATACAGACTCTAGGCAGGGTGACATCGATTGGGACGGTCCTGCTGCTGCTATAAAAAGGGGGGACACTCCGCCGCATGAGTTCCGCTCCATCCTCAAACGCCGCTCCATCCGCTCCATCCTCAAACGCCAAAATGAGTTACGGATCGGATGTCTATTCCTCTTCATCCTACCGGAAGATTTTCGGAGAGTCTCCGCGTTTCTCGACGTCCCCGTCCAGAATGAGTGCCCCACGAAGCGGCTACCGGTCCGTGTCTATGTCCAGGACCACCGGCTCGAGTCTGGGCTCCTATAAACGCATCGGGCGCACTTCTCCGATGGGGATGGACACGTTTGACTTCGCGCAGAGCACTGCGATGAGCAACGAGCTCAAGATCATTCGCACAAATGAGAAGGAGCAGATGCAGGGCTTGAACGACCGCTTCGCCACGTTCATCGAGAAAGTGCGCCACGTGGAGCAGCAAAACAAGGCGCTGGAGGCCGAGCTCGCGGTGCTGCGTCAGCGTCACTCGGAACCGTCGCGTCTCGCCGACCTCTACCAACAGGAGATCCGGGAGCTGCGTGCGCAGCTGGAGCACGTGTGCGCCGAGCGGGAGCGCGCTGCGCTGGAGCGGGACGCCACCGAAGAGGAGCTGCACAAGGCGCAGGAGCGTTGCGAGGAAGAAGCGCGCCGGCGCGACGAGGCCGAGCGCACGCTGCAGGCTCTCCGTAAGGATGTAGACGACGCGTCTCTGGCGCGCCTTGACTTGGAGAGGAAGGTCGAGTCACTGCTGGACGAGATCGGCTTCCTGCGCAAGGTGCACGACGAAGAGGTGGCCGAGCTCACCAGCGTCATCCAGGCGTCGCAGGTGTCCGTGGAGCTCGAGATGTCCAAGCCCGATCTGACCTCCGCTCTCAAGGAGATCCGCACGCAGTATGAGTCGCTCGCCTCTAAAAACCTGCAATCCGCCGAGGAGTGGTACCACTCCAAGTTCGCTGACCTGAACGAGCAGGCGAGCCGCAGCAACGAGGCGATCCGCGCCAGCCGTGAAGAGGTCAACGAGTTCAGGCGTCAGCTGCAGTCCAGGACCATCGAGATCGAGAGCCTGCGCGGCACCAACGAGTCCCTGGAGAGGCAGCTCCGCGAGATGGAGGACCGGCACAACCTCGAGGTCGTCGGCCTTCAGGTTAGTTATGACCTGAGACCTTTCTGCCTATATTTCGTAGGGTAAAACGAGGTAAATTACTTCCTGTTTTGCGTCAAAAGCCCTCTATAAGTCTTTAAATCCGCGTTCGGACAGATTTCGAGAGGGAAATTACTACATGGGCGATCCTAATGGTCTTCTCCTCTGTCCATGGTTCTGAAAGCAATTAATCCTGTGACAAATGTGTGACTACATTTACTCTCTACATTATAATAATAATAATAATAATAATAATAATAATAATAATAATAAAAAAATTCTAATAATAATGTATTGACAACTTGGAAAATTCTTATTTAATTCTTCTTATTATTTTCTATATAATATTTTTTTCCAAGTTCTACATTTAATATTGAAGTATGCACTGTAATTACTTAGCCTATGTAATGCTGATGAAGGTGGTATCTATTTTAGTATCCACTTCAACTATATTATTTTAAGCCAGTCATCAGTCTTATTATTTCAGTTATTAATCCTAAAGCACATTACTCTGTAACTATTATGAATTATTCAGTAACTTCAGCGAAAATGTGGCTATGAGAGTGAAAAATGTACGTCTCGACCTGCTTATGGGTTCTGGGAGTGTAAGGGGTTAATGTGCCCCACCCAAATTAAAATATACCTCCCTTGAATGTGTCAAAGGCTTTCTAACATTCAAATTTGTACAAACGTGAATAAATGCGATACAGCCTACAATTTTTTAAAAAATATTTTAACATGTTTATTTTTATTTTAGTGCAAATAATTCTTGGTTAAATTTGTCCTCAACCAGGATGCAATTGGTGAGCTGGAGAATGAGCTAAGGACCACTAAGAGCGAGATGGCTCGTCACTTGAGGGAATACCAGGACCTTTTGAATGTCAAGATGGCCTTGGATATTGAGATTGCTGCTTACAGGTAAATAGAGAAACTCTTTATATCCTTTTGAATCGGAATACTGATAATTGTGAATTCCCACCTTTCTCTTACGTGTTAAACCCCCCTCCCCCTCACACACACACACACACACACACACACACACACACACACACACATATTTTTCTTTCAACATCCCTCCTCCCTCATTACAACCCCTCTCCTTTTTTTCTTTTGTCATACCTTTCTCAGGAAACTTCTGGAAGGAGAGGAGACCCGCCTAAGCACAGGCATCACCTACCCCTTTCCAGGCTCCCAGAGCTACAACTACCAGAGCCGTATCTATACCAGCTCTACCAAGAGCACCAAGAAGGAGAAAGGAGATGATGAGGACAAACCGATTGGCGGGTCCGACAACTCCGTTTCCAAGAAGGGTGAAAAGCATGATTCTGGAGATGTTGACATTGTCACCTCAAAGAACTAAGTCTCATCTCCCTCCTTGGTCACCCCCCCCCTCCCCCCCACCGGTGTCCTCCACTAGGAATGTCTCAGAGAGGAATCCAGTGTATCCGTGTATCAGCTCTATCTTTCTCTTTCTCTCTCCACTTATCGAGTACAGCACTCTCAGTAATAGGGCGTCTGTCCCCTTAAGATAGACCGCACACTCTTTAGGCACAGTCCACTCTTTCTCTCTGCTACTCTTACTTGTTAGCTGATCAGGTCTGCGTTGTTTTGCATAGGTGTTGTCTTAAAATACCCTTAAGTGCACTAACACAGGCTACGCTCATCACATTCCAGAAAGCTTATGTGCATATGTGTGAACATACACAATATATTCAGGACAAAATCCTAATCTGTTCACAAATTTGTCAATATTCACTATTCATTATACAGAAAAAACAGCACACTACATGGCCATCCCAATTTCTTTATTTATTTTGCTGTATTCCAGGGGTATTCAACTCAGATTTGTGAAAATTCCTTGCTTACAAAGGTCTGGTTAAGCAGCTAACATAATTGGTCACAACAGTCTTTTAATGCTTAACCATTTATGATTCGTTCCTGGCTATAAATAAAACACAAATCCAAAGTGGTTATGTTTTGTTTCACATTGGTGATTCATGTTACCACTTTTGACTAGAGGCACCGACTCCGAACAGATAAGATGCACCTGTTCTGAAAAGATGTCATCTCTGTCCAGTCATGTTTAAAGTCTGTGAAAAGTCTTCCCTTCCTCAATAAGCTGACTTCAGCTAAACAATTGACATAAATGCATGTGATTGGATAAGCCACAATAGAGGATCTGCTACAGATGGCATGCTGGTTCATGTTTAAAAACTAGACTTGGTTCTGCTACAGTGAAATACTTTGATATTGGTCCACCGGTTGACGACCCCTGCTGCACACCATGGCAATATTGTTACTTGAGGACTTTTTCTGTAGTCTCGGATATTTTGTTACATCTAAAGCTTCAGTCGTACTACTCTTCCTATCATTAGCTGCGTTTGATTCATGATCTGCATTCACACATGTGCGCATGGTAACATTGCATCCCAGATCACTTTCTCCAAAACCTATTGCCAAAGCACGAAATTCCTCTCCAAGACTAATCATGGTGCCAATCTGACTCTCCCCTGCTTGAAAATGAGTTGAGTGCAGGCAGCAGCTGATATTAATGCATGATGTTTATTCCCTGTTTGCATGTCAAGTGTAAGTGTGTATGGGCCATCCAGCAATCCTTTATTACCATGCTGTTCATTCATCTTGCTATGTCAATCATGCATTGAATCACAATAGACTGTATCAGCTAATTAGTGCACAATGCTGCTTGGTATGCGTGATAGTAACACATAATTATTCAGGACACAAATGTATTAGGATGTTACTTAAACTAGGTTTGGGAAGCAAACACAAAATATGGTGAACAATTTAAACAGACACTCCCGAGTGCCATTTGTCCTATTGTCAGGAGATCACAAGTTCAAATCCTGATGATGTTGTTGCCACAGCCATCCTTGGCCTGAAGGCAAGGGAGCAAAATTGTCTGTGCTGTCTGGGTGAGAGGGATGGCATAATCTCTCTCCCCTGTCAATCACAGTGACACTAGCCAATCATAGGCACCTGTGAGCTCATGTATGGGGAAGAGGGCAGATAGCCCTTTCCTCAAAGTGTGTTACGCTACCCTGTGACACAGCATGAGCAGCAGTTTGGTGGGTGGAAATTGGTAGGTGACCAAATTGGGGAGAAAAATGGGTGAAAAAGAGGTGTTTAAACAGTAATGGTGAACATACGAGTCTTGCTTTTGAATTAGAGGACAAATATATTAAAAATGAGCACAAATGTAGCATGGGCTAATGAACTGAAAGACATTATTTAAATAAGAATATTACATGTATACACAAATGTACCATCATCCATAATCAATGCATAACAAAAATGCACAACATAATGCACAAAAAAAACAACAACAAACAAACACAAAACCAAAACCTGTTCTCCGAAACCTCACCTTCTATTACGAAAGGAATATAATTTATAAAGAATGGCTCAGACTAAACCTATACTCTTCAATACAACCACTCAAATACTGTAAGTCCAGACATAGACTTACATCAACAACATCAATGCACAAAGCAAAGCTTCCCTTAAGTATCAGTTTGTATTAATTAACTAATAATCAGTGCTAATGTGAATCTTTTCTAATTCTACTTGATCACTGCCAGGTCTTGACACCACTTGCCTCAAGGCACTATAGGCCTGACTTACTGCACTCTTCACTGTGATCGAATCAACTGTACTGCAGCATGTTATAGAGGTTTACTTTTTTCGCTGAATAGTCTGTGGAGAAAATGATGGTGATAAATGTGGTAGTTTGCGTATATGGAATCATCCAAACAGTTCCCCATAAAAAGTTAAAAAGGTTATATGAAATGTTCTGGCAAATATTGAAGTTTGTCCTTCCCTTTCCTTTGGGGACCCACTGTCGTGTACTGTAAGTGTTTCCTGTGCTGACACACTTCATTTAAGCAATTAAGCATCTGATAATGAGTTGACAAGCTAGAACAAGTGTGTTAGCGCAGTGGAAAAAAACAAAAATGTGCTATTTATGTCTCGAAAACTGCACATTAGAACTTTTGGTCTTAAGAATAAATGAAAAGTTCTCTCAAGATACCTTTCACCTTTGGGTGTCTACACAAATAATAGTAATATGTGGAAGATGAAACGTTAATATTTTTAAAGCTTTGCAACACACTTCAGATGAGCAATCTTTAACGAATACAAAAGGCACAAAAGTCAATATTACTTAATGCTTTAGGTTATCAAATTGCCTTAAATCACCAGCAGCTTGCTGAAGCTATCAATGTGTGGGTTTGTGTGTTGTGTCTGCTACGAATGTGCTCTGTTGATTGTTCTCTCTAGATATTACAATGCTACAACGAATAACTTATACAATGATGTCTGTAGGAACTGAATGTAGATTATGCACTCTAGTCTTTATCCTTTATCTTACTACTGTAACACCAATGACCAATAAAGACTTAGCATTATGAAGTCCATATTGCTGTTTGTCTGTGTTGTGTTTCCTTCCCAAAATGTTATTTATTATGCCTACCATAGCCAAGATTTCTTTTTATGTAGCGCCATTTGGTGTTATTTTTGGTGGAATTGAAAATGAGGGAATGCTGTATTTAGTGGTTAGACAGTCATTTTAAAGCTTTTAATAATTAAAAAAAAAACATACAATAGATATCATAATCAATCTTTTCCAGTTCATTGCTAATATTCCTACAAATATTTTTTGCATTGAAACTTTGTACCATGTACATTTTTGTATGTAATCAAGGCTCTGTCTAATTAAATCTGCATAAGTGTGCATACATCATAAAACCAAAACGTCGAGTCTTTTGATGTTGTTAGAATTAAAAGATTTATTTCAGTGTGAAGATGCTCTTGAGAGAAATGATTTTACAGAACAATTCGTTGGAAAGTCGTTTATTTGAATTTATTTAATCAAGAAAATACCTTGCAAAAATGAAAAGAAAAAAAAGTAAAAATTATTTTGTGCCATTTTTTAGTATAAAAGCCAATGAAAATCTGAAAATGATCCACATTTTGGCAAATTCCTCTGTAATATCATTCCGATTAGAGACAGAAATGAAAATGAAAAATTGTATGGATGCAGGTTATCAACCAAGTTTTGGTTCTGAAGATGAAAAAAAAATGATTTTGAGAAATTTGCTTTAAAAATTCAAAGTGGTTTAATGTGTTTCCCGTCTAGTTAGTGTGGTTTATAAGGTTTATAAAGGAAACTGACACACACATATACATACTGCTTTAAAATCTCCCATAGTTGATCAGTTTGGTTGCTATCTGGTGACTTCATCAAACCATTCAGTGAGCCCTCATGTCCTGGGGATGGGGTTGGGTCGTCCTGGAAGAAACATTTCAACGCAGGATAAAGGTTATCAGGCCGAAGAAATCTGTATTGTTCTTCAGTGACTCTTCTCTCTAAACGACACGTGAACACAAACCAGCAAAATGCCTACAGCATAACAGAGCCATCAGGTTTTCCTCAAACATGTCATCCATCTGTATATCATCTTATAAAGACAGAACAAGCAAAATAGATAAAAACACACGACATGATTTCCTGATACTTTCCTGTCCTAGAGAAGAATGATTATACTTAACCAGGACTTAAATTAAACAAAACACAGTAAAACAGACTGACCTCCTTTTCTCTGTATAGCTTTGAAAACCTTCACATCTGAACAATATGCACACACACACGTGCACACGCACACACACATCCCCTCAACCACACCCCTATGCCCTATACCAGTGACAACACATGCTGGCATAAACACGTATCACGCGTACACACACACACTCACACACACACTCACACACACACACACACACACACACTCACATGCAGACACCCGTCCTGTGGGAGTGCTGGGGTTGTGGCGCATGCCGCAGTTTGTCAAAGATTTATACCCCTGCAGTGCTACTAAGCTGCAGGGAGTGTTCCATGTACACACACACACACACACACACACACACACACACACACACACACACACACACACACACACACACACACACACACACACACACACACACACACACGAGACCTTGAGCTGCTCAGCATAGCACTGAAATGTTTTTCTTCTTTGTTTAGTACATGTGTGTGTATGATATCATCTAACAGATCTGAAAAATCTCTTCTCACTGATGGGAAGGTGTGGGAATTCACAATCTAGATGACACAACCATGATTGTGACAGTGATTCATTCATTGCGCAGAACAAAACTAACAGACAGGCACTGGACAAAATATAGGCTACTGGTTTGGAGATGTTATTCAGGCAAAATGGTGCATGGTTTGTGCATGATAGTGTGTTTTATTAGATTATCTGCATGTTTAATAGCAGTTTCCATTTATATGTAAAGACACGAACACTCTGAATGATGGTGCAGTATACAGTAGTATGTGAAAAACACTGTAAGCACTCCATGTCAGAGGAAAATTGTGTTTTATATTGCTAGTGATTACCTTCTTTTTTAGAGCCAATTCCAAAATGATTAGCACTCTTTATGAAAACAAGCATTTGTTCATTCATTCATTCTTTCATCCTCAGCAAATGCTTCATCTTAGTCAGGGTCACGGTGGATCTACAGCCAATCCCAAGAACACCAGGTGTGACTGGATAACAATACACCTTGCAAAGGACACCAGTGCATCACCCAGCACCCTTTCACACCACAGGGCAATTTAGAGTAACCAGTCCATCTACTGGAATGTTTCAGGGAGGTGGGAGAAAACCAAAAAAAAAAAAAAAACCAACAGAGTGAAACCCATGTAAACATGAGAAGAACTGACAGTACCCCAAGCTTTGGAACAAACCAAGGACCCTGAAGCTGTGATGCAGCAACACTATCCACTTAGTAGTGAAAAATGATTGGCACCCATACGATTCATATTTGGAGAAGTCTCTTCTGAAGGAATAACAAAACCTCCTCCCATAATGTCTAACAAAGTTCTAGACACTTGTAGAGGATTTTGGTCCCCCTTCTTCTTAGGTTTGTGCAAGGAGGCTGTCCTGTTTAAATAAATTCAATATCAATCAAATCCAGAGCCTGAGGTGACTTAAGCGTTAGTCTTGTTCCTGTGGAAATTTCTGTGTTGATTGATGGTGAAGGACACCAATTTATTTTAGTTTAGTCAAGGCACCTATAGTCAAGGCACCTATAGTCAAGGCACCTATAGTCCAGGCACCTATAGTCAAGGCACCTATAGTGCCTTGAGGCAAGTGGTGTCAAGACCTGGCAGTGATCAAGTAGAATTAGAAAAGATTCATGCTAGCACTGATTATTAGTTAATTAATGCAAATTGATACTTAAGGGAAGCTTTGCTTTGTGCATCGGTGTTGTTGATGTAAGTCTATGTCTGGACTTACAGTATTTGAAAAGTTAGTCAAAAGTAACAGTACATTATGGATACTATTAGCAAAATTAAAAAACAAACAAATTTTTACAAAAAAGATTTTCAGTAATACATGCAATTAATGACATTTTGAGTTTAATTCCTCAACTGATAATCTTAAAAAATAAATAAATAAATAAATAATACTAGTGTGTGGACTCCAAATTTGTCTGAGATTCTGCGAGTCCCTGAACAGGCAGGTTCGACAAAGAGGACACACAAAGCACACTGTCTCCGAAATTCTCTCATGCAGTCAGCAAAGTGTTAACTGAGATTCAGGCACTGTTACCTAGGATACTGTTGCCAAGCCCATCTTAGTGCCCCGTCGGTCGTGAGGGAATACACACTTGCACTCACTCTCATATACTTCTGTGCATGCATGCACGCATACACACACACACACACACACACACACACACACACACACACACACACACACACACACACACACACACACACACAGTGAGTTTTTTCAAGGTGTTCTGAGGTACAGATCAATAATCTAAGCAGTTTTGAACAAAAGATGCTTGAGAAAATAAAATCTATTATAATATCTGCTTTTTGCCTCTATAGTTGCTGAATCCTTCAGCTGGACTTCAGCTGAAAATTGATCCTTGAATAAGTATACACAGTTAATGTGTCTCCCCAGGGAAATTACATGATGAAACCTTTTAAACAGACGACTGACAGCTGACTGTGAGCTTTCAGACAGAGAAAGAGTAAAAAGGATAAGTACTGAGCTTTAATTAAGCTTGATTATACAACAGTTACATTGTCCTCCACTAATATTTGCACCCTTGTTAAATATGAGCAAAGAAGGCTGTAAAAATTGTCATTGTCATTATTGTTGAACCTTTTGATCTTTTGTTTAAAAAAAATCACAGAAAATACTCTCATGGATATCAAACACAAAACAGGTTTATAAAATATATATATATATATATATATATATATATATATATATATATATATATATATATATATATATATATATATATATATATTGTTAAATATAGGTGTGCAACAATAATTGGCACCCCTATGAATTCATATGAGAAAAATATATTTGAATTATATTCCCATTGATATTTTAAGTTTTTTAGTACACCTGGGTGACTAGGAACAGGAAATTGTTCAACCATGACTTCCTGTATCACAGGGGTATAAATTTGAGGTAACACATAGGCCAAATTCCCTTAGTCATTCATAACAATGGGTAAGGCCAAGGAATATAGCTGTGATGTGCGGCAAAAGGTTGTTGAGCTTCACAAAATGGGAAGTGGTTATAAGAAAATAGCACAATCATTGAAAATGCCCATTTCTACCATCAGGACAATAATTAAGAAGTTCCAGTCAACTGGAAATGTTATCAATCAACCTGGAATTGAACATGTGTCTATATTGTCTCAACGCAATGTGAAGAGGATGGTTCGAGTGGCCATAAAATCTCCAAGGATCACAGCTGGAGAATTGCAGAAGTTAGTTGGATCTTGGGGTCAGAATGTCTCCAAAACTACAATCCGAAGTCACCTACATCACCACAAGTTGTTTGGAAGGGGTTCAAGAAAAAATCCTCTACTCTCATCCAAAAACAAACTCAAGCGTCTTCAGTTTGCCAGACACTACTGGAACTTCAAATGGGATCGGGTTCTATGGTCAGATGAAACCAAAGTAGAGCTTTATGGCAATAAACACCAGAGGTGGTTTTAGAGCACACAGAGAGGTAGCCATATGGAAAAGTACCTCATGCCCACGGTTAAATATGGTGGTGGCTCTTTAATGTTTTGGGGCTGTTTTTCTGCCAGAGGACCTGGACATTTCGTTAGGATACATGACATCATGGACTCTATCAAATATCAACAGATATTAAATGAAAACCTGACTGCCTCTGCCAGAAAGCTTAAATGGGCCGTGGTTGGATCTTCCAGCAGGACAATGATCCAAAACATACATCAAAATCAACACAAAAATGGTTTATTGACCACAAAATCAAAAACAATCTAGGTGTCAGAATAAAGCTTTATCCACCATCTGTTGACACTCATTCCCTCAAAGTGAAATGGCAAAAATAAAAATAAAAACAAGGCTACATTTTAAAAATGTGTGGCTGTCAGCTAGCATGCTAGAAAACTGGCAGTATAAACAAAAAGTACCTCAGTGAAAGAAGTCTGTGAGTCTCATCCACTTTCAGATCCCACACTCTGCACACTCCCTGAGGCTGGTTAGGCAAAAGTGAAAACAAAATTTTTGGGAAGTTATTTCCGGAAATGTTTCATCTGCCTACCTTTGCCCCCCTAGGAATGCTAACTACATTAGCAACAGTATTTCATTACAGTATTGTCAGAGAAAATGTAAAATGACAAAAGACATATAACCTGGAAAAAAAGCCAGCAAAAAACAACAACAACACATGACCTGTAAACAATAAGGTTTAATCATAGTATATACAGCATGTACCAATATTTTATTTACTACACTTGGAATTATTTACTCAAAATCATTTCTTCACTGTTATAAATTTCACTGTATGTGAAGGTAAAATATTTGGGTGATTCGATTATTAGGGTGCCCTTTATCCCTTATAACTCTTTTCCTATTGAAAAAAAAAAAAAAATCAGTATTAAATCTAAGAAACCATGCATCTAACTATTGAAAAAAAAATGTGTCAAAGAATCTCAGGCAAACATCAGACACCAAGCATTGACTTGGCTGATTGATTATATTTAGAAAAATATAATAATTGCATACATATGATATTTGGTAAGTGTAAATGGTAACAATAATGGCTTAGAATCTTGCCTGCTGAAAAAAAATAAAACCAATAGAAACCATCTGAGAAATTCTAATGCTCTCCACTACAAATGCCATTACAAACCATCAGCTAACCATTAAAACAATTACCATTATTGGTCCTCAATGGTATCCACTAGACATAACATGCCACCAATAGAAGGCAACAAATTACCACAAAGAGACCCACAGGGAGCATTACAGTTTCTATTAAAACCAATACAATTACCATTATACAGATTAAAACCATTACAAATTCTTTGAGGGTTTCTGTTGTTTTTTTTTCAGCAGGGTTACGTTAAAAAGTAAAAAAAAAAAAAAAAAGTAAATTAGGTTAAAACATTGTAGGGTAAACATTGGTTTAACAGTGGTGTAGGGTTGTGTCGATTGTGAAAATGATGTTTTATATCTGTTGAGCAATCGTATCATTTGATCAAATAGATTAGCCAGTCAAGGACACTTGTGCTACACTTTCAGAAAAATGGTACTAAACTGTAGCTTTCCTTGTCAGTGGGGCGACCTTCGAAAGTACGCATTTTGTATCTTTAGTATATCTTTTACCCAGAAAGGTGCATATAGTGTACCTTTAAAGCTAAACCCTAAAAACTAATTAGGGCAATTTTATGTAGCTTAAATATTTTTTAATGCTACATTATACTCCACATTTCCAGAAGGTACGAAAGATGCCTTGATGGTACCATTCCTGCAACATGGCAAGGTCAAGTTTGTACTATTTTTTTCTGATACTATATAGTGTCTAAAACAGAGATACTGGTTGGGTAAAAAAGCAGAAAACAATACCAGATTAAAAAAACTTAAAAATTAAAATGAAATTAAAATTTAAGTGAATCACACAACATCTAAGGTTCTCAAGGACAAGACTAAAAACAACAAAAATGCTTCAATTGATCCAGCAGAGATTACAACTAGCGCTGTGCTGTTCGTGTTTGTTTATTCAGCACCTGTAATAGCAGGTAAGCTAATGTTTATATGTTTGTTGGTAACACTGTCACCATGCAGTTAATGAGGCTATTTGTTTCGGTCTCTAACATCAACACTAATTGGCTAACATCAACTGGCAATATTTAATAAAGCTAGCCTGTTTTCCTTCCTATTGCCAGGTTAGACTAGTATTGATTCCAGTAGCTAGCATGCAGTACATTAGCAAGGCAGCAAGTCAAATTCTAGCTAATGATAAATATTGGTTATTTACAGGATATTTTACTTCTGATTAATTCATTAGCAAACTATGTAGTGTTACTCATGTATATGACCAGCAATCATACAGAAATTGAATGGTTTTTAGGCAAAATTGTGTGGTTCATCTTCTAACAGTTTTGGATAAGTAATAAAAGTTAGTTTTCACATGAACAAATGACATTAGCTTAATTTCATGAATTAAGTAAAGTACATAAATACTTCCACTTTCAATTGAGTAAGATTTTAACACATTACCTATACTTTGACTTAAGTGTCATTTTCTATCATTCTCCCACCCCTGACTATGCCTGCATGCTACAGAAAAAAAATATCATTATAGAAAATGTTTTAATTTATACTGTATGAACATTTGAAAGTTTGCTCAATTGTTATCTTCTAAGCCACACAGTTTCTGATATGCAACCCAGCAAGCAAGTTATTATAAACTGGAATGAAAAGAAATGCCAACTCCTGAAATCGCATCTGACCAGATGTTAAAAGAATATTTGAAAGCATGTGCTCTCTTGTATACTAGTGCAGACAGGGCAGACGTTACAAGGTGAGACTGACACAGTGATAAAATCCAGATGAAAGGACTTGCTGTGTCATCATCAGTCTTACAGCAGCTCCATAATGAAGAGAGCTTTTTAAAGGACACACCAAAGGACTTAAATGAAATACAGTGTACTCGATACATATGTGTTTGTACTGCTGTAATGTTGTTCATCTATATAATATCTACCCACCATGGGTAGATTTTTTCAAAAATGTTATTTGTTTGCCTTATTATGGATTTGCTTGCTTTTTAAAAAAAAAAAAAAAAATGAATTCAGGATCCGACCATATTTAAAACATAATTACAAAATACAACGTGGAGATGTGCTTCTATGATGCAATACACGACAAAGAAAGGTCAACACTGTGTTGAAAATCCACAAGTCAGTGTGTCTCCCGTGTGCATGTGTAAATCACCCCACCAGGTTTCCTTCCAGACTCCTCTGGAGAGAAGGATGTTGAGACGGATGTCTGTTTGCTCCAAAACCAGAAACGAGGTTTAGATAATAAAAACAAAACAACAACAAAAAAACATACTTTGGAAATGCCTGGAAAAGCCTATTTTGTAGACAGATACAGTACAGTATCAGAGTTCTTTATTTATACTAGAAATACAAAGCAAACCTACAAACCACAGAGGATTATAAGGTTGTGAGTTGTAAACAGCTTTATTTCCACAGCATTACGGTAAAGCAAAAGCTCTGGCAGCTTTAGCAATAAGACCAAATGATTGCTTTAACAATCTTATTTCTATTCAGGCGAGACTCATTATCTTGGCCCAGGAAAACAATCTCCCCCCTTTGAGACCTTTCTTCATATGCACTCTGACTAGCTGATTGTTGGAGCATGGAAGATTTTACTTTCTGAAATCACTCCCTCACTCACTAGTACTATATAGACTTTTCTGTATGACCTTGAGCACCACTACACAGGAGGCAGCAGTAATGGAGACACTGGATTGAATTTTATCCTGCTGTTAGAATTCAAATGTTACAAATTGTTTAGTTAATACAATCAATGCAACAATATCTTTGTTTTTTTTTGTTTGTTTGTTTGTTTGTTTTTTCGCTGAAAGTGGCTGCATTTTGCTATTAAATCCCAGAATAGAATTAGCATAGAAATAGCAAATACACAAAATATAGTTAACTAGCTAATGGCTTGGGGTGTAATGATACACTTTGGTCATGATTCGATTCGATTCAAGATACTGGCTTCACAATTTAAACTCAATTTGATTCTCAGAATATTTTGAACAAAATTTGAATGAAGAAAAAGAAAAGGACTGAAAAGACTTATTTTTATTTCTGAATCATAATCACTATAAACAATGTGCATTGTTGTCTGTATAAAAGTAACTAAATAAAAAAATCTCTACGAACAGAGGTTTAACATTTTAAACAAAATGTAGTACAGGTTCACCATATTTTAAATAAAAAAATAAATAAAATAAAAACTGATTGAATAAACAAAGTCTCTGATACAAGGAAAATGATTGGATGAATCATAATTGAAGTGCCTAGGGCATCATTTTAACCGGCAATAGAGCTCCAAAGTCGGCTAAATTGCCTGGTTTCTGTTGCCTCATTCTCTGGTGCTGTAGATTTGCAGTGGTGTGGAGCTGGTATAATTTGAAAACTACTGAAGAGCTCTTTTTACCTGTTATATTGTGGTCATGTAACCGATTCGGAGCAATCGGCCCCAGATTGCTCTCTCTCTATATTTTAACTCTATGGTTTGTCCAATTATAGATTAAACAGTGCAGTTGCATTAGCTGCATAATGAATAACATGCTGATTCCCATGATGTGAATCACACATTTCCATGATGCACATTGTCACATTTTTGCATCGTGATGCATCATATCATGATGTATCGTTTTACACCCCTATTAATGTCTATGCTAATTGCATGAGTACATTAAGGACTTTCTAACCATTTACTTAGTATTCAGTCGCTATCATAATATCATTGAAAAAAAAAAAAAAAATATATATATATATATATATATATATATATATATATATATATATATATATATATATATATATATATATATATATATAAAATTATAAGATAAGTTTTCTTATTTCCATGATCTGCAGGAAAATTTAATGATTCAATCCCTGAACATGTGACTTGTGGAATATTCCAAATATTTCATTGGTAGTAGGGTTGTGTGAAATTTGTGGGACAAAAATGTACATTTTTCATAATCTGTAATGGATGATTCATAGAAAAGGGTGAGATGTTAACATGGATTCGCAAATTAATTCAAAAATAAGAAGTTTCAATTTAAAGTATATTATAGTAGGCTGGGACAGGCAAAAATGCTGTTTTCTAAGCATTGTAAAGGTTTTTATAAATGTTTTATGTTATTCATCTGAAACATGCACATAGATATCTCTGATTGTGGAATCACCCTGACATTTTAAAAACAATTTTCTTTAGACCACTAACAAGTACCTGTTGGCTTTTGTTGTTGACAAGGTGTGCTGAAAATAATCAACGATGGGTTGGTGTGATGCAGCCCAACACAAAGTGAAGTTACTGTTAACACCCCAAAGTTGATTATTTTCCTATATCAGCACATCCTGAAGTGTTTTACCACAGCACTTTGCCAATGATTAAAATTTGTATGTTATTAATGAAAGACTTTTGAACCATTTGTAGTTACATTTAATGTGGTGGAAAATCCATGAAACAAGTTAGTTCTTGTTCTCGCTTACGTTATGGCAGCTTTAAACAGTCGTTCCCTCACCGGCCTCTCTTTTTTCTCTCTCTTGAAATTAATAAATAACTTCAAGATAAAAAAAAAAAACAACAACAACAAAACAAAAACAAAAACACACTGTGTCATATTAAAGATGACCCAGAAAGCACAAACTCCTGAAGATTTTCCCATGGCTGATATCTTACTAACCAAATCTTACAAAGCACAGACACTGAAACTTCCTTCCATAAATGTTCTCCATTAAAAAGTCCCCTTATGGAAAGTATCACCATATCAACAATTATCATCTGTTTATTATTAGCATCAGATTATTTTGACTGGCCTTCCTACAAGTCCTCGTGAATGAGCTGTTACTATAGATGTCATAATAGACCCAGATTAACCTTATAGTCAGCACTATTTTCAGAGCCACACTGTTATAGTAAATCAACACCTTTTGACCAGTCAGAATTGAGAAATTCAACATTGCTGTGGTGTAGAAATCCGTAATCCTACATGTGGACTTGTGTTAAAATTGTTTTGTTTTTCCACGTACTGTATTCTACCCAAAATTCATTCTAATGGCCACCCAATCCAGTGCCATCTGGTGGTGACTCCAGATCATATGAGGCCAGGGTGTCACAGATGTAAAGTAGTTCTCTCTAGTCAACGACAAATAGGACGAACCATTGTGACATGTTTCTGTGTCTTTGTGTCGGTACAGTTCCTGTAACACGTTAAAATGAAAGAATATGAAGAGAAAATAAACACAGGTGATATGTGGTGAATCTTTTATGGGACCAGGGAATGTTTTATTGACATAAGGAAAAATTAAGGAAGGAGTAAGTCCTAAACGAATAGTGCAAGTCATTTAAAGGCTGAAGCAGAATAAAAAGAGAGGTCGAGAAAGCTCTGATACAGATAAAAGTGTGAAAGCATCACACCTCATATAGTGTCACAGGTCTAGTTCTCTCTCTCTCTCTCTCTCTCTCTCTCTCTCTCTCTCTCTCTCTCTCTCTCTCTCTCACACACACACACACACACACACACACACACACACACACACGTACGCACTGCATACATCACCTCACTGCAGAGAAGATGGGTGGGGCAATACTGCACTGCTCTTTATCACTCATGTATCGCATCCTCTAGGTGCACAGACACGCATCACGCATGCGCATTCTTACATACACACACACACACAAACACACACACACACACACACACAAATGGATTCTCACCCAATTCACATATCATTTGCTGCAATAGAGGTGTCAGGGTGTTGACTTGTCTTTATAAACCTGATGTAAGTGCTCCCACACACACACACACACACACACACACACACACACACACTAATCTGATGTATCACACACAACATGCTTGAACATACTGTAGCATACAGAGAATTTTTTTTTTGTTTCTTTTGGTTTCTGTTGCAGCACAGAGCACAGTGCTGTGTTCTGCCATTAATTATTTTTTTTTATATTCAATGCCTTGGAAATGTAATTAACAAAAATAATGTTTGCTTTCTTTTCTTTCCTTTTTATTTTTTTTTAAACATCTTTAAAAAAAGTTATTTTTTTAAACACCTAGAAAGGACAATCATTTTTTAAATGCCTCCATGCAATCAGCTGAAATGTGTCATAGTATAAGCATTTTCAAGTGTCAAATTCAAGCAGTTCAGAATACCCCCAAAATAACATTCATTATTATTCTCTGTTATTTAATGATAAGCAACCATTTTGTGTGCACTGTGGTACTGTGGCAGTATTTCCCTGGTGTGTGCACTGGCTGTGTGACCTTGAGTCATAGCTGTGAGTGAGGCGCACGCACACACACACACACACACACACACACACACACACACACACAGAGAGAGTCAGACATTTTACTCCACAACCAAAACAATTAAAATCAAATAAATCAAATCTTTAGTCAAAATTATATGACTGATGAGCTTAACTTGTTGCAATAGCAGCAATTTATATTCCCTGAACTGACACGCTTCTAACCCAGTTTAAAGAAAAAAAATGTTTAAAAAAAATCTAATCTGGGTAAAATATTCATTTTGGTGTTTTTTATTTATTTATTTGTTTGTTTGTTTGTTTATTTATTTAATTAATTAAGTCTTTTTACATTAGCTCACCAGACATTTATAAAATATATACAATATAAAGCCAGACACTCATTGGCACTATTTACATTCTGTATAGGATACTGTATAGGATTTAACACCAAATGTAGGTGATAAATCTACTCAAATCTTTTACTCAGGACATGTCTGCTCAAGACGCATGAAATGACCAGCTGTAAACAGGGTGTGAAAAGCATTTTACTGAGTATTTCAGAAACTGCTGATCTCCTGAGACTGTCACACACTACAGTCTCTAGGGTTTACACAGAATGGTGAGGGGGAAAAACAACCTTTGAGTGTCAGTTCTGCTGGTGGAAATGCCTTGTTGAGCGAAATCAGAGGCCAGACTATTTTGAGCTGATAGGAAGGCCACTGTATCACAAAAAAAACCATTCTTTACAACCGTGGTAAGCAGAAAAGCATCTCAGAATGCACAACATGTCGAACCTTGAGGTGGATGGACTACAAAGCAGAAGACCACATCGGGTTCATCTTTACGGATATAACAGACCAAGCAATATTTTTGTTGTTGTTGTTGTTACTGTTGTTTTCATTAGTATTCAGGTGTGGTGAAACAGGTTAGAGCAGCAGGTTGGCCAACCATCACATCTGTATTGTATCTAACTATCCATCCACCTTCACAATGGGATTAAACCTGACAGAATAAATTTGAACTATACAGTCAGTATTTATTCAAGCAGAACTAATGAACAGAAAGCCAAGAATAAAAATAGTCAGCTCACGTAATAGGTAGAGGCAGAGTTATATAAGACTATTATACCACACCCACCACACCAACACACTGCAGTCTCAAATCCAGAAACCTGAAACCTTGAACTAAAAATATTAAAATTGAGATTGCATAAGTATTTACCTCCATTGGCATGAAAACCCTAAATTAGTTCTGGAGCAATCAGTTGCCAACAAAAGTCACATGATTAGTTGAATGGAGGCATCATGAAGTGTCCACTGTAGTGTGCAAACAGTGTCATAGGATCTCACTGTAAATCCACCTGTTCCTGTTGTGGAATATTTTTCTTCGTTTTACCTTATTTTACATGATTATGTGTGAACATATTTCACACTTCAAACAACCTGCAGAGCACCATTAAATCCATTATTCTAAAAAATGTAAAGAATATACCACAACTGCAACTCCACAAAAAAAAAAAAAAATGAGGGTATTATTTAAAGAAAAACCAACATTTTATATATATATATATATATATATATATATATATATATATATATATATATATATATATATATATATATATATATATATATATATATATAACTCTGAACATGATGATGCTACCACTACCATGCTTCACTGTTAGGATGGTCTTGTGATTAACATAATTTTGAAGGGGTGTGAATAGGGGTGTGACTAGGAGTCTAGTGGTAGCTCAGTGGTTAAGACATTGGACTACTGATCAGACGGTTGTGAGTTCAAACCCCAGCGCTGCCACTGTGGGCCCTAGAGCAAGGCCCTCAACTGCTCAGTTGTATAAATGACATAAATGTAAGTCGCCCTGGATAAGGGTGTCTGCCAAATGCCGTAAATGAATACTAATGCACTGTAAAAGGGAAATAATTCACTTATATGTATTTTGAAGGGGTGTGAATACTTATGCAATGCACTGTAAAAGGGAATAATTCACTCATATGAATTTTTGCATGCACAAAAACTCCAACCAACGAGCCACTTAATCCTCTCTGGCCAAATCTCCAAATCTGAAACAAAACTCTATGGTTGAATAAACAGTATGTGAACTATTCCTAAGTATACTGGATATTATCCTTATTTTGTGTGTGTGTGTGTGTGTGTGTGTGTGTGTGTGTTTGTGTGTGTGTGCGTGCACACGCATATATTAAAGAAAGCCAATATTAGAATAAACTCTTTTATAAATACAGTAATTGATCTTACCAGGCATTTATTATATTAGGCATATATTAGTTACCAGGAAAGCCTCTCATAATTGGCTGTAGCATTGCATTGTCGAGCTCCACTAATTTATGCAAATAGTATGGTAATGATTCTGTCATGGCACATCCAAAACCCTTTGTATGCATATTCATGTTTATGGTAATGTTACTCATGAATGAGTTAATGGTTCTAGGATTCAATCTTTATTTAACTCATTCCCTGATTCAGAGTTCATGCAGACATACATGTTAACAGATTTATAAAAGGATTTTAGTTCTCAGGAAAATCTTGTGTGTTTCCTCTTTGGAAAATGAGATTCTAGGAACCAATTGTGAAGTCTTTTAAGCAGTGTTTGGCTTTCAAACAGCCACAATGTGTGTAAAAATGTAATAAGTTCCATTTATTTCCACAGGGATTAAATATACATCAAATCACTAAGCACCGACAAAAAAAAGAAAGTGAGCCTTTCTACCATACACAGCTATTACACTAATTAGCACCTCTCCTGCAAGCCATTATTTTGCAACATTATTTATGACAGTAAAGTAGAAGAAAATGAGAAAGTACCAGGTGCAAAGATCACAATATGCTAAATCAGGGGTGGAAAAGCTACCCAGCGCTATAATTTCATTCACAGTTGTCTGGCAGACAAGCAGGGTTAGTTGGCTGTTAATATAACCGTCACCAGCATTTCAGCATTTTTACTTTATCCAACAACCAGGAAAATAAAACTCTACTTTGTCAAAAGAACACTTTCATATGATATGAATGTATGATATGAAGTCTTCAAGAGAGAACACTTTGCGCTGTCCAATTTCTCTGTATCATACCAGGGAATTATTATTATTATTATTATTATTATTATTATTATTATTATTATTATTATTATTGTCTTGGATTGGTGAAGAAACAACTGCTTATAGCTGCTATAAAATCGCACAGACATTCCACAAAATTAAATGTAAATATAAATGGATAAAAAGTATGACGTCCTTCATTAATACATCAAAACTTGGAATCTGCAAATTGCTGTAGTATAAGAGGAATAAAACACCTCAGGATGTGCTGTTATAGGGAAATAAGTGAAACTGATTCAATGTTTATAATATGCAGTATTGCGTATTTTGCACACCTATACACTTCTAACAGTGTTTTGTGGCATATTGTGTGCTGCATTGCACTGTATTGTTTTTATATTGTACTATTTTGTATTTTAGCTGCTGTGACAGAGTGACATTGTGACATCTGGTTCCACTGCCCATCCAGCAGCCACCATGTCCCTGCCTCATGCCCAGTGTTCCCGGGAGAGGCTCCGGATCCACCGCAACACTGACCAGGATAGAGAAATCAAATAAAACATGAATTTGTTTTTGTTAGTAACACAGTGTGAGATGATTGAAATGAAGAAAGAAAACCTTTTTTGTCATTAGACATGTGCACACGTGTGTAGTGATGTCTAAAAAAAAATGAGCTGCTTATATCTAAAAGCAGTTTAGAGCATTTGATGGATAAATGCATTTTGCCTGCAGCTCTGCTGGTGGATTTTCACTGTGGCTTAGACCTTGCCTTGTGCCAATGGTTGCTGCTGTCAAAGGACGGTTGAAGGTTAGATGGTCACAGCACTGTGTGTGTGTGTGTGTGTGTGTGTGTGTGTGTGTGCGCGTGCACATGCATATATTAATGTCAATCTGAAGGCACAAAGATGCTCTTGTATCAGAACAATTTGCTCACCTTTAGCAAAGACGTGTCAAGGACTGCAAAGAGATAAAGCTCTCAGCACAGTCACACATACATACACACACACACACACACACACACACACACACACACACACACACACACACACACACACACACGCGATTCAAAAAACAAATACATCCCAAAGGAGTGATGAACACCCAGTCAGCAGTTCTGTGGCAGCAGTGGAGTGAAAAATCAATAGCGTAATAAATAGTGTGTGCAAGTGTGTATGTATGTGCATTTCATCACGCTGCCCATGAATTTCAGAGAGCAGCTCATAGAGAGCTGATTCTGCTATGGAAAATAATTCAAGAAAATATACCTGCTGAAGCCCCTCAGTGTCATGGTTCATATACTACAACCCTGTTATACTATTACCCCTGAGAATATGATGTTATTTATTTATACCACGGCATTGTTTATTGTTTTATTCTGATTGGTCAGAAGTTGTTGATTCATTTTCCATAACAATAGTTCTTGTTGTAATACGTTATTGTTCTACAGTAACAACTTACACGGGGACTTGTATGCCAGATGCTCCACATAAATGTGACAATGTTAAAAAAAAAATATATTGTGTAATTGTTGATATGGTGAAGTTTACAATGAGGAAACGTTTACTGAGCAGTTTTGGAAGGAGTCTCCAGTGTCATAGCTTTGTAACAGTCAGATGTAAAGCTGTATGTTTTAGTTTTTCGAGACAGGAATGTCTTCAGGACAGAGGACTTTCTGTAATTCTGTATGATATTGTTCACATATTGCAATAAAACACATCAGGAGGTGCTTTTAGAAAATACAGTTGCAATCAAAATTATTCAACCCCCATTGCAAATCAGGTTTATTGTCAAAATTTGCAGACTTTCAGCTGTTTGCAATGAACAAATCAAACAAAAGCAATTGAAATAGATCGACACAGCGAATGCTTCAAATGATTTCAACTGAAAATTCAACTTATAATGACTTCAGTCTCAAAATTATTCAACCCCTTCATGGCAAGCATCTTTAGTACTTAGTAGAGCACCCTTTTGCTGTTATGACCTGCTGCAAATGAGATACATAGCCAGACACCAGCTTCTGGCAGTGTTCCTGAGGAATCTTAGCCCATTCCTCATGAGCATTGGCCTCCAGTTCAGTAATATTCTTGGGTTTGCATACTGCAACTGCCTTCCTAAAATCAAACCAGAGATTTTCTATGGGGTTCAAGTCAAGTGACTGTGATGGCCCTGTAGAATCTTCCAGGACTTCTTATGCAACCAAGCCTTGGTGGAATTTAAGGTATGCTTGGGATCATTTTCCTGTTGGAAGGTCCAATGATGCCTAAGCTTCAGCTACCTCACAGACGGCATGACATTTTCTCTTAGGATTTCCTGATATTTCAGTGAATCCATCTTGCCTTCCACATGCTGCATGTTTCCAGTGCCAGAGGATGCAAAGCAGCCCCAGAGCATCACTGAGCCACCACCATGCTTGACTGTGGACAGAGTGTTCTTTCTTCATTCTTCTTTCTCCAGACATACCGCTGATCCATCATGCCGAAAAGTCCCAGTTTTGTTTCATCACTCCACAGAACAGAATCCCAAAACTTCTGTGGCTTATTTATATGATTTTGAGCCGACTTTTCTTGTGCTTTTGGGTCAGTAATGGTGTACGTCTTGGAGTTCTGGCATGGAAACCTTCTGTGTTTAGTATGTGCCATACTGTGCTCACTGAAACCTCAGTGCCTGTTGCCACCAAGTCTTGCTGCAGGTCTTTTGCAGTCACTCAAGGGTTTTTCATAACCTGCCGTCCAGGTATTTCATTTATTTTCTGCCGCTAGCCAGTTCAGGTATTTCATGTGTTCCAGCTCAAGCACAACTGGTGCAACTTGAAGCCCTTGATTAGTTGCAACAGGCATGCTTGAGACAACACCTGTTTTGCATATTTGTGCTATTGTGAGGGATTTATTCAGGGGGTTGAATAATTTTGAGACTGGAGAGGTCTCTCATAAGTTGCATTTTCAGTTGAATTTGGGGAAACCACTTGAAGCATTCGTTGTGTTGAACTATTTCAATTGCATTTGTTTGATTTGTTCATTGAAAACAGCTGAAAGTCTGTAAATTTTGACAATAAACCTGATTTGCAATGGGGGTTGAATAATTTTGATTACAACTATAAGCAAAAAAAAAAAAAGAGTGGTGACAGTAGCTCTCCTTTGTATTTTGCAGCATCACAACACCCGTCATTGATTATTTTTCAGTAACAGCGTCATATTTTTTTTACAGCATGTGTTTTATTCCTTAAAAATGTATATTTAAAAACTTAAGAGCAGCCTGAGAGGAAATAATAATATAAGGAAAAGGAATAGAAGGAAGAAGGAAATAAAAATAATAAAAAAGAATGCTATAATGATAGATATGCTGATAGCTCTGAAGGCTGACTTTGGATATTCAGTACACACATCATGCCCAGGCCGCTTCAGACAGAACATCTTAAACAGCTTTCATTGATGTAAAGCAATTACAGCGGGAGGGTTCCTTTGGGACAGGAGTCTGACTTGATCGATAGACAATAACATCACTGCATTGGACTACTAAGATATCACAGGATATTTGCAGCATTGGCAGCATTTTCAGAATACAAACAGAGAGATGCTACTGGCAGTAAGTGTCCCCAAGGCTGTTATGTAATGCAAACACTGCAGTAATGGACTGGTGTAAAAGCATACTCAGCTGAGCTTTAAATTCCAAATAAAAAGTTTCTATAAGCTCTATCACCACTCAGTAGTGCCATGCTATTGCAAGGATACCTTCAGGACTAATGAAATAAAATGTTTTAGTAAACAGTAATAAATGAAACCAACTTAATACAATATTTGGCAAAAATACCAACTTGGAGAACCTGCCACAGTTTTTCTAGAGTCTGTTAGTTGTCTATTACATGTCTATATACAAATGTTTGACATACAGTACATATATTTCTCTGTAACATTTACATTTTTTTGGAACATGGATGTATGGAAATCTAAAATTTGCTCTTGTTTACTGATACAGAAATGCAGAAGAAGTAAAATAAACAGGAGGCATGGTGGTACAGCCCATAGCATTGCCACCTCATAGCGCCTTGTTTTGATCCTTTGTGCCATTTCACATGCCAAAAACATGCCAGTAAGCGAATTGGTGACTCTAAATTGCACCTAGATGTGAACGTGTCTGTGCAGGGTGCTCTGAGATGGACTGGCATCCCATCTGGATTAGACACCCAACTCGTTCCCAGGTGTTCTCAGGATAGGCTCTGGATCTACCACAACCCTGACCAGGATATTGCAGTTACTAAAAATGAATGAATGGATTATTATTATTATTATTATTATTATTATTATTAGTAGTAGTAGTAGTAGTAGTAGTAGTAGTAGTAGTAGTAGTAGTAGTAGAAAATGGCATTCATGATAAGAACCTATTAAAATATTATAACAACCTTCAACTTGAGTGGCAAATGAATTTTCTTTTTCCCCCAGCATTGCTTTTTTTCATAAATTCATTACAACTTATTAACAGATACTGTACATTTATGTCATTTGATTTTTTGTGAAAGCATTTTTCCAGAAACCTTATGTAGGTGAAGACCTTGATTTGTGCGCAGCACTACATCACACTTCTGGTAAGAAGCTTTTTAATAATTCACACTAACACTTTCCCTGGGATCAGAAGAACCAGGCCTGCATTCCAGCAAGCCTCAGCCTGTCATTATCACACTTCACTGAGCTAAAGGAACCTCACTTTACCCCAGCCTTCACAGACACCCTCATCTCTAAAAGAGACAGAGACAGAGACAGAGAGACAGAGAGAGAGAGAGGTTCAGCTTTAGATGTGTTTTTGAAGTGAGTGGTGGTGGGAGTTCAGGAAAGCAGTGAATAGTAAATAATCAGTCGATTAGGCTGAGCAGTGTACGACTGCAGTATCAACTGCTGGACTGTGTCTACTGTTGGTGGCACAGTGCCAATCATTTATGATTTTTTTTGCTGACTTCTGACACATGTAGCCTATGTGTAAACAGCTTGGATCTGATGTCTTTTTTTCCACATGCAATATGTGCCACACTCAAATGAGGCAATAAGTCTGAAACGTATTTGATATCTGGTCATTGACTTACACCAAAACTCTCTAGTCCTGGCTCTAGTGCTAAAGTAAAATTAAGCCTTAAGGCAAAATATGAAGAGGCTATAGACCACAATAATTAGCCTGTAGTGGAAATAACAAAATCAGTTGCCCTTTCTATTAACATGGTAATACTAGTGGGTCAAAATAGCAGTATAGTGACGGGGACATTATGCTGTAAAAAGAGCACCATCTTTCGGATGAGATGTTAAACTGAGGTCCTGACTCTCTGTGGCCATTAAAAATCCCAGGTCACTTCTCGTAAAAAGTAGGGGTATCACCCCGGTGTCCTGGCAATATTGCCCCATTGGCCCTTGTCTATCATGGCCCCCTAATAATCTCCATCCCTGAATTGGCTACATCACCCTCCTGTCCTCTCCTCTCCACCAATAGCTGGTGTGTGGTGGGCATTCTGGCGCACTATGACTGGTGTTGCATCATCCAGGTGGATGCTACACACTGGTGGTGGTTGAGGAGATTTCCCCCCCATACTATGTAAAGCGCTTTGAGTGTCTAGAAAAGCGCTATATAAATGTAACGAATAATAATAATAATAATAATAATAATAATAATAATAATAATAATAATAATAATAATAATAATAATAATAATTATTATTATTATTATTATTATTATTATTATTATTATTATTATTATTATTATTATCAGAATTGTGCTTCAAGAGCCACAATGTAAAGGTAACCAGTAACCATAGTCACAGGAGCTCAATAGCAAACTGTGGGCAGCAGAATCTGTGAATTATTGAGTATAGAGCTATCATAGTATTGGCTGATTGGACTAGTTCTGTATCATTAACCAGTAGCAGCTAGTGAGAGTAAAGAGGTATACATTGCCGAAAGCAGAGCTGATATAAGAAGCTGGCATGCCTCAGGGAACAACATTGAGGCCTGCTTTAGTAATTCTTCTAGAGGTTTCTCTTGCTTTAATGATTTTCTTTCCCATTGTTTATAATGGATATAACGTGCACGTTTTCTAACATTTTCTCTACTTGCATTTTCCTTTTCATGCCCCATTCTCTCTCAGTGCTTTCCTTTCTGTGAGTCACACATTATTAATAATTGAGTTTTGCTACAGAGTATTTACCGAGCTGCATTTTTAATGTCTAATCAAGTTAAAGAAAAGCCCAGACAATACCAAAGAGTGCAAGATGCCTTAGAGAAATGACCCCAAATATTTGCTTGTACCAGTATACAAACTGCATAATGAAATCATTAATCAGAAAGATTAAACCAATCTAATAAAAGTTACTGCTTTAATGTAAGGTTTTTTTGTTTGTTTGTTTGTTTGTTTGTTTTTACAGTGGTCTTAATAATGCTATGATATTCTACACTGACTGAACTTAGCATAGATAATGTGTTTGCAACATGATGCAATGTATAATGTATATGAGGCAGTGCGTAAGAACAGTGAATCATTAATTATGAGGGATTTTTGGATTTATGGTTAAAACTGGCTTCTCTTTCTCATTTTCAAGCCCAGTACTGATTTAAAAATGTATAAATTGCTCAGAGTTTATGCTTGTGAGCTATTTACAGTGTATTGCCATACATTTTACGAGGTGTAATTTTTCAGCACATTTATTTGTTGTAAAACTTGTGCATTTTTAATTGTATTCCTGTAGAGCATAAAGCAATGCAAATTAAATAAAAATTATTAATAAGTAATCACATTGTACATACCGACTTCCCTGTGTTAGTCTCATGGTAGCGCCAAAGGGTGCAGAACTACGCTTCCCATCAGCACCCGAGGCTTTGCTTGTGTAAATACTGTATATATATAAAATATACTGACAAGCAAATTGAACAGGAACACGTGTACACCTGCTGATTCATGCAATAATCCAATCAGCCAATCATGTGGCAGCAGTGCAATGCATAAAATCATTCATATACGTACATGCAAGTCAAGAGTATCAGTTAATGTTCACATCAAACATCAAAATGGGGGAAAATGTGATTTTAGTAACTTGGACTGTGACATGGTTGTTGGTGCGAGTGAATGGTTTGAGTATTTCAGAAACTGCTGGTCTCCTGGCATTTAGAGACGCACAACAGTCTCTAAAGTTTACACAGAATGGTGCGGGAAAAAAAAGCATCCAGTAAGTGGCAGTTATGTGGGAGGAAACCTTTTGTTAATAAGAGAGGTCAAAGGAGAATGGCCAGAATGGTTCGAGCTGACAGGAAGGTGAAGGTAACTCAAATAAGCACTCTTTATAACCGTGGTGAGCAGAAAAGCATCTTATAATGCACAACATGTCAAACCTTTAGGTAGATGGGCTATTCCAACAGAAAACCACATCGGGTTCTACTCCTGTCAGCCAAGAATTCACTGTATTCTTCCACTGAAGTACAAGTCTAGCTTCCATATCTGTCTTTACCAGCTGCCAATGTTAATCCCTGCCACTTTTACAATTTAGTCACAGATAAGAGATACACTTCTATATCTCTATAGAAAAAAAAACATTTTAGCAGTAAAACTAATGCTGTGCATACTGTAGCATTTCTGCATTACATCATACAACATTAAAACATACTGCGCAACAAGCAGTATTAAAAGCATAAAGGTGTCAAAGTTTTTATATTTAAACAACTTGTGCTGTTACAGAAATTGAGAACTCCATACTGCTTTAACTTGTATCGACTTGAATTAGATTGCAGCACATGCTTCTGATGAAGATGAAGCATGCAGCTGAGAGCAAGCTGTGTGAATTAATCAGGCTCTGCTGAAAATAACATGCCACAGCCAGCCAGGCAAGGAAAAGGAGAGAAGAGAGAACAGAAAAGCACATCACAGCTACATGAGGGAGCCAACACCCACCCTGCACAAACACACTGCAGTACAGATGAACACTCATAAAGATACCCCAAGGGTGTAAGACGTCTCAAAATTACTCTCTTGTAGACTCGTTTGCAGCCTTCCTCTTTATTTCTCTCTCTCTCGTTTCAGTCTATTGCAGTTATTTCCTGTATCACCCCCATTACAGAACTACAAATTAACATTCAAAACAGCCAAAGCAACTTTGACTTAAAATGTCCAATTACAGGCTATCATTGTGTCATACATTAGCTGTCAGTATTCATAAATAAATTGCTAAGCTACATGTGCCTCTTTTCCTCTTTGGTGTCTGACAATTAAATGTGCTGTCCTGGAATACAATATATGTGTCAGGTAAACACAAAAGCCAAAAGAAACTCTGTGGTCTACAAACATGGCTGCAAAGGACTACACTTGGCAACACACACGGTCACAGTCACCAGACTTCTAATCACACACACACCCGTTCCCAATTAACTCCACACAGTATTTAAGGACTCCACTCCACACATTCACTTTGAGAAATAACACTCAGTGTGTGTCTACCTGAACTTACCATGCCTTTATTCCTGTGCGGTGTTATTCTGGTTTTGACTTTGTTTTGTATCTCATTCACGTCCCAGTATTACGTTGTTGAACACTGATTTGTTTGCCAATCTCTTCATTAAAACTTCAAACTGTATTTGCATCCGCTTCTGCCTGCCTTTCATGACAATATGAATTTGTTGTTTATCACAAGAAAGTTACATAACAAGAACAAGGTGGTGGTGGTGGAGAGTGGAGGGTGGGGTCGCAAGCATTTTGGGCCCTCTTAAAAGGAGATCACTGGCCGAATGTAATGTAGAGGACTCAGGGACAGGGTTAGGATCCATATGTAGGATATCGTGTCAAAAGGAAGGCCAGGGTCAATACACAGATATCAAAAAGGCAGATAAAACCAGTAGGGAGATCTTAAGAGTAATCAGAGTTCAGGCACAGGTCAAGACAGTAATTGCAGAGCTATCCAAAATCCAAGATGGGTAATTCAAACGCTCATAATGTATAATGTTGTGAAGAAATAGCAAGGCTTTGTGGTGTGTATGTGAGTCCATGTGCTTTATATACATATTAGACAAGAAATGAGTGTGACCATAGAAGAAGTCTCCAAGAACTTGGGGGCAGATGTGATAGAACCTGCCATGGAGTCAGCCTTTTTGTGGATTTGACATTTCCCACATCATACTTCTTTCAGCAGAATGGCTCTAAATCAGTTTTCAGTGGAATCTACACTACAGTGCCAAAAGTATGTGGATACCTGACCATGACCCCTATAAGTTGGCCTTTTATAAACTTTTCCCACAAAGTTGGAGGCACATTATTGTCTAGGATGTCCCTGTATGCGGTAGCATTACAGTTTCCCTTCACTTGAACTAAGAGGCCCAAACCTGTTCCACCATGACAATGCCCCTGTGCACAAAGCAAGCTCCATGAAGACATGGTTTGCCAATGTTGCAAGCACTCAACTGGAAGAACTGATTTGGCCTGTAGAGAGCCCTGATATGAACCTATTGCTCTTAAAATTAAAACAATGCTGTGATCATAAGTGGGTAATAGGAAATTCTTTTACTCTAGAGGGGTCCTTGCTGAAAATGACTGAGTACCTCTGTTTGAGATAACACAACAGCAAATCAATTGCTGGCTGCTGGTTACAAATACTGTATGTTACTGATATATGATAAAAAATGTTCAAATGTTCAAATTAGGACAACAGTCCTAATGTATAAATTTTTCCTAATGGAAAAATGAAAGGTCGTCAAAGCTTGAGATCATACAACCCCTGGCAAAAATTATGGAATCACCACACTTAGAGGATGTTCACATGAATTTTTTACTTCGTAGCAAATAAACAAAACACAGATATGGCACAAAACAATTTTTATTTAATAGCTGAACATTCTGGCTTCGTAAAACATACCTCAAACAAATTAAACGAAATTGTTTTAATTAATGGCATATTTTTTTCCAAATCAAGTAGAGGAAAAAAATTATGGAATCATCAACAAGAAAAAAAAAACAATTAGTACTTTGTTGCTCTCCTCTGGCTTTTTTTCTTTGAGGCATGGACTTCACAACTGAGAAACAATATTCTCCATGAAGCTGGTTGCAACTTTCTTGAATAGCGGTTGACAGATCAGCTTTGCAGGATGGAGCCTTGTCATGGACGAATTTTTTAAATTTCCACCATAAATTTTCAATCGGACTGAGATCCGCCCATGTTTTCTGGCCATGTCATTGAGTTGATTTGCCTTTCCTGAAGAAAAGCTTGAACACTTTTTGCTCTGTGGCAAGATGCATTATCATCCTGAAAAATGATTTCATCATCACTAAACCTATTTTCTATCGATGGAATGAGAAAAGTGTCCAAAATCTCAATGTACCCTGTGCATTGACTGTTGAGGTAAAGATTGCCATCTCCTCTGGTCCTTTACCTGACATGTAACTCCTTATCATAAATGAGTGGGGAAATTTGATTGTTTTGTTCAGGCAGTCATCTTTATATGTTTCATTAGAATGGCACAGACAAAAGTTCCAGCATCATCTCCTTGGCCAATGCAGATTCATGATTCATCACTGAATAGCACTTTCATCCAATCATCCAGACTCCATGATTCCTTCTCTTTAGCCCCACTGTAACCTTGTTTTCTTCTGTTTAGGTGTTAGCGTTGGTTTTCGTTTGGCTTTTCTATATGTAAATCCCATCTCATTCAGCCGATTTCTTACAGTTCTGTCACAAACATTGACTTCTGTTTCCACCTATTTGTTTTTCATTTGTTTTGTTGTGCATTTTCTATTTTCAAGGCGTATTGCTTTTGTTTTCTATACTGACGCTTTGACGTCTTCCTTGGTCTACCTGTATGTTTTCCTTTTATAACTTTCCCATTTTGTTTATACTTGCACCAAATTTTAGACACAGCTGACGGGGAACAACCGACATCTTTTGCCACACTCCGTGTCAGATTTCACTGAAGGCATTTTATAATCCTTTCCATTGTTTCAGTTCACAGCTCTCTTGTTGGGGCCATGTTTCCTTTCAATTAGCCAAGTCCAACAGCTCAATAAGGTTTGTAAGCACTCTCTTTTAACTGCAGACTAATTTGCATTTTTAGTCTTGTGCTGGTATTTGTTCTAGAAAAGCAAATTACAAGGTGATTCAATTTAACATCGAGTGATTCCATAATTTCTTCCTCAACATTGAGTGATTCCATAATTTTTTCCTCTACTTGATCTGGAAAAAAAATATGCCATGAATTAAAATAATATCATTTAACTTGTTTGAGGTATGTTTTATGAAGCCAGAATGTTCAGCTATTAAACAAAAATTGCCTAATGTCATATCTGTGATTTGTTTATTTGCTACAAAGTAAAAAAAAAAAGTGGGGTGAACATCCTCTAAGTGTGATGATTCCATAATTTTTGCCAGGGGTTGTAGAATATTCATCATGTCCATTTGGAGTCCTTTGCCCAAAAAAAGTTTGGGAATCACTGTACTAGTAATACATAAGATTGTGGTATTTTCTTAAAATGTTAAAGCATCTTAAAGAAGAGGATACACTAAAACATTGAAGGAGCACTGCAAGTATCAAATTATTTGGCTGTTGGTAACTGTTCTTTTTATTTATTTATTTATTTTTGTAGCAAAACTTAAGATCACTCTATGGGTTTTTTTAAACTTATGAGGTTTTTTTTGCTTGTTTGTTTGTTTGTTTGTTTGTTTGTTTTTTAATTATATCAGTATAGCCTAACATTAATGCTATTACTATTTACAGTTCTACACTGCACTTTATTTTTGCCCTTTACATATTATAGACATTTTTATCACAAGAACAGATCAAATTTAATCTTGTAATAGCATTTAATTCCACCAGATGGCACCAACATCCCTTTGAATGGCAACTCTTTTAGAATTCTGAAGTGGAACCTGTTCAATAACTTTCTTGGAATATAAACAATTTCCAAGAGTTTCAAATGTTAACATGTTTAAAGAAATTGCATTACACAGATCATTTTTTTTTAATAAACTTCCATCTGTCATATTTCCATATCAGCCCATCTTGATGTACTATTCAGAAGCAATTGAAGACCTAGATGTGTTGGTTTAGCTGTGTTAGATTGGGGATGGAACTAATCACTGCAGGGGTTGGGCATCCATTTATTCCTAAACACCTTTTCAAATGTCTTGCTGATCAATATTCCATGACCAACATACCATGTCCTGTTTTTTCAAAAGTATGTAGGTTTAACACAGGTAAACCTAGGTTACCAGTGGATATTATCATAGTAAAGTGGCTTAAATAAACTATGAGGATCCCCCGAATCTTTCTTCTTTACAAGCACATGCATTTCCCCAAGAAGCAGGAGCGGCACTCGGGAAAAGCTGATTGGTGATCCACAGGAAACAATGAGACCCTGCACTGCCTCACACACACACACACACACACACACACACACAGCTTGACAGGCTTGAGAAGCCTTTAGCTATGAGAACAGTAATTCTGACCAGGAGATTGTTTTCCACAAAAGACTTTTGTAGGAATCTTTCATTCAGAAACTTGAACATTTATATTACATTGTTCATATTACATTAGATATGACCATTATAAATACACACTTTGTTTATGTGTACCCAAGCTCCACCTTAGCATCGGGATGCTAGGATAGGATATAGCCTAGGACATATTTCTCTCTGAATATGATTTGGTCAGTGCACAAATATGTCATTTGTTCTCTCTCTCTCTCTCTCTCTCTCTCTCTCTCTCTCTCTCTATGTATTTCATACAACAAATTACGATACTGTTAAGGGAGAAGACACACATCAGGTTTAAATGTCACATTATGCCTTTTTTTTGTTCAGGAAAATAAAGTACAGGCAATGTGTCAAACCTTAGTTTTATTATTATTTATTCAATGATTATGACCAGTACATTGTTAAAATGGTTTATGCAAGAAGTAAATAGTTTCCCAATTCATAATAACAAAACAACTTAATCATATCGTAAGATATTTGGCCAAATCAATGATGTTTTATAATATTTCAAATAGAACAATTTTTTTTTTTTCAGAAAAGAGTAGCAATGAGTGCTCTCTACAGGTCCAAAATTGTATTACAACAGCATTTAAGGTGGAATTAAAACAGAAGACAAGAAGTTAAGAAACAGTAAATAATATATAGTGTGTTCATTTCTAACAGTAAAATGCAACAAAACTTCATAACAATGCTGAAAGAAAAATCGTGTCCACAAACTACCCGTGAATTCTGATATACTTGAGCACAGAGCAAGACAAAATAAGCTCTTGAAAATGTAGTCAATGCTTCAGTTGTGATTTGGAATCCTCAAAAAATGGCAGGAATCCTGGCTTTCACATTAGCACTGCCCACCTGGTAGAAAAAAAGAAACATCTCCTTACTTTCCTGTTAGGCACAAGAACTGTTCCCAAGATGTACAATGTTAGGGTAGTATATAACTCAACATTAGACATTATGACATTTTCTTGTTTTACAAAAAAAAACAACGAAGCATGTGTGTAGAACAAAAAAGAAACTTGACTAAATGTTCCAGGAGCTTCTTTCTTTCTAATGGATAGCCATATGCTTACAGCAGCCATACAGTGAATTATTATTATCATATTATATACAGTACACACATGAATCTTTTAATAAAGATTATTTCCCCCATCAACATATGAAAACAACTTACTTCAACAATGCCAATGTTGTTCATGAAGACATCTCCACCGATCTGAATTGAATTCACTTTCTCTACTGCTATACGGTGATTGAAGGTGCAGAATCCCAGGCCATTCACAATTACCTGAGCAAATAAAATGTAACCTTCATTAATCCATTTGCTTAAAGTGTTGACTTTATTTATTTTCTCCATAATATAATACCTCATAGCCTTCTGGTTTAACAACTATGAAGATATCAAAGGCTCCTCCTTTGACAAATGGGCCTCCCTGAATATATACTTGGTTTTCCCATGTCCCATTCCTGCAGCTGTTAAGGACCACGCTGTCTATGCGGGGGTTGATGTAGAAAGCATTGTCATAACCATACTTCGGCCCAGTCTGCAAACTTATTTCAAAGCTGCAAGAAATTGTTTTAACATTTTAATGACTGTACCAGATTATACTGAGAAAGCTTGAAGTAAATATTTGTTAATTCAAACTGTCATGAAGTGAAAACACACTGAGCATACCGGTCACAATCTGAAGGAACAACCCCTTGGAAGAACAAAGCCAGACCAGGTCTCAAGTCTCCTGGGATTTTGCTGAAATAGATTTTTTTCTGTTGGGGTCATAAGCATTGTTTGTTTATTGCATGATAAATCTCCATTGTTGCAATAGATATTATCATTAAAATGCAAATGTAAAACTTATTCATTCATTTTTAAAATCACATGAAAATTTCTTTATTTATCAGTTACTCACAGGGTTGCAGACTGGTTGTGGCACATCAGACTGGATATTAGAAAGCTTTGTGCGTGAGATGCCAGAGTTTAGTTCCTTACCAAAAGTAGATGTGCTCCAGTTCTGGAGAGAGCAGACACATTAAAATGCTTATGGAAATGAAATCCTTATGAAAGGCTTTGAAAACACACACACACACACACACACACACACACACACACACACACACACACACACACACACACACACACACACACACACACACACACCACTGAAGAGCTTGAGTATACAGTATAACTTACTGGAACAGTACCAATGATGTTCATGATGACGTCTCCAGTAATGCTAAGTGCAGCCACTTTCTCTATCGGCATGCGGTGCTTGAACAGGTAATTCTTCTGCCCATTTATATATACCTGGAAAGTACAGAAGTGTTATTCTTATAAACATATTTACATGATTATTGACATTGTGTGGGTCTACTTATTATTTTAATCTCCATACCTCATAGCCTTCTGTTTTAATCACAAAAAAAATATCAAAGGCTGATCCTTTGTAAATGGGACACCCTGATATCCGTTCTTCAATCTCCCACTTCCCATTCTTGCGGTTGTTATAGACCAATGATATATCGATGTGACAGTGCATGTGAAAAGTGGCATCAGCATCTTCCTTTGTCCCAGGTATAAGACTGAATTGAATGCTGTGTAGAATAAAAACTTCGTATAAAACTACAAAAAAATCCATACAAAATACATAACAACATTTTGGAAAAATTCTGACAAAAGTCAATGTGACCCCATACTTTTATTTAGATCAATGTTTACATTATTGAAAACTGAAAACATACGATTTTCCTGCTGCAAAAGCAACCCCTTGGAAGTACAAAGCCATTCCAGTTTTCAGCCCTCCAGGAATTGTACCAAAGTAAGGAATGTTCTGTGGTGAGTATAAGCACAGAATAAACATGAAATGGTGATATAATATTTTTATCTAAACAACACGGGTTTAGCTGATGCAACAACATTCCTACAAATTATGCTTTCCATATTCAATGAAGAGAAAACTCAATAATATTTTCAAATTAGTGACAATTTAGACCATAAGGCAGTATTTATTGTTCAGCTGAGCTTAGATAGTTATATTAGTGCCCTCCACTAATATTGGCACCCTTGGTAAATATGAGCAAAGAAGGCTGTGAAAAATTGTCTTTATTGTTTATCCTTTTGAATACTTTGCTCTCATGGATATCAAACAACTGCAAACACAATACAGGTTTGTCAAAAAAACAAATTAATATTTTGTTAAATATAGGTGTGAAACAATTATTGGCACCCCATGAATTTATATGAGAAAAATATATTTGAATTATATTCCCATTGATATTTTACAATTTCTTTAGTACTCCTGGGTGACTAGGAACAGGAAATTGTTCAACCATGACTTCCTGTTCCACAGGGGTATAAATATGAGGTAACACATAGGCCAAATTCCCTTAGTTATTCATAACAATGGGTAAGACCAATGAATATAGCAGTGATGTCCAGCAAAAGGTTCACAAAATGGGAAGTGGCTATAAGAAAATAGCACAAGCATTGAAAATGCCCATTTCCACCATCAGAGCAATAATTAAGAAGTTCCAGTCAACTGGAAATGTTATGACTCAACCTGGAATTGGACGCATGTCTATATTGTCTCAACGCAATGTGAAGAGGATGGTTCAAGTGGCCAAAAAATCTCCAAGGATCACAGCTGGATAATTGCAGAAGTTAGTTGCGTCTTGGGGTCAGAAAGTCTCCAAAACTACAATCCAAAGTCACCTACATCACCACAAGTTGTTTGGAAGGGGTTCAAGAAAAAAGCCTCTACTCTCATCTAAAAACAAACTCAAGCGTGTTCAGTTTGCCAGACACTACTGGAACTACAAATGGGTTCAGGTTCTATGGTCAGATGAGACCAACATAGAGCTTTTTGGCAATAAACACCAGAGGTGGTTTTGGTGCACACAGAGAGGTAGCCATATGGAAAAGTACCTCCAAGTACCTAAAATATGGTGGAGGCTCTTTAATGTTTTGGGGCTGTTTTTCTGCCAGAGGGCCTGGACATTTTGTTAGGATACATGTCATCATGCACTCTATCAAATATCAACAGATATTAAATGAAAGCCTGACTGCCTCTGCCAGAAAGCTTAAAATGGGCCGTGGTTGGATCTTCCAGCAGGACAATGATCCAAAACATACATCAAAATCAACACAAAAATGGTTTAGTGACCACAAAATCAAGGTCCTGCCATGGCCATTCCAGTCCCTTGACTTGAAAACGTAGAAAACCTGTGGGGTGAACTGAAGAGGAGAGTCCACCAGCGTAGACCTTGAAATTTGAAGGATCTGGAGAGATTCTGTATGGAGGAATGGTCTCAGATCACTTGCCATGTATTCTCCAACCTCATCAGGCATTAAAGGAGAAGACTCAGAGCTGTTATCTTGGCAAAGGGAGGTAGCACAAAGTATTGACTAAAAGGGTGCCAATAATTGTTGCACACGTATATTTAACAAAGTTTTTCTTTTTATAAACCTGTGTTTTGTGTGTAATTGTTTGATATCCATGAGAGCAGAGTATTTTTGTGATTTTTTTTAAACAAAAGATCAAAAGGTTAAACAATAAAGACAATTTTTCACAGCCTTCTTTGCTCATATTTACCAAGGGTGCCAATATTAATTTAGTATGAGATATACACAAAAACAGCACAAATCATGATAGGGCAAATACTTTTTCACAACACATACATACATAATCATGTGCATAATCAATGGGATTAGTTTTGAACTGTTGCTACTCACAGGACTGCTGACAACATTTGTAACCTCTGACTTGATAGTAGAGAGAGACCATCGTGACATTCCCATACCGGTCATTATTTTAGGTCTTAGTTTATTAAAGAGGGAAGGCATGGAGAAGTTCTGTGGAAAATAAAATTATGTGCTACATAAAAAAAATGAAAATATGTTTACATATTACTGACATACATAACTATTAATCATTTAATTGATTTTTATTTCTAATTTTTTCTAATGAGGCTAGATTTTTATCAAATTCTCAATGCAGCTATAAAAAAATAAATAAACCAAACTCATATGCATGCATGAACAGTAGTCATTAGAAATCTGTTAGAATCTTAACTGACCCATTGGTCCACTGTGATATTGCCCTTCTCGGGAATTGTGAAGGGGACGGAGTCGCTGGCTTCACTCATTCCCACATCACTAACAGCTCTGTATCGGACCCAATATTGTTCTGCTGGCTTTAGTTCAGTCAATGTAAACCTGGCCTGTGCATCTGAAGTTTTGATGACTTTCCATGCGGCAACATCAGCTGCTGATTCAGTTGGCGGTGTCGTCCTGTACTCAACTGTGAACCATACTGTCTCTCCAGTTGGAGATTTTGAAAGTTTTAGGAGGACTTTCTCATCACTGGTCTCCACCACGGGTAGGGGGGGTTTGGATACAGGCTGGAACTTAGGATTTTTCAGAAGGCCGTTCTGATAAAGTTGGATGGAGGATCCTGGATTGCTGGGGTCAGATATGGAGGCAATGATGAACTTGGTTCTCTTCTCATTTTTATTGGCCATTGAAAAACTTGTAAAAAGAGAAAGATTCTGCCTCATTCTTGCAGAAATTTCAAGAGATGTGAACCAGGGCTGTGTTGCTTGGAGTGAGAAAGCTTTTTTTTGGTCCAAATTTGCCAACCCTTCAGAATTCACAAAGTCTTGTAGAGCCACAAGGTAGAAGTCTTCATTCTTTAGAGATGTAAATGACAAACAAACCACCACATCAACATCAGGATCAAAGAGGATGGAATTAAATGACCCTGAGGATGTCACAATTGTCAGGTCCTTCAGCCCACTGGTATAGGAACGCAATATATATAATTCAGCTGAAATGTCATCTAACCATTTGTTCATGTTGCTAGCTGTGAAGGGTGATGTGTAATGGTTGTTCAGGATGTCCCCCAGTGCCTTGTTCTCCAGTGCCCCACTCCGAATAGCTGGCAAAACACTGACCAGTGCCTTCTGGAATGCTATCTTATAATAACTGTTTAATTCCTGAAACTGTAGCAACCTGTCCTTTAGGTCAGGGAAATCATATGTAACTGGGTTTTTGATCAAATCATTGCATCTTCTCTCTACTTCATTGAGCTCCTCCAGCAAATTTTCTGTTTTACACACCAGGCTCAAACTGATATCTCTCACCAGCTTAGCAGCCCTCTTATCCAAAAGTGTGAGAGGATACAGCCACACAGTCACTGGTACACCTTTATTGTTTCTTTCCTTCAGCAGAGTGGGCAACCTCTTGCATGCCCTTAGAGCCTCGCTGTATGTGGTGGGGTTTTCTTCAAGCTCATAGTCACCATAAAATGTGACGTTCATATTCTCAGCTAGTTTCTTTTCATCTTGAGTCATCTTTAGGGATGCTTCACCCTCAATGGAAATGGTAGGGATCTTCTTGACCACTGCATGAAGGTTTCCTTCAACATTCTGTTTGCTCTCATTTTCTGCACTTGTATAATCAAACACCATGAAAGCACAAGCTCCATACAATACAGCTGTAACTACATGAGTGGCTGTTTTCTGGTCAAATACTTGTGGATAGGCAATATTGCCAAGCTCCTTCATAGTGAGTTGTTCAAATTTTGTTGTCTGGCTGTACTGCATAGTAACTCTGCACTGACGTGCTGAGGATTTGGTATCCTGCAGGTACTTGGCCGATCCACCAACCTCCACCAACCCACCTAAGAAACTGGCTTTAAGGGAAGCACTAACATCTAGGAGGTTGGCTTTTTCACTCATACTGTCAGAGGCAGCAAGCTTGACAAATGTTTTAGTCTGGTCATGCACATCAAGATCGTTACGCAATGCTTTCTTGTCCCATAAAGTAACACCTAAAACAAGAGAGTGATGAGAAATGATAGATGCATCGCAAATGACATTACTTTTCAGAAAATATTCTAAAAGCATAACTGTGGTCTCACAGTGTAAAATCGTCTGTCACTAGTTGTCATGAGTCACTGGATTCTGATCTTGTATTGTACAGTATAGAATCCTAGTCTCTAGTAGTCTAGTAGTCCAGTACACCAATACTGAAAGTGCCGAGAAGTTTCCATATGTTACTTTATTTATCTTTTCTTTCATGTCATCACTCTTGATTTTCTAACAGCATTACCCACTATGACAATAAAGACTACTACACATTTTTTGTTGTTGTAATTCATATAGATAACTTATATTAACAATATCTAATAAAAACATTTTAAAGAAGATACTGAGTGAAAATTAAAAAAAGAATTCTCTTTGGACCAACTGACCTTAATGATTAACTAAACATATACCTCAGGATTGAACACAAATATTTAAGTTGCAACTTAATATGATGGACCAATTCCCAATATGCACAAGCCTTCTCCAATGTTCAGTGGATAAATTAAGGTTCTGCAGTCACTGAAACTATCACACAGTTATGATTATGCCACAAATATGAAGCTTTTATTGGAATTATTCAGACACATAAGTGACAAGCTCGCTAGTCAGCATCCTTGTGCTTACACATTTCGCCTTAAAGCCAATAACAACAATAACAACAACAAGAATAAAATTTTTTCAAGTTTCCATCTTCTCTCGTAATCTTTTTTTATTCTTTTTTAATTATATCTTTTTTAATTCTAATTCTAATATAGCACTCTCATCATAAACCCCCACAATTTTTAGAAAAAGCTTGAATGTGTGTAAAATCATTCTTGCTTTAGCATAGATAATAAACATTACAATCTATTTACACTATAAATGAGAGGTTTACCTGGAATAAAAGAGTCCATGCGGCAATCATACAGCATGCCAGGATACAGGGCCCTTCCCAGGGCTGCCATTTCAATGATTTTGGGCTCCATGGCTGTCCAGAAAAACACAGTGTCATTAATATGCATTTCTGGATTATCTACGATGAGTGTCCTCCATATGAAAGGAGCATTAAAAAAAAAAAAGATTTATATACATAAAAAATATAAATATATCTATATAGGTAGATAGATAGATAGATAGATAGATAGATAGACAGATAGATAGATAGATAGATAGATAGATCTACTTACATAAATATATGTGAGTATATGAGACCTGTTATTCCCAGTGTTCCTCTATTCTTCTAATCTGAACCAGATTCTTCTGAAAATTATGTTGGCTTCGGAGATATTTATAGGCCTAGTTTAAAATCATAAACAATGTTAAGGCAAATAATCTGGGCAAATGATCAAACAATGATATCTTTACCTGGCAAACTTTGTGTGATCCACCTTGTGTTCCCAAATGAGCTGGTAATTATTTTCATGAAGCTTCAAAGTAAAATAAAGTTCACAGAGTGCACATAAGTATCACAGAACATGGAATGCAAAAGAACCTATCTGGTGTTTGTGAACATGTGCTGTTTCTGCATGCCCATACAGCTTTAAGTTCGGTTTAAGGCAGATACACTATGCAAAATCAGTACTGTGGGAGCAACTGTGTGTCATTTACCTTCAGTTAAAATTAGCCTAACAAATTGAAAATGATGTTGCAATATAGTTATCTGTTCTCTCTAGTCCAATGGAGAGAAAAAAACATTATTGCAGGAATTGACTGGTTTAGATCGTACCTTTCTAAAAGAACTTGGTTTGTCACTTAACAATTTTTCATGTAAACCATGCCCTGTATAAGACTAAACTGACAGTGTGAAAGCCCCCTCAGTTTTAGGCCATATAAAGGCCCTAAATCAGTTTTCTGGCAGTCCTATAATATGAATCGTTCAATCTCTACCTCAGAAGATTTCCCAATGATCTACCACTGCCGCCACTACACTACAAAATCAGCATGACCCACAAATCTCAACACTTACTGAGTCTTTTTATTTGCTTCAAGACTAATCTTGAATTATGACCTACATAAGAGCTGCACCATTCGTTAACTCAAGAGCCACAGTCTCTGATCCCTGTGTTTGGAAAAGGTCAACTTTTATCTTACAAAAAACACTATATACAATATATACAGCAGGTCCAGATTCAGGAAGATACTGAATTCATACAACCTCAGGCCACTATGAGCATCCAGAGATGCCTTATTGCCCTGCCAGCACCCCTACTGTGGTCCAATCCTTTTGCAGTGAAAAGCATCTTAGAATGCACAACATGTCATACCTTGAGGTGGATGGGCTACAACAGCAGAAAACCACATCAGGTTCTACGACTGTCAGCAAAGAAGTGTCTGTATTCCTCCACTGAAATACAAGTCTAGCTTCCATATTTGTCTTTACCAGCTGTGTCATACATTGTGTCATACATTAGCTGTCAATATTAATAGGTATATTGCTAAACTACTGTAATACCACATTTGAAATCTTTAAAAACCCTTTATTCTTGTGCATCATTATTCTGGTTTTGACTTTGTGTCTCGTTCACAATTCTGGATTTTACCTTCTTGTTGTTTGCTGATCGCCTGACCTTTACCTGTTTTTGGATTACGTTGTTGATCATCGTTTTGGATTTGTTTGCCAATCTCTTCATTAAAACGTCAAACTGCATTTGCATCCATTTCTGCCTCCCATTCCTGACAGATTACTTCGCTTCTTGACCAACACCCTCTGCACATCCATGCTATCACCACAGGATCCATAGGCAATGACATCATCACTCTTTGTACCCAGCCCCTCCTCCTCCAAGTCAGCATGTTGCACCATCTCTTTCCTAGTCACTGTGACCTCCAAACACCCTATCATATTAGGGTTCTATTGGATGCACCTACACAACCCCTAGATATCCTGGACAGATAAGGAAATTACTCACTGGTCATCTCACTGCCTCAACCACTGTCTTCAAGCACCTTAGCTTTTGTTAGCATCAACCACAGTGGAGAGTCCAGAAAATAGTACACCCTTTAAATTCCCCTCAGAATACCAGGATTCATTAAAACCAAGGCCAGTGGTTTGCCACCACAAGACCCTAATGACAGTGCAATTGAGCTTCTGCTTGGGACCACCTCCCCTCATTACTGAATTTATTCACTCTCCATAAGTGAACAACAAGCAATACAAGGAATACATTCAAAAAGCATTGCAACAGGGTATATATGCCCTTCCACATCTCCCACTTTAGCAGGATTCTTTTTCGTAGAGAAAAAAAAGGGGGTGGCCTTTGACCCTGTATAGATTAGAGAGGACTCAGTCAAATCACGGAAAAGTAGCGTTATTCACTGCCACTTGTCCCCATATCTCTGGGAACTGTGTTTTGCTAAGATTTTCATTAAGCTTGATCTACACAGCGCATATAACCTGGTCTGCATCGCATCCGGGAGAGAAATGAGTGGTTGAGTGGAAAATGGCCTTTAGTACAAGCTCTTATCAGTATGAGTATTGCATCATGCCATATGGGCTTTTTTGCACCCCCTCAGTTTTCCAACATCTAATCTATGATACCCTGAGGGACATGTTTGAAAGATTTGTAATAGCATATATTGATGATTGTTACAGCGGACACAGGGGAGCTGGATGCATGCGCTGGGGAAACGTCAGTTTATTAAGTAGTAACCAAAAATATAAGGACAAGGGAAAATGCAAAGAACCATAAGTATTTGGACAGGGGGAAAAGGAACACAAAGGCAGGGTCAAAAAACAAACAATAATCCACCAGGTAGTAAATCCACAAAAAGAGGCATTAATCCACACAAAAACAAGGCAATAATCCACACAAGAACAAGGCATTAATCCACACAAGATCGAGGCATTAATCCACACAATATCAGGGCAAAAGTCCAAGGTCCAGGAAACGCGAGGGCAGTGAAAAAACCATGAACATCCATTCACATAGTTAACTCTATCTACTCTAATACAATACTCCACACCGAAGCGGACAAAAGAAGGGCATTAAATACATGAATGGAAACGAGAGACACATGAAACTCATAATGACACAATAAACGGTAAACCAATGAACAAACATGTCACATTGACCAAGAGATAGCACACACACACTGATTCAGCAAATGCCCAGTTCCTGTCCTCCAAGTAAGAAGTTCATGCGCTCAGCTCTGCGGGACAAACTCATCACTTGGGGCCATCAGAGGTCTCCCAGGTACACACAGAGCTTGTTTTGTGGGACAAGTACTGGTGGCCCAACATGTTGACTGAGGTGCATTGGTTTATCTCTTCATGCACCGCATGTGCACAAACTGAGGTCCCTGGAACCATACCTGCATGGAAACTTATGCCTGGTGCTTAATTTGTAAATCTGCAAGTCCCGGAACACCAGGAGGGTAGTGATCTGGCAGGTCTGGAGGCACACGAAAGGTCACGGTCCTCGAACTTACAGACATGTAAAAGTGCTTCCAGTATCTCATGTAGCCAACGATATTCAATGCTGATAGGTAGGCCTATGTAATTGATCACACTGGTACAGTGACATAATAGCATAATGAACTTAATAGCAGGGAGTATTCTCTGTACAAAGGGAAACATTTATGGATTACACATTCTGTCAGCTAATGTGCTGTCACATAATAGCTACAAAATAACATTTGCCCAAAGCAATTAGAAAACAAAGCTATGATTCATACAGTAAGTGTACTTACAATAAACATTAACTGCACAACATTATCAAGAAAAAATCGTCTTACCTAAGACAAAATATTCCACAAAGCTGTCATGTCAGTGTCCTCCTACTTTTCCCTGTTCCTTTAGGTATCCATGAGCACACAAATGGCTCGGGATTGAACTTTGTAAGCAGTGGACCCACGATGTTCAAAAACATTAGAGACGAGATGGTGGGGATGAGAAGGGATGCACGCTGTGAGCTACAAATAAGATTGATTTTGAGCAAACCCTGCTCACGCTCCACTCGACACCGGTGTGGTATTCACAGAAGCCAACAACTGCCTCAGTCCTTCGGGAACTTTTTGTCTATTTGAGCCCCTGTACTCCCTAAAAGCCCGAATGACTGTACGTGGGCTGTTAACTCTATTTTATTCTGGGCAGTCAGTCTCACGTTCAAAGTCATGTGCAGGTTGACTTACGTTTAGCCTCGTAAGTGCTTCTAAAAACCTTCCACAATCAGGCTAGCGTGATCACAGCTAGTCATGGGAACGGTTACCAAACTGCTTCATCAGTTACCTGCTGCTGCTCACTCTTTTGGACTCTTGCCTTTTTAGTATTTTGTTTGTGTTCTTAAAAAATGCTGGTAATGTTAACTGCTTTCTTTTCACCATGATACACTCTACAATGCATGCTACGTGACTGTAGGCTTCGCTTCGTGACAACTTGAACTTGAAATGATTATGTTATGTGAAAGGGGCTACTGATTGGCTATTAGCAATATTTGAGCACTGGTAATATAAGATTAGCATTTTTATTGCCTTTTTTGTTGTTCTGTTTTACTTTTGGTGAATTAAAAACTAAAATTATTTGTTTTGATAATATTGCTGCAGGAGACTTTAAACATCCAGCTGCAGAGGTGCCGGATCCACATAAAAAGGTTCCGGAACACAGGTGTACTATATTTTAGAGGTGCCGGAATAGGATCCGGCTCAAATTAAGCTCTGCTTATGCCACACCTCAGTCACCCTGATCTCACCTTGCAGTTGCTCATCACCGATCTCCCTGAACCACACAACACACAGTCATCATTGTAATCATAGTCTGATTCTCAAAATCATTGCGCCTCATTCCCCTGTCCACTTTACCTACAGCTGTCACTACAGCAGAACTGCTCTTCATATGTTTCGATATTTCGGAATCTGTTCCCCTGGAGCGCCAACTCCACCAATTCACCAGCAGTGGACAAATGGTTTAAAAAGAGCAAACAGGTTTGGGAAAACACACATAGACACTTAGAACAAGTGGCCAAGTAAATAAAGAAAATGCACACCAACACAGAGGGGAAACACCACGATACCAACCCAGAGACCAAATTTGGCTGGCCACCAAAGACTTTAGAAACACCCAAGGATGTAAGAAAGAAACTAAACATTATTTAAGGACGCCACTCACACTCACTTTGTGAAGTAATGTTCAGTGTGCATTTACCTGAACTTACCAAGCCTTCATTCCCTTGCATCATTATTCTGGCTTTGACTTTGTTTTGTATCTCGTTCACGATTCTGGATTGTGCCTCATTGCTGTTGTTTGCTGATCGCGTAACCTTTGCCTGTTTTGGATTACGTTGATGAACAAGGTTTTTGTTTGCCAATCTCTTCATTAAAACTTCAAACCGCTTCTGCCTTCCCTTCATGACGATATGAACTTTGTTGTTTATTACAAGAAATGGTGGTGGAGGGTGGGCCCTTTTAAAATGAGATCACTGGTCAAATACCATGTAGAGGACTCAGGGACAAGGTTAGGATCCACATGCAGGTTAGGATCCCGTGTCAAAAGGCAGGCCAGGGTCAATACACAGATATGAAAAAGGCAGATAAAACCAATGGGGAGATCCTAAAAGTATTCAGAGTTCTGGCACAAGTCAAGACACAGTAATTGCGGAGATATCCAAAATCCAAGATGGGTAATTCAAACAGGTAAACAGAGAAACAGAACTAGGTTAATGTACAGGGCGTAATTCAAACGCTCATAATGTGCAATGTTGTGAAGAAATAGCAAGGCTTTGTGGTGTGTATGTGAGTCCATGTGCTTTATATACATGTCAGACAAGAAATGAGTGTGACCATAGAAGAAGTCTCCTAGAACTTGGGGGCAGATGTGATAGAACCTGCCATGGAGTCAGCCTTTTTGTGGATTTGACATTTTCCACATCATAATTCAGCAGAATGGCTCTGAATCCATTTTCAGTGGAATCTACACTATATTGCCAAAAGTATGTGGATGCCTGAGCATGACCCCTATAAGTGGGCCTTTCCTAAACCTTTTCCACAAAGTTGGAGGCACATTGTTCTCTAGGATGTCCCTATATGCTGTAGCATTACAGTTTCCCTTCACTGGAACTAAGAGCCCCAAACCTCTTTGTCAGCATGACAAAGTAAGCTCCATGGTTTGCCAAGGTTGGAAGAACTCGAGCGGTGTGCAGAGCCCTGATATAAACCTGTTGCTCTTAAACTTAAATTAATGCTGTGATCATAAGTGGGTAATAGGAAATTCTTTTACTCTAGAGGGGTCCCTGGCTGAAAGGATTGAGTACCTCTGCATGGGATAACAGCAAATCAATTGCTGGCTGCTGGTTACAAATACTGTCTGTTACTTATATATGATAAAATGTTCAAATGTTACAACAGTCCTAATTTATAAATCTGGGGCAAAATGCATGGTGGTCAAAGCTAGTGGTCTTAGAATATTCATCATGTCCATTTTGAGTCCTTTGCCCGAAATCTTTGGGAATTTCTGTACTAGCCATACCCAAGATTGTTGTATTTTCTTAAAACTTTAAAGTATTTTAAAGAAGAGGATATACTAAAACACAGCAGAAGCAATGCAGGTATCAAATTATTTGGTTGTTGGAAACGGTTCAATTAAAAGAAAAATAAAATTAGAATCACGCTATGTGAGTTTTTTAAAAGTATGTTTATGGCTATTTATATCAGTATAGCGTTCCTGCTATATTATTCATGTTAATGCTAACTGTTTAATGTTAATGCTAACTATTTACAATCTTACACTGCACTATTTCATTCTTGCACTTTACATGTTCTAGACACTTTTATTACTAAAACAGATCACATTTAATCTCACTAATTACAAGCATTTAATTCCACCAGATGGCACCAACATCCCTTCAAACTGCAACTCTTGTAGACTTCTGAAGTGGAACCTTTTCAGTTTCTTCCTTGGAATATGAAAAACTTCCAAGAGTTTCAAATGTTAATCATAGACATGTTTAAATAAATTGCATTACACAGATCATTTTTAATAAACTTCCATCTGTCATATTTCCATATCAGCACACCTTGATCTACTATTCAGAAGCAATTGAAGAACTAGACGTGTTGGTTTAGCTGCGTTAGATTAGGGATGGAATTAATCACTGCAGGGCAGGGTTGGGCAGCCATGATGCCATTTATTCCTAAACACCGTTTTAAATGTCTGGTTGATCAATATACCATGATCAACATACCATCTCCTGCTTTTTCAAAAGTAACACAATTTATGTTTAACAGAGGTAAACCTAGGTTACCAGTGGATATTCTCATAGTAAAGTGGCTTAAATAAACTACAGTGCCTATAGAAAATCATCATACCCCTTTGAAATAGTCCCTTTTTTGTCTTACAGCCTGAAATCAAAACCCATAAAAAATATATTTTTTGTTACAATTTTATTTACACATTCTGCCTTACAACATTCAAGTAACGTAAAAAGGAAACAGTTCAGAAACAAAAAAAAAGAAAACTAGAATAACAGAGTTGGAAAAGTGATCAGTCCCATGATTTAATACTTCATAGAGCCACCTTTTGCTTTAATTACAGTCATCAGTCTGTTTGGATATGTCTCTATTAGCTTTGCACACCTAGAGTGGGGAATATTTGCCCAATCTTCCTTGCAGAATTGTTCGAGTTCAGTCACATTTTATATATACATACTGTATATTAGATATGAACATTATAAATACATGCTTTGCTTATGTGTACCCAAGCTCCACCTTAGCATCTGGGTGCGCATGGAAAATGGTGTATCACAAACTATGAAAGGGTTCTAGGATACATTTCTCTCTGAATATGATTTGGTCAGTGCACAAATATGTCATTTGCTCTCTCTCTCTCTCTCTCTCTCTCTCTCTCTCTCTCTCTCTCTCTCTCTCTCTCTCTCTCTCTCTCTCTCGCTCTCTCTCTCGCTATGTATTTCATACAATATATTATGATACTGTTAAGGGAGAAGACACACATCAGGTTTAAGTGTCACATTATGCCTTTTTTTGCTCAAAAAAATAAAGTACAGACAATGTGTCAAACCTTACTTTTATTATTATTTATTCAATGATTATGTCCAGTACATTGTTAAAATGGTTTAAGCAAGAAGTAAATAGTTTCCCAATTCATAATAACAAAACAACTTAATCATATCATAATATATTTGGCCAATTCAATTATCTTTTATAATATTTCAAATAGAGCTAGTCTTTTTTATTTATTTATTTTTAGCAATGAGTGCTCTCTACAGGTCCAAAATTGTATTACAACAGCATTTAAGGTGGAATTAATTTAAGCATTTAATGTGGAAAGCAAGAAGTTAAGAAACAGTAAAGAATGTATAATGTGTTAATTTCTAACAGTAAAACGCAATAAAACTTCATAACAATGCTGAAAGACAAATCGTGTCCACAAACTACCCGTGAATTCTGATATACTTGAGCACAGAGCAAGACAAAATAAGCTCTTGAAAATGTAGTCAGTGCTTCAGTTGTGATTTGGAATCCTCAAAAATTGGCAGGAATCCTGGCTTTCACATTAGCACTGCCCACCTGGTAGAAAAAAACACCTCTTTACTTTTCTGTTAAGCACGAGAACTGTTCCCAGAATGTACAATGTTATATACAAAAAAAACAATGATGCATTTGTGTAGAACAAATGAACTAATGAATAGCCATATGCTTAAAATTCCACAGCAGCTGGACAGTGACTTATTATTATTATCATATTATATACAGTACACACATGAATTTTTAAAATAATGATTGTTTCCTCCCATCAACATATGAAAATTACTATGACTTACTTCAACAATGCCAATGTTGTTCATGAAGACATCTCCACCGATCTGAATTGAATTCACTTTCTCTACTGCTATACGGTGATTGAAGGTGCAGAATCCCAGGCCATTCACAATTACCTGAGCAAATAAAATGTAACCTTCATTAATCCATTTGCTTAAAGTGTTGACTTTATTTATTTTCTCCATAATATAATACCTCATAGCCTTCTGGTTTAACAACTATGAAGATATCAAAGGCTCCTCCTTTGACAAATGGGCCTCCCTGAATATATACTTGGTTTTCCCATGTCCCATTCCTGCAGCTGTTAAGGACCACGCTGTCTATGCGGGGGTTGATGTAGAAAGCATTGTCATAACCATACTTCGGCCCAGTCTGCAAACTTATTTCAAAGCTGCAAGAAATTGTTTTAACGTTTTAATGACTGTACCAGATTATACTGGGAAAGCTTGAAGTAAATATTTGTTAATTCAAACTGTCATGAAGTGAAAACACACTGAGCATACCGGTCACAATCTGAAGGAACAACCCCTTGGAAGAACAAAGCCAGACCAGGTCTCAAGTCTCCTGGGATTTTGCTGAAATAGATTTTTTTCTGTTGGGGTCATAAGCATTGTTGGTTTATTGCATGATAAATCTCCATTGTTGCAATAGATATTATCATTAAAATGCAAATGTGAAACTTATTCATTCATTTTTAAAATCACATGAAAATTTCTTTATTTATCAGTTACTCACAGGGTTGCAGACTGGTTGTGGCACATCAGACTGGATGTTAGAAAGCTTTGTGCGTGAGATGCCAGAGTTTAGTTCCTTACCAAAAGTAGATGTGCTCCAGTTCTGGAGAGAGCAGACACATTAAAATGCTTATGGAAATGATCCTTATGAAAGGCTTTGAAAACACACACACACGCACACACACACACACACACTCACACACACACAAATAACTGAAGAGCTTGAGTATACAGTATAACTTACTGGAACAGTACCAACGATGTTCATGATGACGTCTCCAGTAATGCTAAGTGCAGCCACTTTCTCTATCGGCATGCGGTGCTTGAACAGGTAATTCTTCTGCCCATTTATATATACCTGGAAAGTGCAGATATGTCATTCTTATAAACATATTTAAGCTATTATTTACATTGTGAGGGTTCACTAATTATTTTAATCTCCATACCTCATAGCCTTCTGTTTTGGTCACAAAAAAAATATCAAAGGCTGATCCTTTGGATATGGGACACCCTGATATGCATTCCTCATACTCCCACTTCCCATTACTGTAGCTGTTATAGGTAATTGACTCATTGGTGTAGCAGTGCATGTGAAAAATGGTATTGCCACTTTCCTTTGATATAAGATTTAATTGAAAGCTGTGCATAGAATAAAAAAATCATATCAGACTATAAAAAAAACCATACAAAATACATAAAAAACATTCTGGCAAAATTCTGACAAGTAATTTATCAGTAAGTATAAGTAATACAAATTACAATATAAGTAAATGTGACCCCATACTTTTATTTAGATTTGTTTCCCTTACTGAAATCTATTTGTCATATGGTCAATAACATGAATACATACGATCTTCCTGCTGCAAAAGTAACCCCTTGGAAGTACACAGCCATTCCAGTTTTCAGCCCTCCAGGAATTGTATTTGTGTAAGGAATGTTCTGTGGTTAGTATAAGCACATAATATACATATAAGATGAAATAATGTTTTTTATCTAAACCAAATAAAACCACTGATTTATTCTTGCTGTTTAAATCGAAAGTTCACATGTAAATCTTGGAGGCTGCCTGGTCCAGCTTTGGCACCATAGTGCACACAAGTTGTTGTTTTTTTTAGTAATAAATAGTGAATTTTGTTATTCAATATGTTTAGTGTGATTTTGGGATTAATTTTGAACTGTTGTTACTCACAGGACTGTTGACAACATTTTTAACCTCTGACTTGATTGTAGAGAGAGACCATCGTGACATTCCCATACTGGTAATTGTTTTAGTCCTTAGTTTATTAAAGAGGGAAGGTATGGAGAAGTTCTGTGGGAAATAAAATGTGTTATAAAACAATTGTAATAAAATTTATGTGCTACATAAATAAATGAAAATATATGTTTACTGACATGCATAACTACTAATCATTTGATTGATTCTTATTTCTAAAAACAATTTTGAAAATAAATAAATAAGTTATGAGAATCTATTAATTTACCATAGGTTACATTTATATCAAATTCTCCAATTAGCTCTCAAATTTAAACCAAACCCATATGCATGCATGAACAAGAGTAATTACTAATCTGTTATAATCTTAACTGACCCATTGGTCCACTGTGACATCTTCCTTCCCATGAAAGGTGAATGGGACGGAGTCGCTGGCTTCACTCACTCCCATATCACTAGCTCTGTATCGGACCCAGTATTGTTCTTCTGGCTTTAGTCCAGTCAATGTAAAGCTCATCTGTGCATCTGAAGTTTTGATGACTTTCCATGCATCAATATCATCTGCTGAATCAGTTGGCGGTGTCGTCCTGTACTCAACTCTGAACCATACTGTCTCTCCGGTTGGGGATTTTGAAAGCTTTAGGAGGACTTTCTCATCACTGGTCTCCACCACGGGTAGGGGGGGTTTGGATACAGGCTGGAACTTAGGATTTTTCAGAAGGCTGTTCTGATAAAGTTGGATGGAGGTTCCTGGATTACTGGGGTCAGATATGGAGGCAATGATGAACTTGATTCTCTTCTCATTTTTATTGGCCTTTGAAAAACTTGTAAAGAGAGAAAGATTCTGCCTCATTCTCGTAGAAATTTCAAGAGATGTGAACCAGGGCTGTGTTGCTTGGAGTGAGAAAGCTTTTTTTTGCTCCAAATTTGCCAACCCTTCAGAATTCACAAAGTTTTGTAGAGCCACAAGGTAGACGTCTACATTCTTTAGAGATGTAAATGACAAACAAACCACCACATCAACATCAGGATCAAAGATGATGGAATTAAATAACCCTGAGGATGTCACAACTGTCAGGTCCTTCAGCCCACTGGTATAGGAACGCAATATATATAATTCAGCTGAAATGTCATCTAACCATTTGTTCATGTTGCTAGCTGTGAAGGGTGATGTGTAATGGTTGTTCAGGATGTCCCCCAGTGCCTTGTTCTCCAGTGCCCCACTCCGAATAGCTGGCAAAACACTGACCAGTGCCTTCTGGAATGCTATCTTATAATAACTGTGTAATTCCTGAAACTGTAGCAACCTGTCCTTTAGGTCAGGGAAATCATATGTAACTGGGTTTTTGAGCAAATCATTGCATCTTCTCTCTACTTCATTGAGCTCCTCCAGCAAATTTTCTGTTTTAGACACCAGGCTCAAACTGATATCTCTCACCAGCTTAGCAGCCCTGTTATCCAAAAGTGTGAGAGGATACAGCCACACAGTCACTGGTACACCTTTATTGTTTCTTTCCTTCAGCAGAGTGGGCAACCTCTTGCATGCCCTCAGAGCCTCGCTGTATGTGGTGGGGTTTTCTTCAAGCTCATAGTCACCATAAAATGTGACGTTCATATTCTCAGCTAGTTTCTTTTCATCTTGAGTCATCTTTAGGGATGCTTGACCCTCAATAGAAATGGTAGGGATCTTCTTGACCACTGCATGAAGGTTTCCTTCAACAGCCTGTTTGCTCTCATTTTCTGCACTTGTATAATCAAACACCATGAAAGCACAAGCTCCATACAATACAGCTGTAACTACATGAGTGGCTGTTTTCTGGTCAAATACTTGTGGATAGGTGATATTGCCAAGCTCCTTCATAGTGAGTTGTTCAAATTTTGTTGTCTGGCTGTACTGCATAGTAACTCTGCACTGACGTGCTGAGGATTTGGTATCCTGCAGGTACTTGGCCGATCCACCAACCTCCACCAACCCACCTAAGAAACTGGCTTTAAGGGAAGCACTAACATCTAGGAGGTTGGCTTTTTCACTCATACTGTCAGAGGCAGCAAGCTTGATAAATGTTTTATTCTGGTCATGCACATCAATATCGTCACGCAATGCTTTCTTGTCCCATAAAGTAACACCTGAAACAAGAGAGTGATGAGCAATGATATATGTATCACAAATGACATTACTTTTCAGAAAATATTCTAAAAGCGTAACTGTGGTCTCACAGTGTAAAATCATCTGATACTAGTGGTCATGAGTCACTGGATTCCGATCTTGTATTGTACAGTATAGAATCCTAGTCTCTAGGTCCAGGACACTAAAACTGAAAGTGTCAAAGTTACCATGTGTTACTTTATTTATCTTTTCTTTTGTGTCATCACTCTTAATTTTCTAACAGCATTACCCAATATGACAATAAAGACTACTACACATTTTTTGTTGTTGTAATTCATATAGATAACTTATATTAACAATATCTAATAAAAACATTTTAAAGAAGATATTGAGTGAAAATTTAAAAAAAGAATTCTCTTTGGATCAACTTGACCTTAATGATTAACTAAACATATACCTCAGGATTGAACACAAATATTGCAACTTAATATGATGGACCAATTCCCAATATGCACAAGCCTTCTCCAATGTTCAGTGGATAAATTAAGATTCTGCAGTCACTGAAACTATCATACAGCTATGATTATGCCACTAATATGCAGGAAGCTTTTACTGGAATTATTCAGTCACATAAGTGACAAGCTCGCTAGTCAGCATCCTTGTGCTTACACATTAACAATAACAACAACAAAAAGAATAATTTTTTTTTTCCAACAAGCATTATTTTCTTTTATATCTACATGAACCCAATTCTAATTCTAATATAGCACTCTCATCATAAACCCCAACAATTTTTAGAAAAAGCTTGAATGTGAGTAAAATCATTCTTGCTTTAGCATGGATAATAAACATTACAATCTATTTACACTATAAATGAGAGGTTTACCTGGAATAAAAGAGTCCATGCGGCAGTCATACAGCATGCCAGGATACAGGGCCCTTCCCAGGGCTGCCATTTCAATGATTTTGGGCTCCATGGCTGTCCAGAAAAACACAGTGTCATTAATATGCATTTCTGGATTATCTACAATGAGTGTCCTCCATATGAAAGGAGCATGTAAAAAAAAAAAGATTTATATACACAATATAACTATATAGATAGATAAATAGATAGATAGATCTACTTACATTAATATATGTGAGTATATGAGACCTGTTATTCCCAGTGTTCTTCTATTCTTCTAATCTGAACCAGATTCTTCTGAAAATTATGTTGGCTTCGGAGATATTTATAGGCCTAGTTTAAAATCATAAACAATGTTAAGGCAAATAATCTGGGCAAATGATCAAACGATATCTTTACCTGGCAAACTTTGTGTGATCCACCCTGTGTTTCTAAATGAGCTGGTAATTATTTTCATGAAGCTTCAAAGTAAAATAAAGTTCACAGAGTGCACATAAGTATCACAGAACATGGAATGCAAAAGAACCTATCTGGTGTTTGTGAACATGTGCTGTTTCTGCATGCCCATACAGCTTTAAGTTCGGTTTAAGGCAGATACACTATGCAAAATCAGTACTGTGGGAGCAACTGTGTGTCATTTACCTTCAGTTAAAATTAGCCTAACAAATTGAAAATGATGTTGCAATATAGTTATCTGTTCTCTCTAGTCCAATGAAGAGAAGAAAAAAAACATTATTGCAGGAATAGACTGGTTTAGATCGTACCTTTCCAACAGAACTTGGTTTGTCACTTAACAATGCTTAACTCATCCATTGTGCATGTCACTCAAGGTGTGCCCCAAGGGTCAGTTTTTGGACATATAAATGTTATCTATTTGCCAGATTATCTGTAGTCATGGTCTTATCGTTCATTGTTATGTTGGTGGTTGTTGTTCACACTGGGCACGTTTGCTGTGGTCCCAATCTGAGTGCAGTTGTTCCTGGTGCCCCCCGCAGCATTGGTCTGGTTTCAGACTCAGTTGATTCTATCGAACCCTGGTGCATTTGTATTCATCTTACATCATGTTCATCTCACAAATGCGCATGGAGAACACAATTTGACTCACCATGTTTTTGTTTTTTATTATTTTGGTGCTATTAAGTTCGGAAGACATTATGCGCAGCAGTGGACCTCTTCTGATTCCCACAAAATCCCCAGCCTACGTCATGTTCATCTCACAAATTCGATTTTGGTTTCATCTGACCATAGAACCTGATCCCATTTGAAGTTCCAGTGGTATCTGGTAAACTGAATATGCTTGAGTTTGTTTTTCGATGAGAGTAGAGGATTTTTTCTTGAAACCCTTCCAAACAACTTGTGGTGATGTAGTTGACTTCGGATCATAGTTTTGGAGACTTTCTGACTTTCTGAACTTCTGCAATTCTCCAACTGTGATCCTTGGAGATTTTTTGGCCACTCAAACCATCCTTTTCACAGTGCGTTGAGACAATATAGACACACGTCCAATTCCAGGTTGATCCATAACATTTCCAGTTGACTGGAACTTCTTAATTATTGTCCTGATGGTGGAAATGGGCATTTTCAATGCTTGTGCTATTCTCTTATAGCCACTTCCCATTTTGTGAAGCTCAACAACCTTTTGCCGCACATCACAGCTATATTCCTTGGTCTTACCCATTGTTATGAATGACTAAGGGAGTTTGGCCTATGTGTTACCAATTTATGCCCCTGTGAAACAGGAAGTCATGGTTGAACAATTTCCTGTTCCTAGTCACCCAGGTGTACTAAAAATACATTTAAAATATCAATGGGAATATACTTCAAATATATTTTTCTCATATGAATTCATAGGGGTGCCAATAATTGTTGCACACCTATATTTAACAAAGATATTTGTATTGGATAAACCTGTGTTGTGTTTGCAATTGTTTGATATCCATGAGAGCAGAGTATTTTTGTGATTTTTTTTAATGAAAGATCAAATGGTTAAACAATAAAGAAATTTTTTCACAGCCTTCTTTGCTCATATTTACCAAGGGTACCAATATTAATGGAGGGTGCTCTGCATACAGTATGCCTGAAAATTGGAGCATCAGAGACCTCTAGTGGGAACTATGAGAATCTTGCAGTTTGGATTTGACCTTACCCCAACTCTATTTGGCTCTGTGTTAATTCATCAATCGTTAACAACCATCCTGTGTAGAGACAAAACCAGAGAGGTGTCTGGGGTGGCACTGGTAAGCCGTAACATTTAATTGGCCACTCTTGATGCCACCCCAAATTTTCTGTACGTAACTGGCTGATTAGAATGCTTCTACCCAACCATCTCAGAGCAATGTATTTGGTGCAAATAGGCATTTGCTATTATACACACATACATACACTCCTGGGCAAAAAAAAAAAATGAGCCAAGCCCAAATGGAAAAAAACAATAGGCTTTTTTTAGTAGTCTTAACAACAAATAATAGGTCAGGAAATTGGTGAGAATTAAACAAATGCTCTCCTGAGACCTTCTGTGCCACCATTTGCTCATTTACTTTTGCTGCAGTGAACTATTTTGGGAAAAACTAGAAACAGGGAAATTCACTTCTACTGTCTTTTTACGACTAATCTTTTTTTTATTATTATTATTTAAACATCCCAGAAGATATTTTTGGAAAACTTTGTACACCCTTCGTACTAGTTTGAATTTTACAACAAACATTTTAATCATTATCATGATTTTATCTTTGCATACAAGAAGACTATATAAGTGAATTTCCCTGTTTCTAGTTTTTTTCCCCAAACAGTTCATTGCAGCAAAGTAAATGAGCAAATGGTGGCACAGGAGGTCTCGGCTAATTTTTTGACCAATGATTCGTTGGTAAGACCACTAAAAGCTTAATCAGTTACATTTTGCCTTGGCCATTTTTTGCCCAGGGGTGTAGGAACACACTCACTTCAAAAAACATATAAGCAACATCATTCATGATTGCGATGTTTTAAGTCAGGCATTTCAAGTCTGTAATCATGCTGGGTCTCTTCCAAATAGCAACCACAGTAAACAAAACAGCAGAAGCTTACTGTTAGTCAGCTCTTTTGTTCAAACAAATATGGTCAAGTATTTTACATGCACCTTCTCAATCACTGCTGATGATGGGTTGTGGATATGTCAGTGAATATTATTGACGCTCGCCAAACCAAGAACAACAGTAAAAATACACAGAATGGTATGAAGAAGCAAGGCTGAAGCTGATTTCTTTCAAGCCCAGACTGTATATTCACACAGCCTATTGTTGATAGTCGTGCCAATTGAAACGCCACCTAGATTTCATGAGCATTGTGGTTACATTAATTTAACCCATTTTTAAGACATGTTTTGCTGACACAATATTTTAATATTATTTGTATTTGCAAAGGGAAATAATCATATTTAAATGTTTAAGATCCCATGTACTACTTTAAGGTTCAATCACTTAGCTTTCAAACTTTTGCCTGATACACACTACATGGATGTGCCATTACTACGACAGCCGCTTGCATCCAAGTTTCTTGTAATTTGCAATGCAGACAAATCAGATTTGTGTCTGAATATACCCTTTGATGACAGGATCATATGTCATATTTGGTTATGCCTTGTGCCTTGATCATGAAAATATGGGCCAGTATGTCTGAACCTGGTTTAAGACAGCTTTTATTTTTTAATTCTTCACTTAAAGTGCCCCTGAAATCACAATTGGTGTTTCAGAGATTTTTGTACCTGTCCCATAGACTTACGGATCCCATACAAAAATAATATATAGGGAATTTTATGCCTTTATTTGAATTTCTCATTCCATATGGATATTCTTGTTTTCATTTTATAGTTAGTCACTTCGTGCTGCTTGTGAGCATCAAACATATTTTACCATCTTATGGCTCTTCACTGCTGGAATGTTGCTTCCTCAGAAAAAAGTGAGAACGAGACTACATACAGTACTACATCTTTGTATACCGTTGGGACTGTCTCTTGTTAATCTCTTCTCTGTTCTCCATTTAGCTAGCACGCTAATATACTGTCAGGTTTGTTTGGATTCGGTAGGGGTGTGGTGTCTTGAAGTCTATTAGCTGTTGTGTAAGAGTCAAGCACTGCATCCTGATGCCACTCTGACTTCCTGTTTTAGAATAAATCACATCAACATATGGAATTAAATCACAGCTAAGAAGCCATTTCATGGGGATTTAATTAATCTCCTAACTCACATGCATGCTCTTTCTGCATCTGTTCATATGTCAGTCATTAAATTTATTTAATTATTTCCAGCACATTTGCTGTAAATACAAGTTTTTTATGGTTTAGAATTGGCATACTGTGATGGCTGTCTCACTAGGTCACCAACCCTGTCCTTAAAGGCTCTAAAAAGCCTTACTTACCCAACAGACTCCACCCAAATACTCTCCATGAACACCTACCTGCCAGCTCCATCTTGTCTGACCTTTTTTCAGCTGTCTTAAAACACACCGCACACAAGTGAAGCACACCCAATAGAGCTGGGTATCCACAGAAAACTGCCCAGTTAGTGGTACAGCAGATAAAAGCACTGCTGCAGCCGGCTGTTCTTCATGATGAAGCACGCTTTCCATCATTGCTGGTGACAGGTTTTACCATCCTCCCATATTTATCCAACCATCTCTTCTTCAGTACTCCACTGGGGGGGGACACTTAATGTACCCTGAGTCTGAACCCCTTGTCACCTGCTCGCTCATGGAGCGCTACAGTCTCTACTGTGAGACAGCTGAAGTAAGAGCCAGCATCAGAGGACATGTTAATGTGTAGCTTCTCTTTGTAAATCAGGCCTTTTGTGGAACAATAGAGGAGACAGGCGTGAAGAGGAAACTGAGCCGGTGTGTGTACAGAGTCAGTTCATTAAAACAAGAAGAAAGACTGTGGGATTCATCATTGTCTTATTTGTTTCAGTGTGCATGTGTGTGAGAGTGCTTAATAAAGTATGGTGGGAGTGTGGTTTGGGACAAAACTCTTTGAAGAGTTAGACAGTCAGGTTTAGTAAAAACATTGATGCGCTTTCAGGGTTTTATGAGCTCATTCATGCACGCACACACACTATCAAGCATAATGAGGTGTAAAAGGCTGGACATAGAGAGAAAAGGAATAACAACAATAAACACCATCATTTAACAGCCTTGTGGTGGATCACTGCTAGACAGGCTCAATGTGGCAAAGTGTCAAAAAAGAAATGTGCAATAAAGGCTGAATTTTGGTAAACCAACCATGTATTTCTGTCATTATGGGGACATTTGGAGCCTAACACACACACACACACACACACTTTATAAATACTAAGGATTAGGTGTTGCATGAGAGTTGTCTATTCCATAGTTAAAGCTAAATCTGTTTCAGAACATGGTTATTTGTAGGCTGTTTTATTCGCTGTGTCAAGCCACACTTCAATTAACAAGCAAACACAGGCTACAAATTACATTTCCGGCATCACTTTTTAGGCTACACTGTTCATTTTGAAAGTAAATAAACCGGTGCAATAAATGTGCAAAATAATAAATCTGTGTATCATATTCCACTATTTAATTAAGGATATACCTTTTTCTTAAAATGCAGCGTGGCACAGAAACTCCTTATAGCTTAATAATGGATGGAGGACGTGATGGCTACAGCAGCATCTGGGAGGTGTTTTGGCCGTGTTAAACTGCGGTCTCAGTAGGGTCTGAAAACGAGTCGTGGTCGGCCTCCTGGAGCTGACATGCACCACTGACAACAAAAGTAGCTACAGGAGGAAGTCCTTTGGATGTGGCAAAAGTTGGATTAAAAACATTTTTGTGCATGCACATCCACTTCATGCTATGATATCAAAGTGGAAACAGTCCATTAAAGGAAAATTAAAAAGAAAAAAAAAAACTTTTCCCTATGAAGACTTCCTTTTGCATCTGCCTGCATCTCCTTACTGTCTGCCTCATTGCTTTTCCCACCAACTTGATCAACAGTTCCCCACAGTGGCAACTAGTGAATGTATCAGTCAACAGTATGTATTTTTTTCCAGATCAAGTAGGAATACAAATACAAAAAGTATTTGGACACTTAAGCCACACTTACAAATGTATGAACTTTGCATTAGAAAACATGTCAAATCGAGTGGCATTTATTTTTTTAGAAAGATACCATAAGCACACTTTTTGAGCAAAACATTTCCAAAAGACAGATTTAGACAAAAAAAGTATCCATAACCATACACTTAAGCCTAATCTGGTTGTCACGCTTAATCCATACTTAATGTGATGAACTACACCATGTGGTTACTCTGATAGCTGCACCTGTATGAAACTGACTTCGGACCAGCTGACTAAAAGTTATTGCAAAAATGAATGAGCATGGTTACAGAGGGACAGTAATGCAGCAGAAACCATTAATCAGCCTCAAGAACCAGAAAGAAGGGTGAAATTTGCAAAAGATCATGCACATAAAGTCAGCAGCTTCTGGAGAACTGTCTTATTTTCAGATGAATCCAAATTTGGATCTGATGGTAGAGTGTTTGTGCGGATTCAGGGGAAGAATTTCCACAAAACTGCATTAAAGGTACTATAAATCTCGGAGTTGATGTCCAAATACTTTTTTTTTTTGGCTAGTTTTAAACTGTATATCCATTATGTTTTACATTTTTAATCATAATGATCTATTTGGGGGGGGGGTTGTGCTTTACTTGAAAAGTGTGCTTGTGTTCGATACAAATACCAGTTGTTGTTTTTTTTATCAGTGCATCCTTAATAAATAGTGATGACACTTGATGCCATGGAGAGAATCTTAATATGGTGTAATCTGAGGTAACTTCTTTTGTTACCAACACAATGCAGGTTGCATGAGGAAATTATTTACAGAAATCAAATTATACCTTTGTACATAATCACAATAGAATATAGTGTAAAAAAAAAAATACTTAAACAAGTATGTATGAAATCACTATGAGGGAAAATAAAACTACATAAAGCTGTCACAGGGTAAACCCCCACATTCTTTTCTTTGGGCTATTTTACTCCAGTTTATGGAGAGTGTAGTCTTGTGTGTGTCTGTGTCAGGAGACTATAATGAATGAAATGCACTGACCCTGAAAATGGTGTTTATAGAGAGAAAGAAGAGGGTAAATCAATCTTCTGTATAAGCTATGTGTCACTCACACACAGACACACACACACACACACACACACACACACACACAGTCACACACACTCAATTTGGGCAGAACGGCCTTTGAAGACAGATTTATTGTAAAGTTAATAAAATAATAGATTTTTGATAAAAACACTACACATTAAATTTTTATCCATTTTGTATAGATTTTTGCTTCAACATACTGTTATATCTTTTTAGACTGAAAAAGCTTGACTCAGTTGTTTGATTTATGCCATATATATATATATATATATATATATATATATATATATATATATATATATATATATATATATATATATATATATATATATATATATATATATATATATATAATTCTTGTTGTTTAAAAATGTTCTCATTAGATATTTTTGTATTGTTATTAGATACAAAGTTTTAAACTTGTCAAATTCAGGAATTATTATCATTGAGGAGAGAAATTCCGATATTTCAGTTTTATCTAAGGTAACCTATAGCCTAGAAGTGCACTTAGATCTTATTTATATAAATAGCCTACATGCAGCAGTGTTTGGAGTCCAAGTTCCATGTAAAAGTCTTTAAGGTGAGTTAAAACTAATGACCGCTGAGATTACTGGAAATGTTATCACTTATTTGAAGCATTTTTTATTCCTGAATCCTTTAATCTAGAATATCTAATAGGAGTTAAATGAAGGGAAACTCCAATCCTAATCCCAAACAGTTAGGATTGTTGATTAGGTTGATTAACTGCTAGACTTTTTATAGGTTCCTTCATCTGAAGTCCGTTAAAACTGCTTACATCTGTTGTAATTCATAGACATTTTTGTGATATTGGTTTTTGCTTGCCATGACATTCAATGGATGATGAAAATGGGCTGCAGAAATTTTGCCTATAGGACACAACCTGGACAATGCCACCTCAGGCTGATTTATTGGAAGATTGATTTCTTTAGGTTTGTTTCGTGGCATGTCCCATATAAGTCATATACTATATAAGTCCCATTTAAGTCATGCAAGTTACTTTTCTTTTTCTACATTGACACCTTTTAAAAGTTATTCAACATTTCAGACTGAACATTTCAAACCTTGGAAAATAGGGAAAGGAAAATTTATTAGCTAGATCACATTGTGTTCATGTTTTAATCAAAGAAATTTAGTGATCATTAGTAAGTAGAACCACTTAATTGTAATGAGTATAAATGCAAAATCACAGCAGGAAGAATTACTCAATGAGAGGGACTCATTGCCTAGAAGGATGTACCGTAATTGCCTATAATGTGAATGATCTTTTAATTTCAAAGGTTAACAAGGCATATCATGGCACATCTCATAAGAAATGGTAAGGGTTGTTTTTGTAAATTTATATTTTCTCTGTAAAGTTATGGGGAAGCACAGTTCTGTGGCTCAACATATACACATTTCTTCTGTCTTGGCTGGGATATTTCTTATTTAATTCTTCACATACTGCTCAGATGTTTTTATTGTCTTTATTTGGACCGATAAAGTTTTGTTGTCTTTATTTGGACTGATAGTGTGCTTCTGTGAAAATGGCTCCAATTTATATCACTTTCACTTTAGGGGGAAATGTCTTATATCCAGTAATGTTTTTTGCCGCAGCTCATTAAGCACTGAAAAAAAGGACAGAATATGCCCCCAGTTTTCTGTTCATCTGCTCTTAATGAGCTTTTGCCAGGAGTAATGTAACCTCCTAATTAGAATAAAATTAGAATCTAATCATTCCGTAAGCGTGAAGCAGTGAGGAAATGTCATGATTCACTTACATGCAGATACCATTTTCTCGAATGCTATTTAAGTGATTTTAGAGCGTTTGACTTCACTGAAAGGTCAAAATTATGATTTACTTTTACACCAATTATAGTTTCAGTTTACAATCTAGATGAGTATGTGCTGGTTGGTCCTAGTCTTCAACCAATGAAAAAAGAGAGCACAAAATAAAAAATTTAAAAAATGGAAGGAAATAATGGAAAATAACAGGCAGACATTTGACTTGGGTTTTTTTTTTCTTTTCTTTTCTTTTTTCAACATCTTTCACATTCATTTTGTTATTTCCTGACCTTACTAACTGGAAATCACCTGGTTCTGCTTGAGTTTGATTTCTGTTCATGAAAGTATCATTCTCAGTCCATAGTGGTTTCACCAACTGTAAAAATGTACAAAAAACAGAGTGTCTGAGAGAAAAAGAAAGTTGTGTATTGGTAAAGAATGGTAAAGAAATAATTAAATGGGAGGACATTCAAATTTGTAAAAAAAAAAAAAAAAAAAATTCTACTTTTCAAACATCAGATTTTGAAAGGTGACGTTAACAGCAACGTGTCAATGTTGAAATCTGTCAGGGTATATATCTCTCTCTCTCTCTCTCTCTCTCTCTCTCTCTCTCTCTCTTTCTCTCTTTCTCTTGCTCTAGGTATATGTGGGGTCATGGGGTGTTGGAGAGATGCTGTGCTCTATATTACTCTATATGTGGGGTTCCCACAATGACAGGAGAACATAGAAATTCAAGCAATGTCATGGCATTTTGCCACAGAACTCCTGCAGCTTTTACTTGAAACACAAAAGAACCAAAATATTTGCTCATGATCACTATATTAACACAGTTACATTTGGGAAATGAATTGCAGACAAGACTGTGTGTGTTGGTGTCCAGGCAGCTACACAACTTTTTATGTTAATACCTCTAATGGCCAAATTTGTATGTGTGTGTATATATATGTGTGTATATATATGTGTGTGTGTGTGTATATATATATATATATATATATATATATATATATATATATATATATATATATATATATATATATATATATATATATATATATATATATATATATATATATATATATATACACGTATAAAGTATTTATCACATACAATGAATTGTTAGATCGTTTGCCACGTGTTTAATAAACTATTAACATTTTTTTTATAATGACAAATTGTGTATAAGTTACTGGATATTCCACAAAAAAAAAAAAAAGACCTACTTTAGTTTCAATATTTCACACTAAAAGTGGCATGGAAATTCTACTACAGGGATGTAACCAAATACGAATACATTATTTGAAATGAGCCACTGTGTTCAGGTATAAATACAGATATGAATAGGAGGCACACTATTTGTGTTTTGTTTTTGTTTTGTTTTTTATCTTTTTTAACGTGGCATCTGATTGATTTTTGGTTTGGTTGATTTTTACATTCATTTGGCCAAGCTGTCAGATATGAAGCTCATGGGTGAAAGCAAGAGGTCAGATGGCCACATTTATTAACGAGAAATATTAAATTGATGTTTTTCAACTTGCATTCATTCAGGATTGAGTTGGTTTAAATTAGGCTGCTAATTTGTTTATATTTTGGGAAATAGATCCAACTAAATTTGCTGGAAAATGTCACGGGCATGTACAAACAAAAGTGGGATTTAGGCCATGTCCACTTTAGATTTAAATCCAAATACAGATACGGATGTTTGGAGCACTAAACAGATACAGATTGAGATAGTGGCATTGCGTTACACCCCTACTGTACAGATAACCAATTTAGCAAAGGCCATTATTAAATCTCCCTTGTCTTTCCAGTAAGGTGGCATGTGGTTTTCTTGGGATGTCACATACACTATATGACTGAAGGTATGAGGACGTCTGACCCTGAACGGTTGCTACAAACTTGGAAGCACATAATTATCTAGAATGTCTTTGTATGCTGTAGCATTAAGATATATAGAGAATACTATGCAAACATTTTAGGCACCCTACTTTTTTTTAGTATAAACTTTGTTATAGATTTTTTTATTTTATGACTTTATCAAGTCAGTACAAAAAACAGTTTAGATTCCCAAACATTAGTTTTCTAGCACAAAATTAAATGTTACAGAAAAATGTTTGTATGTCATTAAATGAAAGCAGCATATTAAGTAAGAGACACTTTTCAGGCAAAAAACACAATTTGAAAACACAAATGAAGGCTGCTGGGTTTTGCTGCAAAAATAAGAAGCGAGTGCGAAAGTCAAAGTCTCCAGAAGAACTGTGGCTGGTTCTGCAAGATGCTCAATAAAACTTACCAGCTCATTTCCTGCACAAAGTGTACCGGAGACTACTATTTTTATTTTTATTTTTTGTCACACCAAATATTGACTCTGTCTACTGCTCTTTGTTGTATTTTTTTAAATGTAGAAATATTTAATTTCATTATTTTGAAGGCATCTTTGTCTTCTCATATCATAATCACAACAAAGAGCAATGTTATACAAGGCTCACTGGCATGTGACCCCCCGCTAAATCTGGCATTGCAAAAGATCTTGTGAGCACATGTAGAAATCTTTTATCAGTGCCAATTTATGCATTATCTTTATTAATAAGCTTATGGGTTTTTAAGAAAGACATCAACCCAAAATGACAACAATTTGGAGCCGGCCCATGGCACAACTCTCACTCACCGCACATTAACAGAGCTAATTTATGTTTCCTACATCATCGTGTGTGTGTGTGTGTGTGTGTGTGTGTGTGAGTGAGTGAATGTGTGTGAGTGTGTGTGAGCGTGTGTTGACCTGCTTGTCTGACCCGCTCACCATGGGATTTAAGTGGCCATCCAAGTCATATTGTCCCTATGGTCATTCAGTTCCCTTATGCAGCGCATGCTGAGCGTATATTGTAGTGCATGTTTGGAGTGCTGAGGTACTGACAGTTTCCAGATTTCTCTGTGTGAGGCTGCCAGATGCTCCTTATTCAAAGAAGACATGCAAAATGTGTGCTTGTGAAGTATTAATCCAAAGTAACAGTTTCTCAAATCACAGTTCAATAAAGCATTATTAAAAGAGCAATTGAGAGAGACCATAGTGACAGTCACACTACTATCTAACAGTGCTTTTCGCGATTGGACACAAATGACTGCCTTCTTAACAAGTAATCATATTATCCATAACAAGCAAACAAATTAATAAACTTATTCTATATTAAACTGTATTATTATTATTATTATTATTATTATTATTATTATTATTATTATTATTATTATTATTATTATTATTATTATTATTATGAGGGGGGCACATTGGCTTAGTGGTTGGCATGTTTGCCTCACACCTTCAGGGTTGGGGGTTCAGTTCCCCCTGCCATCCTGTGTGTGCAGATTTTGCATGTTTCGCAGGTTTCCTCTGGGTACTCCGGTATCCTCCCCCAGTCCAAAGAGATGCAGTGTAGGCTGACTGACATTTCCAAATTGTCTGTAGTGTGTGAATGTGTGTGTGATTGTACCCTGCGATGGGTTGGCACTCCATCCAGGGTGTCCCCCGCCTCGTGCCCTGAGTTCCCTGGGATAGGCTCCAGGCTCCCCGTGACCTTGTGTAGGATAAGCGGTACAGAATATGGATGGATGGATGGATGGATTATTATTATTGTTGCTGTTCTTGTTTTAGTAGTATTAATAATAATTATAACATAATAATTAAAAAATAATAATAAATACATTTGCATAATATTTGTAATCATAATACTATACTACTAATAATCATCATCATCATCATCATCATGTTAAAACATCAATAATAGCTTCAATTGAAATCTTTTCTCAATAAAATAATTGTGATATGGTATGCTGCTTTTTTCATGTAAGACTTCATCTTAACCATTTATTAAAGTTGACACAGCCTGATGTCATGTGTAAGGTTCTATAATTCACACAGCATTCTGTTATCATGATATAATATAATTGAACCTAATTCAGGAAAATGCTGAGGCTCCATATAACATATTAAATGTATAAAACATTGAGCAAATATTTGTGCAAATAAATATGTGTCAAATAAGTAAGCTGAATTGGCTTCAGTCATGCATCAGAAAGATGGCTAACTATGGGCTATGTTGTAGCACTAATGATGGACAAACATTTAACGAAGAAAAGTTAACCCTCGTTTTTACATTCGCTTTTGTAATGAATGAAGTGTGTGTGTGTGTGTGTGTGTGTGTGTGTGTGTGTGTGTGTGTGTGTGTGTGTGTGTGTTGTGTGTGTGTGTGTTTGTTTGTTTGTTTTTAATGATGAGATAGCACAAGAAGATATGGGCAATAAACTTGTCTTTTTGTTTGTACTCTTCATGCTTCTGTCACTCATTGCTATTTTTGCACATGGACATGAACAATCCTCTGATGTCCTACACTAGCACTTCAGTATTTCTCATATGCCTATTTACTGCACTATTTACTGCACTACACGTCACACTGCTACCATTCTTATTGTATTCTTGTCATATCAACACTATCACTGGCATATTTATATTTGTTTATCTACCTTTTCACATGTTCGCATGTATATTCTTACTATCAGGCTGCTGTAGCACCAAATTCCCCTATGAAGGATTAATAAAAGTTTATTTAATCCTATATTAAAATTAAAAAGTCTTCACTCACGTGAAGTGAAATGGGAATAAAGGAATGAAAGAATAAAATATGTCTGACGATGCTGTTATAGGAGGTGATGCAGCCCCACACGAAGTAAAGTTACTGTTATCACCACCGAAGTTGATTATTTTCCTAAAAACATCATGTCCTGAAGTGTTACATTCCCCGGGAATGAGTTACTATACAAACCATAAAGCATTACAATGAGCGCGTTAATATAACCCAGTGATCTGCACTATTGTCAGAGATGCTGTTGTAGAAAATTAATCAAGTCCTCCTGACCAATCAGATTCGAGAATCCAGCAGCGCTGTGATGAACGTCTTATTGAGCGTAACCCCTCCTACTAGACATGCCCGCTAATTAAGGAACCTCCAACTGCACCATTTTCTCTCCACACAGCGCAAAGTGTTCAATGAGTAAGAGAGGAGAGACATCAGAGCCCACATCTGCATCCTTCAATTTTATTTCTTTGCTTTCTTTCTTTTTTTTTTTTTTTTACGTACAACTTCGTGTGGATGACATCACTGCAAGAGAAGCGCGCATCGTGTTGACGGCATCCTGACTCTGAATTCACTTTGAGAGGCTTTACATTTAAGAGCAAGGACATGACACCAACAGACTTTCTGTTCGAATGTCGACTGAAGTGGTGAGATATCGTCGCATTTTGAAATGAACTCCACTTTTGATACCATGCCGTCCGCCAAGGTGAACATGAGCAAGGTGCCAAACCCGTTGGAGCGACTTCCGCCTCCCGCGAGCTCTAACAAACCCCTCACGCCTTTCAGTATCGCAGACATTCTCGGGAAACCAAGCGGAGGCACACGCGCTCACCTGAGTTCACCTGTGCGCGTGAAGCACCGCATCACGTCTCCCGTGAGCCAGACGTCACCGCTGTGCGCCCTGCAGGAGCTGACTAGTAAAACCTTCAGAGGTCTGGAGCTGGGTGTGCTTCAAGCAGCAGAAGGTAAACCTCAATAAAGCATAAATCATGTAGCTCTAGATTTTGGAGGAAGAAGAAGACGAAGAAGAAGAAGAAGAAGAAGACACAGCTAACAAATTGGTCATCGATTTTTTTTTTTTTTTTTTTTTGTTAACAAATTGAATTATTATGCTACCTGAATTGCTGTAGAACAATAATAAACACTGGCAATGAATGATAACATGAACAAGTACGGTAAAGAGAAATAAATAATATTTTATGCAATATGTTATATTGCAGCAATAAGCTGTTCTTAGTATTTCCTATAATAATCATTTGAAAAATGTTCAAATATTAGTTCAACAATAAATACTACTACTACTACTACTAATAATAATAATAATAATAATAATAATAATAATTATTATTATTATTATTATTATTATTATTATTATTATTGTTATTATTGTTATTATTATTATTATTATTATTATTATTATTATTATTATTATTATTATATCGCTGTATTAGTAGTAGTAGTCTTTTTAGTTATGGAATAAATTTGTAACATTTTGTTTGCTCAAGTTTTCCACTCTGTTTTCCAACCAACAACCAGAAATCTAGGGCTAAGATGTTGTCAAACGTGTAATTTCATATGAATTTTTTATTAAATTTTTTTTATTTATTTATTTATTTTATCTGCGTATATTTTGCAGGTAGAGATGGACTCAGTGGATTTGGCCAAAGGAGCAACCCGAAAAAGCGCAGAAAGTCCAGGACTGCGTTCACACACCACCAGATCTACGAGCTGGAGAAACGGTTTTTGCGTCAGAAGTATCTATCTCCCGTGGACCGAGACCAGGTCGCGCAGCAGCTGGCGTTAACCAACGCGCAGGTCATCACCTGGTTCCAGAACCGCCGCGCCAAACTAAAGCGGGACATGGAGGAGCTGAAAGCGGACGTGGAGTCGGCCAGAGCAGTCGGAGCCGTGCCTTCAGAGGAAACAGCCGCACTGGGTGAACTGGAAGGAAGTGCTACAGAAAGCAGAGGACACATGGGGACACAGTGGTCCTCTCAGCTCAGACACGAGCTGCAGAGCGCGCACAAATTGCGCATGTTGCGCGCCACGTCGTCCTCCTTTTCAGACCACACAAGTCACACTGACTCTGAAGATGAGGACGTGGAAATAGACGTGGATGACTGATTGCTCACCCGGGTGGGGCGAGAAAATAAACGACAGACTCCCCCAATCTGCATTTTTTAAAAAAATTAATATTCCTGCTCTGTTTATTAAAATCATGGATTAAGATTTCGTCATGCTGTGTCCATACACATGTCGTTTCACTCTCAAGTTTCTGCGTGGGGTTTGATTTACGGTCTTTATGGGATTATGATTAAACAGAACAAATGACTGAACTCATCTACGAGTATTTATAACAGATGGGTTTATCCAGGTTGTACAATGAGAGTTGTAGAATATTGTTGAATGAAAACCTATTACCTCTACAAGTGCCTTAATTCTAGGCATTTATTTTATTTTATAGACCAAATCTGTTTTAATGTGTTTGAGAATAAAACTAATTATTTACAAGCTATTAAAGTTGTCCCCATTCTTATTCTTAGTGTTGTTGTTGTTGTTGTCAGCCTGCATAGCCAATGATAATTTTATCTTTTATCTGACCTAACGAACAAGAAGGATTCAGTTGTATTTGATAACAAATTAAATCGTAAGAGCCTGCAATACGAAACTGCAGTCTTGACCAGACCACTGATCGAAAAGTCGCATGAATTTCACGTTTCACACTTTTTTTTTACATATAGAACTTGCTTTTTTTAAAAAAACATGTTTTTGTTTTCACATTATTAATTTATTTCAACATTTTTTCATAGGTTTCTATTATTTGCATTGATTTTTTCACATGATTCATTTATTTATGTGTCCCCCCCCCCCCCCCACACACACACACACACAATAAATTTATTTCCACATGCGATTTTTTTTTCTCACTATTATTTTGTCCACATGTAGGGCATGTGAAATTTTTAGATTTGAATTTCTCTCTCGTCCCCCCGTCCCCCACCCACGTGTTCACATATTATTCATATGATGTTACATACTGTACATTTGTTTACGAGTTAAAATGCACATGCACATGTTTTTCATGTGATCAAATAATATTCACGTAATCACAGATGGGACAAGTCTGGTATGAGAAAGTGTTGTTTTTTGTTTTGGTTTTTTTTTTTGGTTTTTTTGGCCAGGTGCATCTTTACTTCATTAGGCATGTTTGTCATTCTAGTTAACTAACTGTGTGCAGCCGTCGGGGGGGAAAAAAAAGAGAAAAAAGACAACAAAAACGTGGGCATACTCTTTAGCAAACGCTAACTGCCGCATCTTTCTTGCCTTATTCGTTTTCGAGGCATTCTTGCTATTGTTTCTATTCTGTTTCAAAGCAGTTGGCTCTGCTTTCTTCTTTCTGTTCCTTCTATAAGCGTGTCTCGGCTTTTTGACCCGGCATCGTGTGTTTTGGCCATTCGGGGCCGAAATTTATGTGAGAAACACCAATCTGGGAGTCTGCGGAGAAAGGAAGCCACAAAAACCACAAAGTTTGGGTCCAGTTTTTTCCCTCTTGCTTTTTTGTTCGCACACAGACGAGGCCGTAATTTCAGCTTAAAAAGCATGAAGGCTGATGTGACAAGTGTGAATGGCTGAGAGAGAGCCTCCTGCGGCGCGCCATACTGAAACAAGCGCGTCCCGGCGCACGGATAAAGACGCAAACGCTTGCGGGCCATATGGTTTTTAGAAATTTCCCCACAATTTCAGACAATTTGATGGATTGCGTTAACCCTTTCTTTTAAAACCGTTTAACACTGCACAGACAAAAGGCACACAGTGGCTTTTTTTGGTACAGAGGGCATCTGTACTCATGAATGTCCGCTCTTTTCTTTTCCCTTTTTAAACCCGGCATTTTTGAACAAGTCAATGAATTACAATGAAACTCTCTCTCTCTCTCTCTCTCTCTCTCTCTCTCTCTCTCTCTGTGTGTGTGTGTGTGTGTGTGTGTGTGTTTGGGGGGAGCTTTAAATTATATGTTTAACTTTTTCACACAGAAGAATGGCTCCTTATTTGTGTGTGTGTGTGTGTGTGTGTGTGTGTGTGTGTGTGTGTGTGTGTGTGTGTGTGTGTGTGTGTGTGTTTCATGTGAAGTGTTTGAATGGCGGATCGTGTGCGCTAAAAGGCAAGCTGTTCATTCAGGATTTGTCTTCATTTGAAAAATAATACATGATGCTGGGAGAGAAAGAGCCAAGAAAAAAAAAGAAAAAGAAAGAAAACAGTCAGTACAACCCGAAACTGAATTTTGGTAATGCTTGAAAAACAGTGTAAATGTGATGTAACTGGGGAAAAAAAATCTATTCTATTACTTCAGAATTATCTATCTAGAACTATTTGAAATTAAAGTCTTGAAATTTTAAGTTTTAAAAAATTCAGGTAATAAAATAATAAATAAATAAAAAATTCAGGCCAGAGAGATACAGGGAAAACATTCCGGATACTGAGAAAGAGCAAACAAGTCACTAGAAATCTAGCAGCTTATCTCCTGTAATCTCTTTTCTACGAAATCAAATTAAATACTATTGTTAACTGTTTAATTACCCCTTCATTTCAAGAGATCCAGCCATGCGTTAACATTTGATGGACACTTTAAAATATGGACATGGATGTATAGACTGATTCAGTGAGGTAAACAATAAGTTATTGTTAGTTCCAAAAGCATTTCTGCTATAGCACCATTTTTAAATGTAAATCTGTTAAAACAAAATGACTAGATTGTTCTCTGTGAGTCTCATGAAAAGTGAGCAAACATGAAACCCAGTAAACATGCCCACAGAGAAGCAACCATCTTATAGCAGTGAGCACAATGGCCCATTGGGGAATTGTATAAGTTAGCCAATGCTCACACTAGCCATAAAGTCCAATATGGGTATATTTGCTGGATATACACCAAAATTAACAATAAATGATTGTTTGTCATAGAGTGGCATACGGTGGCTTAATGGTTAGCACACTTTCCTCACACCTCCAGGACTGGGGGTTCAATTTCTGCCTCTGCCCTGTGTGCATGGAGCTTGCATATTCTCCTTGTGCTTCAGGGGTTTCCTCTGGGTATTCCAGTTTCCTCCCCAATCCAAAAACATGCATTGTAGGCTGATTGGCATTTCCAAATTGTCCATAATGTGGGAGAGTGTGTGATTGTCCCCTGCAATGGGTTGGCATACTATCACCCTGCCTCATGTCCCAAGTCCCCTGGGATAGGCTCCAGGCTCCATGTGACACTGTGTAGAAAAGGCAATGCAGAAAATGGATGGATCATTTGTTGTTACATTGTGATGTTTACAACAGAGGACAATGGAAAAACTACCTGAAAGTTGATATTATTATTGTTGTTGTCGTTGATGATGATGATGATGAAGATGATGATGATGATGATAATGAAGATGATGATGATATTGTTGTTGTTGTTGTTGTTAGTAGTAGTAGCCTTACAGAAAAGAGGTTTATTGTTATTGTCAAAAACATTTAACATGTTGTACACACAATCATGCAGCAAAAGGTAGTACTCACATCCTACCTTCCCTGCATACCCTTCCATTCACTCATATATATTAGGCAGAGCACACATTCTTAGTTATGCACTAGTCTTTATTTATTGCACATACTGTAGAAAGTCTATAGTTGCACATTCTGTAAAACATGACATGTTCACTCCAGGAAAGCACTGGACCCTGATGGCACAAGTGAAGACTATTGTTCCAGTCCTGAAGAAATCCACTATCTCCAGCTTGAACGAATGCTGCCCGTGATACTAAATTCCATTGTTATGAAGTGCTTTGAGTTGATGGCTTCATTTGCTCCTCCCTACGCTCCACACTAGACCCCCTGCAATTTGGCACTGCACAACCATCATAGCCACCTGGAGGGAATGAACAACTACATGAGAACGCTTTTCATCAACTACAGTTCAGGAATTAATACCATCATTCCCGCCAAGCTCCTCACTCAGCTACAGGGTCTGGGTCTAGACAGCCACCTGTGCAACTGGATATGGCAGCGCAGCTGGACTGACTGGTACGGCAGCTGTTCCAGTGTCAACTGCAGGGACCTACCGAGAGTGGAGAGATAAGCTGAGCTCATCGTTGACAGGAAACCTCCCTCTCTGGACATTTACCTGAAATGGTGCCTGAGGACAGCCAAAAATATCATCAAGGGCAGCAGGCACCCAGGACACTCAGATGCTTCCATCCAGCAGGTGCTACCAGAGCACCCAGGGGTTCACAACAGTTACTTTCCCCAGACCACCGGACTCTTATACAGTCAATGACTGCATATTGTACATACTATACACATACTGTATATCTTTTGCACATACATAATTTGCATATATATTTGTACTACTTTGCACAGTGTATACACTGCACTATGCACACTATCCACCTATATTATATTTATATATACTGTATTTCGGTATGTATTTTGTATATTCTGTATATTGAAAGTTTTTTTTTTTTCTTTTGCCCTGTGTATATTTTGAATTTGTACAACTCGTAACCTAGTAATGTTTCTCATTTTAGTAAGTTTAGTAAGTGGGTGACTAGAGAGCTAACCAACTCTAACTGCGCTATGTAAAGACTGCGCACATGCTACGCCGTCACTACGCTCATGAACGCACCAACAGGAAGTACATCACGGCGGTCCAGCTGGCGGCATTTTTGTTTGGAAGTGACAAAGAAAAAAAACAGCTATAGAAGAATGTAAACGTTTTGAAGATACGTCTGAGAGCTGGAATATCATCTAGCATATATTAGCGTTAAAAAAGGTGAAATATTAAAATTAAACACTCGCGCGCGGTAAGTATAGTTACTCTAAACGCACTGGATACTTTTCTGTTTAATAGCATAGCTAGCTAGCAACAAGATAAGTGGTTTGGTTACGTCCTGATCAGCTTTCTTGTCCCTATGTTTAGTGCACTACATAGGGCATAAAGTAGTACCTTGTACGCTCTCTGTAGTGCACTATATATAATGTAATGATGGCGTTTGAGATTGACCCTAGCTACTTACTTGATATGATGGCTGGTTAGTCTTATAAATCCCATAAACGTTCATTACAGTATCCGAGCGTTAGTTTTGATGTAGCTGTTAGGTTAGGTCGCTAGCCAACAAGCTAACTAACTTGTTTGACTTGCATATTAGCCTACAGTTACCACAGTTAGCTAGCTGGTTAGCTATATAACGTAGTTTACTCGCTTAGGCACCTGTACAACCCAATAGCTTAAAAACAGGTTTTTAAAATGTAGCGTTAAACAACAGTTTATCGCTCTAATAGTGTAATTTAAAGCAGGAACGAACTTGTTTTGTGGGCATTAAATGTAACTCCAAACAGATTTTTTAAAGTATGACGTCATTCTTTAATAGATAGCAATTGTAATATTTGACAAATAAAGAGGTGTAAACACGCGTAGGAACAAAATAATCAAGTAAGGGTTGGTAACAATAACTCTGCTTCATTACACCTCATTGTCATTGTCATATGTGTTTTATTCCTTACTTAAATATATGTACTGGTTGCCAAACAGTAAATAAACAATAAACTTCTGTACTAGGGTACCAAATATTGTCAGCTAGATCAAGTGAGACTGGCAAAGTCGAAATATCCAACATATCAAAGCTTTTGAATGAGATTAAGGGTTAAAATATGTTGGTGCAGCAGTTTGATTGTATCTAAATGATAAACTAATGAACAATGAACGTTTACAGACTACATTTTTAAACGGAAAAATATGATGGTGGAATCTTATGATCAGTCACGATCCTCTCGAATAAACCCGATCGACCCAAATAGTTGTGCTTAATCTATTATGTAATAATTACTCCTCTTGGGGTAAAACCAATGATGACAACCTCTGGTATTTGTCAAGTTCAAATCGACTGACCTGACAAGGCAGATTAAAAATGTTTGCTGGTCTGTGTTTCCACCAGTCACAGGCACAGGCCACATGAGGGAATTGTGTCTAGACAGTTTCTTTTCAGTCCAGTGTGATGCACGGCATGCTTCTTACACACTAATGAGCTATGTACTCTGTAAGATATGGCTTCCCAGGTCACGTCAGATTTATCAACGGTGTTTTGTTTTTATACAGACAGGAATGGAGCAGGAGGTCGAGGCTGCCGAGGCCGCTGAGGCTCCGGTCCTCTCATCAGGTTGTTCCGAGGCAGTGCGAGCTGAGCTGCTGGACGAGTGCGAAGAACACTTTGAGGTCTTACAAAAGGTGATTTATCTCTTGTTTATGTTCCTAAGCCTAAATAGTGGACTAACATGGAGAAAAAAGCAGTTTATTTCTCTGCTTGACTAATCCTGTAGTCACATCATTAGTAACAACGGGTGCATGATTCAGGTTTTCCGAACCTTCACAGTGCAAGAATGCAAAGTATTATTTTAAAAGATAAAAATAAACAAATAAATAGAGATTCCTGATTCGTAACTGCTTGCTGAGTGTATTCCATAATTGTGTTTTTCAGCTTCAGAATGAAATCGTCTCAGCAGATAAAGGGTCTGGTGATGGAGAGTCAAATGAGGTGAGGTTCCTGCAGCAGCCATTATCTGTATATAGGGATGCTAATATAAAGTATTGACCAATGTTGTTCACACAATATGCAAATGAGCTCTAGTTAGCTTGTTCATTGATATAAAGGTGGGAGTGTGCAAAAATGAATGCATATGAGAAGTTTTACACCAAAACATTAAGTATATAGTATTAAATAGTATAAAAATGTTATGCTGCAAAGTAGTGTCTGACGAGTTTATTACTGAGGATCTGGATTTTATGGCTCCATATCTTTAACTCGTTGAGTCGTCAGACTAATTTTAGGGTCTCGACATTTTTACATCGTCTTTCTGTGAGCATTCTTAGGTCTGAAGCTTTCTGTCGGTGGTTTAATTGATCAAGGCATTGGTTTGCTCATTTTCCCAAATAAGCAGGTAATTTCAGACAAGTTAATCCACAAGAAGTTCACCCGGTTGTTTTAGTATATTGCACGCCATAATCACAGTTTAAGCCTAGTGTCAATCGCCAATATTGCGATAAAGTTGAAAAAGCCATATATTGTGCAGCTCCAACATATACCATACATTGTTAGCGTATAACGCATGAGGTAAAGTGAATTACTCTCCATTGAAACCTTTTAATCCTGGCAGGCAATGAATCGTTTGAATGCCATCATGACTGAGCTGGAACAGTGGCAAGAAATGGAGCCCAAATGTAAGTCATTATTAATTCAGTTTTATTTGTGTAGCGCGTTTCACTATAGAGATTGCCACAAAGTAGCTTTACAGACATCCAGGTGTAGATTTAGATCCCTACTGAGCAAGACTGAGGCGACAGTTGCAAGGAAAATCTCCCTGAGAGGACATGAGCAGGAAACTCAAAAAGCCATCCTCTTCTGGGGTGACACCAGATAGTGGAATTATAAATCATTACAGTATGAAGGTGTAGAAGAGTAAAGACAAACAGTAGTAAGTGTGTGGAAAGGAGTTTCAATATGAGCAGATTTTGAATGAGAGTCCTGGGATGAGCACAGGACGGTCTTTATGATTATATCAGCAGCTCCTAGAAAGTACAGATCTGCAGTATTGAGGTGAGATTATTCACTGAAGCAAGGGTGATACTTGGGAATAAACTGTTTTTGGGAAGTGCAAATCTTCCACTATACCACCACTATAAACTTTCTTCTGCTATTGCTTTTCTGTGTTTATCATCAGTACTGTCAACAAACCCTGAAATTTTACTGGCCATCGGGAAAGAAGAGGTGAGCTGCTATCCTTCAGAAAAAGTTTCTAACTATTTTAATTTTGCAGACAGTTTCTTTATTCTGTAACCGGCTTTAGATTGTTTCTTGTCTTCTAGCTACAAAGACTCAACAGTCAGCTGAAGATGGTGCTTTCCTGCTCCCAAGCAAAGCGAGATGCCCTGAAAGACCTTTTGCAAAGGTGTCGTCCTCTTCAGTAACATTACAAATCGCTACATTACTGAACCACAGCGCTGTTGAATTCTTGAATCTGATTGGTCAGAAGGTGTTGATTAATTTTTTTATACAGCAGCTCTGACTTAATAATTACAGTAATATAAGGCTATTAATAAACAAGGTTATACAGTGTTATTTAACAAAGAAAAATGTATAATTGTTGTTATGGTGAAGTTTTCAGTGAGGAGATGTTTTTAACTTTTATGGAAGGAGTAACAGGGCATTGCGCAGTACACTTTATCAGTAATATGACATGGTTTGTTGTCTTGTTGTTTTTTTAAAAGAAACTATAAACGGATAAAATTACAATGCGTCATTGATTAATTGTAAGCATTGGACTGTTGCTATGATATAAGAGGAATAAAAAACTTTGGGACATGCTGTTATTGTTACATAATCAACTTCCACTACACGACAGGCCACATCACAGCACCATATTGTTGATCATTTTCCTATAACAGTACACTACCAAGTGTTTTATTACTTACATGAACAAACATGAGTATTACTGGCATGTTATTGTTTATATATAGACATTTAACAGTTGTTGTTTTTAGAGAGCAGGCATGGCTTGAAGAGAAGAAGGAGGTACTAAGTGCAGTGACTGAACGAATCATAACATTGCGTGAGGAAAATGAGAAGCTGTCAGAACACAGGTAAAGAATTTTGAACGCTATTATCAGTGTTAAAGGTAAGCCTTAGTCAAACAATAGTGCTACTGGGTCATTTGTCCATTTGGCTTCATGCTGCCCGACTAAACCGGGCAGAAGTATATATTTTTTTTTAATTTGCTTGAAATGAACTAGGAAAACTCTTTCATTCAGTAGCAGTTGGTCTGGATCGTCTGTTTTATTCTACATCCAGGTTAAATTTGAAAACACATCTTTTTCTCTACATATTGGCCTTCCGTCCACACTGACAGTGTTTTTATCCAGCGAAAACACCCTCCCATGTGGATAAATTTGAAAACACAATTTTCACATTGTAGTGTGGACTGAGAAAACGGAGATATTCAAAAACAGTCATGTGACCCATTCAACTCAAAGCAAACAAGATAGTGGAGGATGATGTGCTGCAGTTGTTGTGCCTGCTATCCAGTTCGATAGCTTTGTTAAAGATTAATGTCACTTTGTACAACCTTCAGATTGCATTTTTAAATAAATGCCTGACGGAAATGACGCAGGCCAAAGCGTCTCACGTTTTTATGCATGCGCAGTATAGGGATGTAAGAGTTTTCAGACGTTTCAGTGTAGACGAGCAATTTTTGGAAAACGCCGGTGTAGACGGAGAGCGTTTTACAACGAAAATGCAGTTTTCAGATCTATCCGGATTAATGTGGGCGTAGCCTTAGTCCACACCCGAGTGTAACTGATGTGATCCTGCCTGTTCGAAAAATGTACCAAGGGGGGTAAACCCATCAGAGCTCGATTCAAACGAACTGAATACTGCACGTGTTGGGTAGCACGCTTTTACATGCTTTTGTAAATGTTGTGGCAGCCGTGGAACTGTTGTGATAATTCCTAATCCTCTTAATCCGGGGGGTTTTAGTCTACCAGAGAAAGTGATTGCATGAGACGGTGTGTATTCTTTAGATTAAATTGTCCTGAATGAAGTGTAATGGTTAATTTGGCATTCAGTTCCCTTCTGTTTTTCTACAGTATTCTACAGGACATGAAGAGAAAAATCACCAAGGTGAAGGATTATCACGGCACCCTCATGGAGACGCTGAGTGACATGTTGGCCGAGCATTTTCCTCTCCCTGGTCAACAAGCAGTCGGCACCAAGAAAAAGAAGGTGCGTTTCCTTATTATTCCCTGAGGCTGTACCATTGACAGCACTTTGGCAGTGGGAAACTTTGTTTACCAATCATTGTTCTTTTGTGTTTTCTCATAGGGTGCTGTTCCAGATTATGGAACTAATCTTATTTCCCTTAGTGAGATCCTTGAGGTACATCTGCATGTCAGCCTTTTTTTCCCCATTATCAAAGTTAACATTTTAATGATAAGGGGCGTATCATGTACCAATCATTGTTGTATGTATTATTCTATTTGTCTAATGCAGCAATTAACAAACAAAACCCTGGAAACTCCTCACGAGCCCTATGTGACGATTGATGACTCCTTCTGGCCACCATACCTAGAAATGCTTCTTCGTAATGGAATTGCAATCAGACACCCGGAGGACTACAATAAAATCCGTCTGGAAATTTTTCAGTAATTTGTTTCACTAATCAGGTTTAATTAGATGATCCATCATGAGATATATGTACAGTCTTTTATGCTCCTCTCCTTGTTTTATTGTGTATTTAAAAAGCAATTTGCTAAATAAAATGGCTGAAAATATAAACCAGTGTCACTGATTATTTTCACGTGTCTCTGTGCTGTCATGTGACCACGATGTAACCCATTTTTGAATGGAGGGCATAAAACATTAAACTTTTAAGGTAGGAAGTAGAGTTTAAAGATTAAACCCTTATGTATGTTTAGATTGAGAAGGACACAGGCAAGTCTGTTGTTGGAGCTACGATGGGTATTAGGCTCGTATAGTGTATGTCTGTTATGTCGCTGACCTCTAGTGGTAAGAGTACAACAAGGTAGGATATTTTCAAACACACGAGTAAATGAGGTCTTAAACTATGTTCGAAGCAACAAAATTCCACCTTTTCATGGATACTTACACATGAAATGTCTTTACACAACTGGAAATTGCTGGAAAATAATGTGAACGTGTTTTCATTTCCATATGTGCATTTATTTCTGAGAGTGGAGAAACAGAATGACAGCCAAGTGGTTTCACACCACTACACAGGGAATGACGTCATCAGCTATCTAGGGCTCTAACATTTATGTATATCTATGTTTAGAACAGGTAAAGTGTGTCTGTTTTATTCACACTTAAATATAAATGGTTCCAGGATGTACGTTGTCATGTGGCAGCCTGCAACTGCAAACATCAGACTGAAAGCTCACTGTACTGGTCCAGCTTCCAGTCAGAAGATGTTTACAGATGCCCCACTACCCATGTGTCGTTTTTTCCCCCCCAACTTCAAAAAGCACATCAAGGTCACAGAATCTGTGTGTCAAACAAGAGAAAGGATCAGTCATTTAAAAAGTGTGACATTAGAGGTCATGCAGTATCACTTTAATCATCTATACTTCAATTGTCTGCAGCATAGTTTGGTAATTACTCTGTATATCCAGAAATGATCAGGGTATCAAGGGTCCCTAAAAAGTACTGATTTCTAATGAAATGCCCTTTAGGCATTAATTTGTTTTTATTCAATTTTTAATATGGTAGTCCTTTTTTTAAAAAAAAAAAAAAAAAAAAAAACATTAAAAACATTTGACATCACACATACCTTAGATTAAGGGGTGTGTGTTAAACTGAGGTTAACTATAGCTTCCTGGAAAACAGGAAATACTCTTGCTGGTAACCTTTGGTTGCTTTTTCTCATTGAATAATACATGTACATGCCCTTTATGTTAGTTACTTTGAAGTGTTTTATATATTTGGATTGTCATCATTGTGATTTTGGTCTTGAATTACTTTCTACCTAGCATTAAGGGGATCATAAATATGTTTTAAATTTGACTTTAGGACACATGCGCTACATTTTTGTGGAGCTGCCGTGTAAAACAATAGATGATTCAATATAGAACAAAAAGTATTTGTTGTCTTCAAAACAAGTTTGTGTTGACTTACAGTGGCATGCATAAGTTTTCTCACAAACGCACACACTTTCAACTTTTCCACATTTTGTAGTGTTACAACCTGGAACAGAAATGTGATTTTATGTCATAAATCTACACAAAAACATTGCTCATTACCTAAGAATACCATTTTCACAGTAAAGCATGGTGGTGGTAGCATCATATTATGGCGCTTTTTTTAATCAGTAAGGATTGAGAAACTGATCAGGATGGATGGAGCCAAACACAGGGCAACTCCTTTATAGTCAGTATCTAACACTTGATTAAACACTGATCCAGTTAATCCTTAAACACAATGGGGTTTGATCTGAAAAGAACACTTTCTGGGGGTCATTTAGCCGAAACCCAGTGTTATCCACATGGTTATGTTCAGTGTGTGTGTGTGTGTGTGTGTGTGTGTGTGTGTGTGTGATGTGCAGGTGAGGCACCACAGGAGAGGAGCAAAATTCTTAGTTACGAAAATGGCCCTTGATTTGTAAAACATGATTAACAAAAATGGTTCTGTGTATCTATCCCACACCATGTATTTCAAAGTAGTCAGCCATGGAAAAAAACTGATGCTAATAAATATTTAACTGATTTGTGTCCCTAATGTCATTTTGCTTGCATGCACACAGTCAAAAACTAATAGGATTTTCCAAATGGTTTTATTAAAAGATTGCATTGCTTTAATAACCCGATAATAATCATCTGTATGTCATACTTACTTTTCCAAGCTGACTTTTCACCTCGCGCGTCCTTCACTACTGCGTCTCGTGCACGGCTTTGGGGAATCGGAATTTTTCTCTATTTTTTCCAGAGTAAATGAAGTTAAATTAGCCGACATACCACGAGATGCACGTGCACTCTACCACAAGCAATTTGGTAAAGAAACTGTTTATGAAGATACAAAGCGGCGTCATTGATATGCATTAAGCTTTCAGCAAAGGTCTTGTTTTCATAAATTACTACCAACAGTTTGCATGTCGTACTTACTTTACCAGGTTGATAAAAACAGCCGGAGTCTCCTTTAATTTTTCACCTCGCGCGCCCTTCAGCATCGCTGATTTTTCTTGAACCTCGTGCATACACGGTCATGTCATTGCAAGCAGACAATCAGGACAGATTTGCACCGGATATGCGCATGCGCACGCAAGTTGACCTTCATGGCATTATTAGAGTTTTCCCCTCTCTGTCACTTGGTCGACGTCACTTTTATGTTTTCATGAGGTAACAGGCTAGACAGGGCGTCAGCACTTTAGCACTGTGTCTAATTTCTCGCATTTATCTGATCATCTAATCATCGATGCACATCTTTTCGACTACTCTGAGACAGCAAGTGTGAGGTTGCCAGATTGGACAGACTCGAAATCAATTAGTTTAAAACCAGGCTAATACACCATAATCCAGATCAGACTTATATCTTAAAGAAAGACCAAACTAAATCTGCCTTAAGGAACAATTTTCATCAGTGTGCTTTAATTTAAAATCAGAAACGATTTCCCACCAGCAGACTTTATTTATGTCTTTATTTTTTCAGTTTAATTGTAATGTCTTATCATTATAATTGTCTCATTAAAAGAAAAACATGACATAATTTGCACTAAAGAGGCACATTTCAAAATACAATGTGAACACAAAATAAAATCATGCATGTTTGACTCATAGGGTATGTGTGAATCAGAGATATGTGTTTAGCAAATATCTGTAACACAAAACCAACTCTGTCATAAACTTTTTCATAATTTTGCTGCTAATGCATAATCTTGACAAACATTATTTTTATTAAAACCTATTGAATTATATAATTTTGTCTTAATCTGGTGAAAAACAGACTTCCCCAAATATAATACCTGCTCTTCGGTCATATTAAGAACTACACACTTTGGTTATTCTGCAGGGACTTTCAGGTTTCACACTGCAGCATTAAATTAATCTATTTGCATTGACTCCACCCAGTATTTTGTTACTGTTAAGAAGGAACGGGGGGAAAAAAAGTCATATTCATTAAAACAAACATGCAAAACAAATTGCTGTTTTATTCAATTGAAAGACACAATTCTCTATAAACCTGGTTAGTAAATTAGTTTTTACATTTTGGGGTGTTAATAGATTTGAACATATTTTTACACACACACACATCTTTAGTAAACTAGGACTTTAGTGTAAACAAAATATCTAAGCAAATATCTGCTTGTTGCTCTAACACAGTACAACATAGTACAACATCAATGTTGGTCCAACGAGCATTGCATACCGTGAACCCTGATCATTTTCGCTTAACTAGTTTGGGTTGACCTAGACTGCCACCCTATCTTGACATGGCCTGTCTAGTGAATGTGAGACCTCAGGGTGTGGTGTGAAGTTAAACACTAGCAGCAGGTGACTCATGTGACTCATTGGGAAAGAACACATCTGTCCTGGTGGAGTTTGGATATTGTCTACTAAAGCTGGGTGTTCATTTACTTGTTTTCTCAGATATGATTCTGCCATCTCAGATATGCTGCCAGTCCGGAATGACTTGGGAGACTTGTATCTAGACAGAAGAATCTAGAAGGCAAAATCTGCAGTAGACCACAGATTCCAAACCTGGGAAGCTGTGCAATAGGGTGAGGTGGAAGGCACAGACCTGGTCGACTTGCACCTGAATACAGAATATAGACTATATTATGAATAGTAAATGTGAACTTAGGGAAGCTTATTTATAAAATAAATAAGTAAGTAAGTAAATAAATAAGCAATTCATTATTCTTTTTGCTCAACACCATTCGGTTTTTAGAGAATATTGTTTTCATTTGTTATTTTGGCTCCATGAAGTAGCCCAAAAAAGCTCACACTTGATGATATGTGCAATTTCAGGATGCAATGCATGCCCATGGCCACAAGACGGCGCGAGGAGCGCGTTTGAAAGATCTACTGTAACTGTGATCATTAGGTCTCTAGTATGAGTCATCCACGTGTTCAGAAGTGTTTTTTTTGTTGTTGTTTTTTTGTTTTTTAAATATTGACTTATTTGCCTGATGTGGCGGCTTCAGAAAAAATGTCATTAGACAACAAAAAAAAGCCAACGAAGCACCTATAGCTTTATCCTCATGAAGAAATGCTGAGTCTATGAATATGCAAATTAATAACGCCCACAACCCTACACACTCATCTGAGTAAATTGGTGCTGCATGGCCTGTATCTGTTTATTATAACCAGTGGCTTTCTCCTTCTTATTTCGAGACTTCCATACACTCTTAGATAAAAGGTCAAAATTGACAAGAGTTTTCTGTTATCCCTAAAGATTCAACATACACTTCTAAAACAGTGCTTTCCTATGAGAAAATGTAATTAACTATTCTGAGGAAGCTAAGAAACCTTAATTATCTTAAAGTGGGGTAGATAAACAGTAGCCAGCGGGACTGCAAATGTGTTGTTGTTGTTGTTGTTATTGCAGTAGCAGAAGTCACAACCCTTATATTATTAACCTGTTTGACCGGTCACTTGAATTGTATGGGTTTAATCCAAACCTTTATAACCCCAAAACAAGTAGTTAATAATGTCAGCTTGAACCTAATGAGTTGAAAATTCAGTAATAAAACTCTATAGCTCCCAGTATTTAAATAACTGGATTTGGAAACTCTGGATGGGAGTTGGACCTGCACACAAAACATGGCACAACACACACAAAACAGGGCTTCCCACCGCAAGATATCACGGGTTGTAACAATTGGAAATGATGATATTTATAAAATAGATTTTTTTTTCTTACAGTTAAAGGGGTAACTAACTGCAAAAAGTTAAAAAGAACCCATGATCTAATAACCCTTATATGCACTCAAAGACACGCCCCTTGAGAGAGACGTTCTCATTCCCTATGGACTCGTTGACACGCCCTTTTTAGACTCAGAGACAGGTGTTCTGTAGTAGCCTATACAGTAGTTTCACAAATATTGTATAATATAGTGTTGGTCTAGATATAAGGAGTGGGGTTTTACAATGTTGTTTGCTATTAATACTGATGTATTAATAAAAAAAAATTAACATAGGCGAGGTCTGACGCTGTCGCTGTCCACGGTGCTGAAACTAACCTTTCCGGTCTGATAAAAAAAAAACGCATAAAATGACTGAACACGTCATACAGGCTAAATGAACGTATGAACGCGTATTAGGCTGCTTTTATTCCCTGATTTATTTTAGCCTGCTATATCAAGTTAATATCTCATTTCTGTGCCTCTTTCCAAGACGCGTAATTCTTAGCAGTGTCTGGTGCAGTGGGCTATTCCGGGGCCGCTCAGCTCCAAAAAAAAAATCATTTCAACTAGCTAAAATGTGTGTATTGATTGGGTTAAAAATATCTCTCACGTTGCTGAGAGTTCGGCCCGTTTAAGTGATGCCGAAAATAGACTGAGGTGGGCGGGCACGGGCTACTCCGAGCACATCCGACTTGGAGTGTCAGGCATCATGACTCTTTTTAATGAATCGATTCTTTCAAGTAAACCCGTTTAAGTGAATTGAACGATGAGACTGATTCACAACACAGGGTCAAAACCCAGGAGTGTCAACCCCTACAGTAATCAATGTGCATGAACAGTCACTTATAATCTGCAAAATAGCATTTTATGATTGGGAAATAACTTCTCATTCATTGCTAGTTCATAGTCTTTGAAGATTTGGTGAGATGAATGTAATATCACCTGTCACATATTGTGAGTTTGAAAAGTTGTTGATAAAGTTTTATTGATGTCATGTGGGTTGTGTGATTGATTCATATTGTAACCAGAGCAATTTACCTAAGAAAGATGATGTCTACATACAACGCTGATACAGCTATAATATTTAGTGCAGCGTTTATATGGCCTATTATTGGTATTTTTATTTATATTTTAATACCATATATGTATCATGCTCATGAGAGATGTAAACATGTCGTAATTGCGACCACTGGGAATAAGACATGCCTCATTGTAAATACATACTGTAGGTGTATTCTTGTCTGTTTGTAATTCTAATTATTCACATGAATTTTTTTATATTGTTGAACAAACATAAATGTTTTGTGGGGTGAAAGCTTCTGTGCGATGTGTTACCTTTGCTTCACTATTGTTTGTTTGCACAACAAATAACATTAAAAGTGAAATTTTTAGAACAAGTAAGTCGAATGCAGCTATAATTTCACACCACTGACAGGTATGTTTAAAATTTTTTTTATTTTTTTAAATAAATAAATAAAAATAAACATATTTATTATAAATTTTCCCGAAACAGATCGTCCAATAGACCTATCCACGGAGCAAGAAACTGCTAAGTCAATTCAGAAAATCTATCTTTGAAAATAATAAGAGGTATATTTGTCCAAGCTTTCGATTCTCGCTTGTGATTCAAACAGAGATTCAGAAGAACCGATTCGTTATAGAATACTCCATAACTGATCACTGATGCGCCACCGAGCTCACACCAGGCGCGCCCGTGGATCTATGGGAAGGGGAGGAAGGAGTGACGGACGGCTGGCTCGTTGTCTTCCGTGCTTTCAGGATCAGGCGCGATTCCGGTTTAAAGGGAGCGCCACGTTTTTGTTTTTTGTTTTTTTGTGCGCGCGCGACGCCGCTCTCATTTTACGCCCGCGCCAGATGTAAAAACTAAAGGCGAGATGCTGAAAGAAAGATAGGGAGAGAGAACACAGTAGCAAAGAGAGAACAGAGAGCACCGTCGCCGCTGTCCAACATCTCAGACACCAGACTGGAGCGTAAATGCCGGAGTTCCAGCATCCGCGTCGCGTAGAGAATATGGGCTTCCCGTAACCGGAGGTGGAGGGGAGAGGCGGGGAGACGGGGGGGTTGGGGTGGGGTGGGGGGTGGAAGAGTGCGAGAAGAGAGCAAGATACAAGATAGGGGTGGGAAAGAGGGGGGGAAGGCACCGAACGAAAGGAGACAAAAGCTCAATGGTGGGCACCCGCAAGCATGAGCCGCTGTACGGGAGCGCCGAGCGTGGCCTGAGGCAATATCGCCAGTAGGACACGCACCGGAGGGAGGGAGGCAACGAGAGAGGGAGGGAGGCGGAAGAAACATGGCCGCCTCGGTAGGGCCCCAGGGTGGCCCGCGGGCTGCCGTTCCGGCTTCTATGCCTGACATACCAGACTTGAGCCACCTCACGGAGGAGGAGAGGAAAGTAATCCTGGCGGTGATGGCGCGCCAGAAGGAGGAAGAGGAGAAGGAGCAAGCCATGTTGAAGTAAGGCTGGATTATCTCTTTTCACACTCACACGCCCATTCACAAATGTAGTGTAGGGAAGGGGGGGGGGGGGTTACATCTTTCCTCTAAAACCGTGTAAAATTGCAATCTGTGTCCTTAATATCAATGTTACACGAAGTGACTGTTGCATAGACCGTCTGCAGCCTGTGCTTGTTAGGCTTGCTAGACATAGTATCAGTGTTAGTGGACAGATTATACTTCATTCACAGAGGACAGACTTATAGAAGTGTGTTTAGTCGTTAAATGTGTGTGTGTGTGTGTGTGTGATGGCTGAAGAGAGAGTTACAGGTGTGGGGAAATGGGGCGTGACGCACAGGGGCTTGAGGATGAATCATAGGCTGCATCCTATATCTCCAGTATACTAGTGTGCTAAATAGGACGGTTAAAAAGAGTAGGCTATTCCAGATATGGTCGAATTCCTGCTTTTATACACTATTGAGTATTGTAGTAAGCCGGTTCAGCGTCGCCGTAGCCGGTGTAATCAGTGTGTCTCCGTCGACCAGCCCTTCTTCCGTGTGGCCGACATAAAAGAACTACAAACCTCGCACAAATTCTCGTGCGTCGATGTGTCGGGTGGGGAAAAAATCCCAGTAGACACACAGATAGTCAATAATATTTCCTCAAAATTTCAGTAAATAGGCTACATTAAAAAAAAAAAAAAAACAAACAAACAAAAAACTGTCTTCATCGAAGCGCCGAGCGCGCGCGGGGTGTGGTTGGCTATTTCAAACGTAACCGTCGCTCTCGAGACGATGCGCGCGAGGGCGTGAGCGCTCACATTTAGCTTTACTGGCTAATCTTCACCACCGTCTCTAAAACAGTCCTAGTATTTCTTAAGATTTCTTAGCGTGACACTTGATGTTTCCGTCTCTTTTAAAATAGTCGCGAGTGACCATGACGTTTTCTTTCGTCCTCATGGCTTGTAGTTTCAGACGGAAGTGACGTTGCGTGTGTGATGACGACTAGCCTATGACGAATGAAATGGCTAACGTCGTCCAAAAGGGGACTGAGTCATAGCAAATGCTGGATCACGACTTATAGACTTTGTACAGTGGGTACACTGATTAAGTCTACATCACCACAATAAAACTGCAGACAGAAAACATCTGATTGTCCTACTTAATGTTTCTTATATCTGTCTGTCAACAATATCAGGGAAAATAGATGTAAATAAGTGTTATACACACTAAAGCCTGTTTTACACCATGTGATTACAGTGGTATTTTTAAGATTATTAGTTGTGACATGGTAAGAGAAGATCCCAATAAAATTTGGGTGAATTATAACAGACTGTACATGTGCTGCCACACAAGACTATAGTATAACAGGGAGTGAGAGAGTGGAAGAGTCTGATATAATCCTATAAGAGGAAAAGGGATTCAGGACTGATGGAGATCAGCTTTTTTTTCTTGCTCAACAGGCAGTGTTTTTATTTGCTCTATAATTTGGTAAAAACCTAGTGAATAATAGATAGTCAGCTGATTTATCGGTGTATAATCCATATCATTGAGAAGATGCTTAGCTAGAGAGTGTATAGCAGGTAGTGACTAACAGGGTGTGTCGGTGAATTTCAAACTCAATCATGTATATTGAGTTATATGACCGTTCAAGCTTGCATCGTAAAGATAATATTTACCATGTTTTAACTGTCATCCTGTTACGACAGCTGTTTACAGAATGGCATCAATTATATTCATTCATCTCTTTTCATTTAAAGAGATGGGATTTATATGAAAACAAGGTGGACTTGGTTCCCAAATAGCACAACAATAAAAACATAGCATGAGGAAATAGTTGACCATCTGTGACCAGCAGACAGAGCATAATTGGCCCTGATTTTTGGGTGGGGGAAGATGGCATTCCCTCTCTTGCCAAATTATATGGAAGAGAGTGCTGTTAGTACTCTCCACTAAGCGTGTTCAGCTACATAACTGTGCATAGATGGAGGAATTATGTGTTAGCCTGCACCCTCCTAGTCTGTAATGTGACAGGGGAAAACTAGCAGTAGCCGTGAGAATTGGCAATGACTAAACTGGGGGATGAATGGGGAATGATAAAAGATAACTCTTAGCTAAGTGCTGTAAAAAGAGGTATATATGCCCTGAATATGGTAGAACCATAGTATGGAGTCTGGTGAAAAGATGCTGATCAGTAATTTATAGCATGTTCCACTATGGTCAGCAAATCTCCACAGGTTAGTGTTATTCCTCAGCCAGTTATCAAGCCTTTAAAAGTTATTGACCTAGTCTGGCAATTAAAATCATTTCCTCCTTTCCCAGTCATTCCCTTTATTGTTATATAAACAGTTAAAATGACCCTGGAGCATTAGTTTTAACTGTCTATGAGATTTGCTACGTACAAACTTTGGCTTATCCAGTTATTTGTTTGTTTTAAAGAAGGATAGTGGCTCATGGTATATTTACTGGTCTCTTGGGTGTAGATATTATGAGTAGAAGTGTACACATTTTCATTGGTTTGTTATTGAGAACAGACCATCTGGCAAAGATTACCCTATAAGGTCTATGTGTGTGCAACCTTGAGCACAGGCTAATGTCTTCTCAGTAGCAAAGAGAGGGCAAAATAAAATTTAAAAAAAAGATTGAAAACAGTACCTGGTTAAAGAACATGTACAAAAACAACAAAAACCAAGAGCTTTATGGTTATCTGAGTGGAGCAAGATTGACCATCATTACTCCTTAGACTAGAACAGTCAATTTTAATCTTTGGTTTAAATACATCACTCTGCCCATGAAGGGCTTATGTTTGCTTCACGACTTAAATGTAATGTGTTAGAAAATGCAAGTAAATAGATTGCACTGAATCCTCAGGATTTTTTGCTGTGCAACATGACAATGTTCATCTATCTGTAACATTCAACCTGGGGAGCTGGATTAGCTTCTTGGGGTGAAGCCACATGCATTACTGGATCATAATGTCAATACATGTACTCATCTGACCAGTCAAGAAAGTTCATTTCCTAGCACAAATCTATGGCCCCATCTACATGTATAAATATATTTTTGAAAGCATAGTTTACACCTACACCTCTACACAAACATCATTTTTGAAAATACACCATATGACCACAAGTTTGTGCACACCTGATCATCACACCCATATGTGGTTCTTTCCCAAACTGTTGCCACAAAGTTGGAAGCACACAATTGTATAGGATGTCTTTGTATGCTGTAGCATTACAATTTCCCTTCACCGGAACTAAGAGGCCCAAACCTGTTCCAACATGACAATGCCCCTGTGCACAAAGCAAGCTCCATGAAGACATGTTTTGCCAATGTTGGAAGCACTCAAGTGGAAGAACTGATTTGGCCTGCAGAGAGCCCTGATATGAACCTATTGCTCTTAAAATTAAAACAATGCTGTGATCATAAGTGGGTAATAGGAAATTCTTTTACTCTAGAGGGGTCTTTGCTGAAAATGACTGAGTACCTCTGTTTGAGATAACACAACAGCAAATCAATTTTTGAAAACACGGTTTGCCAAAGTAGGTTGAAGAACTTGAATGTCCTGCACAGAGCCCTGACCTCAACCCCACTGAACACCTTTGGGATGAACTGGAACACCAACTGCACTCCAAGCCTCCTCACCAGACATCAGTGCCTGACCTCACTAATGCTCTTGTGGCTGAATGGGCAAACATCCCCTCAGTCACACTCCAAAATTTAGGGCAAAGCCTTCCCTGAAGAGTGGAGGTTAATATAACAACGTACTGGAGACTAAATCTGGAATGGGATGTCCAAAAAACATGTTTGTGATGGTCAGGGGTCTACAAACTTTTGGCCATAAAGAGTATCTCTGTACACACTAAAGAGCAAATGGGGGCCAGAACCCAGTGGACATGTGCACATGGTCTATATCCAAAACTTTATACTGCCGCAATAATTCATATATAAAAATATTACACCCTTAAAGGTTACCATAGTTATCATAGGTAGCCTATTTTGACATGTGGTAGTATGGAGTTTTGGCTGTAGGCCAGTTCTTTTGAATTGATTCGCTTAGTGTTTCCCTTTTGTTTTCCTTATAATAGAGCACATGTTGTGACCAAGAGTGCTAAGAGATCCTATTAGACCCTTTGTCATATATTTTGACATTATATGAGCTTGAGGCAACGGCAAAAGTACATGAGCAGATCAGTCAGCTTAGCAGTTGACACACAGTACTGCATTTTGAGGTGCAGTCAAACTTTGCCAATGCAGCAAATAGTGAATCAAATGATGTCACACTACCTGGCTATTCTTTTCATTGGTAGCTGCATTATAGTGGGTTGAAATACCCCAGTCCAGTTCCAGGTTTAAGATTAGATTAGAGCTTCAGTGTATAAAGTAATAACAGCCATCCAGAGTACAGACAGACCCCACAGGTTGAGGCCTAAAGCAAGTAAAGTGATCTGAGGCCCATAAACTCACTGTATGCTCACAAACAGGAAATTACCAACACACATTTTGGGAACAAGGATGAAAACACATACACACACACTCACACACACACACACACACAAACACAGGTTATGTATGATTGCTGTTATCCATGTGCAGAAGACAGAACCCTGCCAGCCACACAACTGACAGGAAGCGCACATCTTTGATGCTGACATGCTCCTCGTTGCCAGGGGTAATCAGCGACACCATGGAAACACGGGACCTGGGTAGGCTCAGAACACTTCAGATCTTTCTTTAGCTCCAGAAGCTACAGCTGGTTTGGTGGTAGAAGTGTGAATTTGACACATATAAATGTAATCCTGGTGATTCTGAGGAATAATTTTCTCTTCATAACTATGAGCTCTGTTTCCCCCCAGTTCTTAACATCAGTGTTACAGGACTAACAGCCATTGTCTGCATTCCAGCAGCTTTTAACCACATACCCAGCTTAAAAACAAGCACAAAAATTCTGCTCACTCAGAACTTCTTTTCAGTGGATGACATATCTTACCAAGCTAGGCCAATCAGGAAAGGAAAACATCACATTATCATTTCTTGTTGATGTTTTTTCCTTTTGAAATGAGGAGACAGTATCATGGTTTCTGGAGATAAATGGTAGTTCTTAAATTATGAATTGGAGCTGGAAATAGCTCACATTTAGAAGCCTATCTTGAGAAAATTCAGCTCCTTCACCAGCTTCTGTTGATGTTCCAAATTTCTTTCCTCGCCTTTAGTGTGTATGTGTGTACAGCCATATGTGTGATTGTGTGTGGTCTTTGTTCAGTGATGGGAACCTTTACAGCTGGAGTTCTTTGGTAAACATGTCACTGATGTAGCTAGTTAATTATTATGCCTGTACTTTCCTGGTAACTCACAGGCATACGTAAGTTTATATTTCTGAACCAATAACAGTGCTTTAATAAAGTTTTGCACCCCCCCCCCATGCCAACAAGTTAAAAATGAAATGTGGGTGTAACAAAGTCAACAATCCAAGTCATGTCAAAATTCACAGAAAAAAATGGTCCAAGCAATCAACAGAGGTAGAACAGCTATGACAGGAAAAATGTACATTATGGATTGGCCAAGGCTCCAAAAGTGGCTCAGAAGATGCAGTGGCTCGGAAGATGAGTTTGGAGCCAATCATAATGTTATTAAGGCAAAGAATGGGCACATAAAATACAGACAGTATATGAGTTATGTACAGTATACTCTGCATATACATATATAAAAGAGAAATGGCTGTGGCTGGTAGCCAGTCAAGTACTTGAAAGCATGAAAGTTTAATGGAGAGGCGTTCTGCATTCCTCTTTGTATGTGTGTCCAGTCAAGGAAATCTCTGGCTTGTTCTTCTGTAGTTATACTGTATGTTGCTCAGTGCAGTTTCCATCACAAACAGTAAACTACTTTAAATATGTGTGTACTGTATATGTGTGATGGTTTGTTCATCTACAAGTCTGTTTAATCAGACTATTTAACCACTGTAGCATCAGATTCCTGTTCCTGGCTGACAGGAGTGGAACCTGATGTGGTCTATTGCTGTTGTAGTCCATCCACCTCAAGATCTGATGTGTTGTTTTTTCTGAGATGCTTTTCTGCTCACTACAGTTGTAAAGAGTGGTTATCTGAGTTACCGCTGCCTTTCTATCAGCTTGCACCAGACCTCTCTCACCAACAACCATGCCCCAGTCACTGAAATCACATTTTCCAACATGTTTGATGTGAACATTAACTGAAGCTCTTGTCCTCTTGCATGTTTTTATGCATTGCACTGCTGTTACATGATTGGCTGGATAATTGCATGAATGAGCAGGTATATAGCTGTTCCTATTTAAGTGACATATAAGTGTACATATAGCATGAGAAGCACAGATATTGAGGTTAAAAAGAATCGCCATCAGTATGAGAAGACTGTAGACCTGAGAGGAAAAAATAAAGATTCAGGAAAGTGTTTTTGGCAACATTAACCCTGTTTAAATTTGAAAGCAGCAAACTTGCTATAAATGATAAGAGAGAGTGAGAAAGTGTGAGGAAGGAAACAGAGAGTGGGTAGACCTAGAGTCCATTACAAAAAGCACTTTATTCTATAAATACTTGAACAGCAAGCAAGTGCAACAATTTCTGAGCTTTAGTTGCACTTGTTATATTTGACATGGTTAGTGAGATTTGCACATGAATTCATTTTTTTTTTAAATATACAGCAGTATTTATAAAGCAATGCCAGATATGTTCTCTCTCAGTCTCTCTTCTCTTCCTTTATGCCTCAACCTCAATATCCATACAACTGGAAAGGCAACACTCCGATTTACTAGAAATCGCAAGAAATAATTTGCCAAAAAAAAAAAACTTTCCGGTCGCATTCAGATCAGATTGCTCAATCTTTCCATCCAGTTAAGTAGTTTAGCAATTCAGCAGCCAGTATAAGAGATGTGGAAGTGGAATACATGGTCACTCTTTCCATAGATCAGATCTTGCATTTACTATTAGGTCTGTATCGTTTGAAGTAGTCCTGCTTTACAAAAATTTTCCATAAGAAAGAAAGCCTTTCTCTACTTTGAAGGTCTAATATTAGGAATCGAAACAAATTACATTTGTCCACCCGTGTAAAGGAGAGAGAGAGGTAGAGAGATCGTCCAGGGACTTCCGGCTGCACTCATCTTCTCCCAAGGTCGTTTATCCTTCTGGTCACTTCCCTACTCTGTATATGCATATCACACCTATTTATTTTCTCATCCCTTCTTTCTCTCTCTATAGAATGCTCATTTCCCTCCTGTTCACAGGCACTCCTCTTACCGGGATAAGAATAGACATTGTATTATGAAACTGCACTTGCTGATCGATATGGTTTTCTGCCAGCATTGTTTTTTTCTTTTCCATCTATGAAGTAGAAAGCACACACATCTTTGGTTATATTTTGCATTGTTTTAATACTCATGTTAATACTAATATTAATGTAAACATTAATATTAATGTTCAGAATTCATGTTGAGTGTTTAATTCAGGGATCTAGTAGTAGCATTTTTGGGCAATTCACCAAAACATGATGAACCTAAGTGCTTTTGCTTAAACATTCATGAAATTTAAACAAAGTATAGCTTTTGTAATTCTGTAGCCAACCTTATGTGTCAAGTTAAATATTTTGATCGATGTGCCCTAGGGCTATTGCTGGAGCATATGGAATGGCTGCCATTTGAGTTTAATGGGAAAGCGAACAGGGTTTGAGACACAAAGTCTATTTTACAATGCAACTGTCAGCAACACAATATGAAAACCCTCTGCTGTTTACCTGAGAGTGGTGCCCACAGGCAAGTGCCTGATGACAGGGCCACCCTTGAAACGGCAACATGGAGCCATCTTGTGAGCTCACCAAGGGAAACTGGCTTTGTCATTTCTCTACTGGTGGGGTAAGTGCTTCATGTAGTGTGTGATATAGAAAGGTATAGTCTTGCATCCATAAACAGTATGGGCTTCAAAGTTCCTACAAGTGATGGGCCTTAGGCGTGGTGTGGGGATACTCACAGTTGAAGTTTTTCCCTGTGGACAAGTGTGTTGCCTCTATGAGGTTTCAAAACTCATGAAGGAAAATGCTGACTGTGGTTTGTGGGTATGTACGAAATATCAGTTTGGTGTATTCGGCCTTCTTGGAGAAGGTGGAGCAGACACTCTAGACCGTACCTCCTACTGACTCCATAGTGCTCCTGGGGGACATAATTGCTCATTTTGGAAATTATGGAGGTACCTGGAGGGGTGTGATTGGGAAGACTTTTGTGCAATCCACAGACTGTCAATAACCAAACACTTTGTTCAAAAACAAGTTGCTTATTAGTATACTTGGTACAAGAGCACCTTGCGCCTAAGTGTACTTGGTAGCAGAGCATCAGTGATTGATTGGCCACATGCATTTGGAGACTAAAGTAAAGAGAGCTGTCAAATAATCACAACTTGTTGAACTGGATTTGTCACACAGGGTGCCAGTCAAATTTACCTGGATGCTTAGCAATCTGGACAAACCTCAGAGTAGAGCTGCTGCTCCTTCGAATTGAGAGGATCCAGCTGAGGTGGTTTGGGCACCTAATAACGTTGCCCCCTAGTTGGCTAGAATTGTATTGGGCATTTTTCACATACTCCAGGGCAGACCCAGGACCCGCTGGAGAGAGTATATCTCATAGTTGGCTTGGGAACATCTGGGGATCCCCCAGGAAAAGCTGGAATCTGGGCTGGGAAAGAAATATCTGGGCATGTCCCACCAGGAAAAGCAGAAGGAAAATGAAGGAATGAATGAAGGAATGAATGAAAGACTTCTGTTTTAAAAACGCCTAAGTATTAAGTATACCTTATACCAAACAAAGTGTTAATACAAACAACTTATATGGGTAATATGGGTATAGTATGTACAAATAGTTCAATTTGGATTTACTGCCATAATTAATCCATAAACCAGGCATTTTCAGATATTGTTGTTAAAAAAAAAGGTAAAATTATCTTGGCATATGATATATACCTGGAATGTCTTTATGTGTTTGTTTGTCCTACCATATCTTTGTAACACTAAGAGTGAGAGAAAGAATTAGAGAAAAACAGAAATGGGAAAAACTGAAAGTGAGAGAGAAACCCTTCCAAGGTATCAGCCAAGAACCAGCTGGCAGGACAGAAATAGTCCCTCTTCTCTCTCACCGTACGCTCCTTCTCTCCCCTCTCCCCCCATCTCCAATCTTTTCACTAAACATCTATCCATCCTCCCATCTCCCAATCGATCTTTTGCTCCACTGTATTCATGGGGTGATAATTACCAGCCATGCTAAGAGAGAGGGACAGAGAGAGGAAGGGAGGAAATCCTGTTAGACACAGGTGATGAAAGAGGCAAGGGGTGAGGACTAGAGAGTACAGGAAAGAAAGAAAAAGGACGAATGGGGCTTCCCTTATTTGGGTCTATGTTCTAAAGTCTCTTCCAGGATGACTCCGCCCCCAGTCACAGGGCATGAGGGCTCACTGGATGATTTGATGATGACGACGATGAAAATAAAGCGATATGCAATGACCTTCACCAAATCTCAACACAACTGATCACCTATAAGATATTTTGGAGTGACCTGTTAGAGAGCATTCTTCACCACCATCATCAAAACTCCAACTGAGGGAATCTTTTGGAAGAATGTTGTTCATCCAGTACAGCTCCAGAGACTTGTAGAACCTTAGTCAAGCCACTGTTCTGGTAGCTTGTGATGGCCCAAATCCTTACTAGACACTTCATATTGGTTTTTAAATCTGTATGTCCAGAACATCGATAGGTATAACCAACTTGTACCTCTAACCAGCCATTTCTTGCCAGAATGAGTACAGTAAAAAATATGTATGTATGTTCATATTCATTTTTACACACTGGAAGAAAATGGGAGTGGGGTGAACTATTAACGCAGAAGAACTATTTAGTATGGCAGATGGATGTCCAATACAGAAATCCACAATTTCACCAGCAGCATTTAGATGATTTTAAGCTGCTCTCTCTCTCTCTCTCTCTCTCTCTCTCTCTCTCTCTCTCTCTCTCTCTCTCTCTCTCTCTCTCTTGCTCTCTCTCTCTCTCTCTCTTGCTCTCTCTCTCTATCCTGTTCGTCTGCTACCCTCGACTGCTGAAATGAGCACAGCCTCATAGTGGTGTTTCCATGACGACTGTTGCCTGGGTCTCTTGCTGCCATGACAGTTCCCATGGTGAGACAACTGACCCTAGAACCCTAGTATTCCTTATGATCTCCAATTCTACGTAACTCACAAAGGTCAAAGTTCACAGCCTATTAGTTAACTGACCTGGAATCAGTTCTTTCGTCCTAACATAACTGACTAACATAACATGTCACGTACATCAAACCCAAACTGTACACATGTATACAGTGTTATGAAATACAAGTGCTCCAGGACCACAGTGCAAAAAATACAGTAGAATGTGGTGTGAAATCCAAAACATGCATCTCAGTTTACAAGATCTCCATGCTTAGAAGCTGAGACAGGGCATTCAGATTTCATATTCATAGGTCCGTTAGCCATCGTCACTGGCCCCCACCCCGCCCTTACCATTCTACATCATGGTTAAATCCCCTCTGCGTAACACCATCTTTCAGGCCAAGACATGCCAAAGTCACTTTAAGGCTCCAGCTACCTGGGGCTGCAGTCTGCTTCCTCTTTAGGTAGGAAGGCAGTGTGCTGCAAACACTAGTTAAAGGACATGGAAGAGTGTAGAAGCTGCTCTCTGTGGAATGTGGATTTATATTTGTTTGCTTCAGCTTTCCGGGGAATTGTAGTGAGTCTCCAGAGGGTATGGCAGTGCACTACAAAAGGAGGTAAACTTTCATATTTGCCTTCATGCCGGTGATTATTTATAGCTTGTGTATTAAGGATTTGATATGATAACAAATGATTTTCTCAGGATATGTTTAAAGGAAGTCTGTAGAGCAAAAAATGGTCAGTGCTTTTCAATTATCTATTAGTTGAACTATCAACTACCTTATCAGGATGGATTTGTTTGTTAACAAAATGGTAGCCCCTTTAAGTAGAATATTCTTTAGAAATGTTGCAATTATGGTACAAAACATAGCTTTGACAGATATTTGACTTTTAGATGCATGGTCATGCATTTTCATGGTCGAGAACTGCAATGCTAGTACACCATTCCTCGTAGAAATGCTTTCTATAACATGGCCATGCCTTGTTTTTGTTGTTCCTTGGTGATTCATTTTAAAGTGAAAAGCAAAATGACAGCCGACCCTGCGTTTTGTCTGGAGTGTGTGTGTAATTGCTTACAGACTAAAATAAAATCCGTTTGAGCCAATGACACTGATGTACAGGGTTGGGTTCAAATACACTGTAATGACTGCAGCTTTATGAGGACACACAGCTATCAAAGAAATTATCATGAGTGCTTTATTAGTATTCAGCTCCTGGATGGTCGACTGGACTTGAAGGAAGTTGTAAAATGTCTTTTGCTTTTTCTGTCTCTCACAACCAGGACGCTTCATCAGCAATTCGAGAGCTATAAGGAGCAGGTAAGGCGGATCGGGGTAGAGAACAAACGGCAACAGGCCACCCACAAGGACGATGCCCCGACCTGCGGGATCTGCCGCAAGACCAAGTTTGCCGACGGCTGCGGGCACCTCTGCTCCTACTGCCAGACCAAGTTCTGTGCCCGCTGTGGTGGAAGAGTGTCTCTACGCTCCAACAATGTGAGGAACAGCCAATAAGCCAATTTTCTCTCTGCTAAACCACTCTCTGGTGCTATCACTGATTCATACCATCCACCTTTCCCTTCCTTCGTTCATTTTTATCATCTTGTGCTGTCATGTCTCATTGCTTGCCCTAATGCCTGGCTTCAGTCTTTGCCAACATGTTATATATGTCAAAAATCACTGTTGGATAGTTATTTAAATATACACATGCACACATACTAGGAATAGATTAGGGCCAGGTTCCAGGTCAGGCATCATCCAAACACCTCAGAGATATGACCAGTCCAATACATGCTAAGAAACGGATGTTGGCTGGCCCTTTTTCATCACAGTTCATTCAGCATTGCATTTGCCGTTACATCAGTAAAGTGTTGATTGGGCTGGGCTCTGGCATCACGGCATGGGGTGGCATATTTTCAGCTCCTGATACAACCTGCTGTGTCTAAAACAAGCAATGTTCCCCTCACTTTACTTACCTGAGAATGGACTCGCCTCTGGTCATGCTGAGTACCAATCTGCCCTGGTTCCGGCCTGCCCAACGAAGTGATGCCCCCTGTGGTCACATGACGAATAGCATAATGTTTTCAATGACTGGAATGGAATGGAAAGGAATGGAATAACTGTGACCAAGCTGCTGAAATGCATTTTTATGCACATATACACAGATAATGGTGAGGTCTAGCTAATTTTTAAAAGGGATTATAAAATATTGTATATTTCTCTCCCGAAAGAGTATGAAAGTGTTTGAATGCACACTAGTTAGTGTGTGTATACTGTACATGTAGGTTAAAATGTAGCATTTTCCATACACACCACAAAAAAGATTTTATACCATACTAATCTTTCTCACTAGTGGTCGATATCTCTCCTTCTGAGAGAATATAATACTCATCTTGATACATGATCTGTGATCTGATATGTGAAAGATATATTTAAAGCACCCAGTGATTGTATGAAACTATTCAGAGCTTTATTGATGTGAAGCGATGGGACAATACGATGCAATAGAATGTGATCCAGTATTATGCAAACATTCATTCATTCCTTCATTGATCTTCAATAACCGCTTTATCCTGCTCAGGGATTGTGTTGGATCCGGGGCCCTTCCCAGGACACTATTCAGTCAAACTCACATCCCAACTTTTGCCCAACACAGACTCTTCTTAAACGGTGCAACTATATGACAAATATTGAATAAACATTTTGATTCTTTACTGTCAGTTTAAGGGTAGTGTAAATGAATCTATTACTAGATCAATATCAGTGAGGTAACTGGATTACTAGAAAGGGTTTTTAGACACAGTTCAATCCCAGTGAAGTCTTATGCTTTAGGAAGATAAATTAAAGATAATTTAAATTGTATACATTTTTGCCAGTCCTTCCTCTGCATCTTCTAAACAAAGTAATGATCTTTTTACTAGTTGTTAGTTACTAGAGCTGACGTTGTTTTAAAGACCATCAGTTTTTTTGTATTAAATCATAAATAGTTTGTATTGCCAGTTCCAATAAAAAAAAAAATGTAATTAGACAAGAGAAAAAGCACCTCAAACCTGCAAACCCCACCTGCTTTCCTCTGTTGCATGCCCTTCATTTGCTTATTGAAATCTGATAGGCTGTTACATTTCGTGACACAATAACACTTTCCCATCACATGTTCAGAACTAAGTTCAATGAGATTTCCAGTTACTCCTTTATCCTTTATTGAAAATGAGTCTGACAAATCCGAGAAATCGAAATTTCTCACATGGGTAACACTTTATATGAAGGGTACTTACCTAGTGCCTTTATGGCACTTTCATAAGCATTGCATAAATATTTTATAAAGCAATGCTGGAAAATTGGACAGAAGTTGGAGATTGATTGTTATTAGATTGTTTTTTACTAACATCACATTCATGACATAAGGCTTCATATATAAGAAGCTATATTGGAATGGGGCTAAGAAGTAGATATTGTAAGTCCACCTCACAAAGGGGAAGATAGCACGTGGAGACACTTTTGCCAATACTGTATTACAGTATCTATGTCTTATAGGAGCATGGAATTGAATGCTCAGTCCATTTGTATTAAAATGATTATAGCGCCCATTCTAATACAGCTTCTTACTGTAGCTATGAAGCCCATATGCCAGCCAAATAATTTGAATGAGTTCAAACTAAAGTGTTAATCAAATTTACATTTATAACACTCTTATGAAGCACTGTGTCAACCTTGTACAACTTTCTTAAAGTGCTGTTAGTAAAAACAAGCAACATATAATGATCATTGCTAGCTGTTGCGTAAAAAGCTGTAATATCATTTGCGTTTTGACATAAGCCATTCATAAATTCCCCAGCATTGCATAAAAAATAAAAAAAAATTCTGAAATGCTTTTGAATGTGTGATAAAGGCACTATGTAGGTTCCCTTCAAATAGTTTTACCCTCACATGCAATTCTGTGTATGTCCTATAGGAGGCATTACAGCTACATTAATCACATCACATAATAATTTACTGATGACCCCAGCCATCACGCAGATATTTCTTAACGCACAACACATGAGGATACATAAATAAATATGTAAATACAGAAGGATTCAGCCAAGTCATTTTACTTCATACAGTATTGTCGCTTTTCATCGTCCTTTTCCATGTATATCACATACATGTGTGGAATCAGATGTACGTCTCATCCGTACTCTTGTTGAGTTATGTGGATATTTTAGTGTCAACTACATTCCATTGTATGGCACAACAGCTTGATTTAGTACACAGCCCGCTGTTGCTCTAACTGAACCTGTCTTTTTGAATACACAGAAGTAGACATTTTCTTTTCACTAACACTTCCTCCCTTCTCTTTCTTCCCACCTTTCCCTCTGTCTCTCCCTCTCTCACACATGCATCATCTCCATTTCTCACCATTTTATTTTCGATTTCCGATTTCACACTTTGCTGTCTCTTTCCCACCCGCCCTCCCCTCTCCCGTTTTCTCCTCTTCCTCTTCTTCTCACCTCTTCCTGTTTTTGCCCGTCTTTCACTCCTCTCTGCTTCCTGGACTGCATGCCTCAAGGAGGATAAAGTGGTTAGCATTATTTTTCTGTTTCTATCTTTTTGTGATGATGGGATTGTTGTGTGGCTATGAGTGTCCAACATTTGCTCTCAATATGTGTGTATGTGTGTGTGTGTGTGTGTGTGTGTGTGTAAGTTCAAAAGCTCAACATCTATCAAATCACATGGATTTCGATATGAAATGGTTCTCATTTCTAGCCTCTATTACTCAGTATAGTTTTGTCTATATCTATAAATGTGACTAATTTTCCTCCCATTGTCTCTTGCTCCTGCAAAGTGTCTCATAGGGAAGGACAGGGTAAGGAATTCTGGGTATTCTAGTCTCTGCATGGGGCGCAGTATCCCTTCCTTAGCTGACCGAGTGCCCCTTCCCCTCCTTGTGGCCGTTGCCATGGAGATGTGCCGCCGTTGCTATAGGGACAGCCAACAGGGAGAGGTCGACGGGCACATGGTGGCATTCCGATTGGTCAGATGTTATACTGACATTATCAGTTGGTTGCACTTTAGTTGAAAGGACATGGAGTGGAATTCCTAGAAGTTTAAAACACTTATACAAGGCAGTATAAGAAAAAAAATGTATAAATAATAACACGATACATTATGGAGTCCTGTTCAAAAAAAGTGCCACTAACTTACAAGAGAATGTGCATGTTTGCTGCACTTTGCCTGTGCCCTGGGACTGCAACGGGCATGCCATGGGGTCAAGGGGTCAGGGGTCATGGGTCAGAGTATATGGGGTAGACAGATTTCCTATTTTCCCTCCGAGCAAATTTACCCTGCAATCCAATGGGCACTTGCGACTCCCTGTGCACTTGTGATGTTCTCAATGTGTTTTCTCTTTGTGTGTATATCAAGTTTCTGTGTGCGTGTTCTTTTTTTTTCTTTTTTTTTTTTTTTTGTGAGTTTGATGCGTGTATGTGTGTTATGTGTGTGCCAGTATTTCTTTTTGATGAAAACAAATTGTTCTGTCAGCTAGCATTAAAGGTCGCATACAAACTTTAGCGCTAATTAATCCCTCGGTAATTTTAGCTACGTACACATTTAACGTGATGTCTGCTTCCAAGTAGGAGTCTGAACCAAGCAACGGGAGTTCCTAATTAGCACTCTTGCTGTCATTGAGTTAGCCATCTAGAGATGAGTCAGTGCTGTTAGCCTGTAGTGTTTAGCCTGAACTTAAACCACACATGCCACATTTATGCACACCATCAGTGGTCACTTATCTCACAGATGATATCAGGGACAACACCCTGGTGGCTCATTATTGCAGAAATACATCACGCCAGCTCTTTTGCTAGACATTGCTAGAGACAGCTGATTACTTTGGGCTAGACTTTTCACTGTTATTAAACACAGTGTGAAACTGGATTCACATTGAACCATTAAAATAACCTATGTGGAATAATAACTTGTTTACTAATTTCCAAAAAAAAAAAAAAAAAAATTCTAAAATTGTCTGTGACTGCCAAAAATGTAAATCTTGTTAAATCTAATACATTTCTGCAAATATAGGCTATGTTAAACAAAGGGAACATGTACGTGCAGACAGTGTATCGAGAATATCCATAATTTCTATTGTAAGATATATTGCAAAGATTGGGAGAAGGAAAGGGAGATTATGGAGAGGATAATCGCCATATCAGCTAATGACAAAAAGGTGTACTGCAGATACTGCATAGAAATGCATGCATACTACAGTGAACTTGATTCCCACACTAAGACTAAGAAAAAGATTCTAGGTCTTTTGGTGCATTTTTCTGAGAAGTAGTTGGGATAGAAAATGTATAGACACCTGGTAATCCTGACTATCTAGGATAAAGCATCACCTGAAGATCAGTGAATAAACGCAATCCAGTACACTCTCGTGTTATTCAACTTGACCTTTCGTTGTTCCACAAGCTGCATGTCTGACCACCCACTCCCATCAGCATGAGAGTAAAAACCACCCTGTCCTGAAACTTTTTTTTTTGTTCTAGTCCCGATACACACCTCTTCTCTCCACTTTTAACCTTATTCATAATTACAGAGTATCTACATGTCCTAGATATTTCAAATTGCATTTCAAATTGCTAGCCAGCTAGAGAACTAGCTTGCTCTTATTGTAGTTATCCATTATAGCCATTATATTCCAACACTAAAGGTCTTAAGATGAGACAGACATGAGGAAAGCTTTACTAAAGCTGTTCTTATGGGGTTTTATCCAAACTGGTCTAAAATTGGTGATATATAGTAAATGCAATTCTGGTTACTTAAGGTTTTCCATAACGTTCTGTGGTATAACCCCAAATGATTACTTTGGGCAAAATAGTCCCATTATAGAGATTTAAAGCTTACTTTACAAATATCTGGACAGCATTAATCAAAAAATGTGTGCAGACACATTTACTGGTGAAATTTAAAACTGCCCTAAAACTTACATTATAATGCCGTTTGAAGTAAACAGGTTTTCTATTATTTTCTCACTACAGAGAAATATGTCAAAATTATTGCCTGTGGTTATGACACATGTACTATATATGTGGGAGAGATAGATTAGGTTTTAAAAAGGCAGTCCAGCGGTCATCAATTGGCAGATAAATACCATCCAACTATTTCAGCAGACCAAACTGAGTACTTGGAAAAAAATACTGAGATAATAAACGTATGAAAAAATGGCCTTGGTTCAGTGACTCTACACATGAACCATCATGGCTTCTGCACCAGATCTTATCTTGCCGCTTTATCCAATCACACACATTTGTGTAAATTATTTAGACAGGGTCAAACTCACTACAGCGCTAGAGACATTCAGTCAGAAGGAGCTACAAACTTTCATAGATTTTTTTTTTTTTTCCATTGATGACGTTTAAAGACGAATAGCCGTGAACTAATCATTAATGGGCAAGCATTGAAACGTAAATGTTGTCACCATTCAGTCATGTTAGTTGTTTTTCTGGACCTTTGTAAGCAAGAAATTTTATGTAACTAGATCTTGACCATTTTTAATTGAATGCCCCTATTCTTTCAAGTCTCAGGCTGCGATTATGGCACTTCTGGCATTTTAGTTGCGACGCAGCCGAAAATGTGCAGACTCTCTGAGTCTCTCGCCGTGTCTCAGGAGTATGATTCCATAATTGTGTGTCAGCAGATCTGTCAAACACCAAGAGGGAGGCAGTCATTTTTATCTTGCTTATTTCCTCTCTGGGTCTCTGAAACAAGCCCTGGACTTTTTCCACAGAGCCTTCTATTAGACACTGCTCTCCTCTGCAAATCTAATATGGTGCCTTCTTTTTCTCCTTGTTTCCGTTTTATTCCACTCGAACCTGCTGACTTGTTTTCTGTCTCTTGATTCTTTGCCTTCCAACCCCTCTGTGCTTTATCAACCTTCTTCTCTTCCATCTGTCTCTCTCTCTCTCTCTCTCTCTCTCTCTCTCTCTCTCTCTCTCTCTCTCTCTCGATTTCTCACAGTCATTTTGTCTATCTTGCACACATCCTCTTCTCTCGCCATTCCTGTTTTGGTAACCATGGAGAGCTGTATTCAGCTGAGCAGGAGGTGGCTGACACACTAACACACAGCGAACCGAAGCGTCTGTATTCACACATATTCATGCTAGCATGCACACACACACTTATACACACACAGACACGCAGCTCATAATACTTTATTGCATGTCATGTAGGGTGATATAGCCTAAAAGTATATTTCAATACATCTTTTAAGGAATAAAACATAACAGGTTGTGGTGTTATAAGAAAATAATCAGCAACACAGCGGTGTGATGTGGCCCAAAGCACAGTTACTGTTTCCACCCCAAATTTATAAAATTATAAATAAAACATACTACTATTTAAAAATGAGAGTGTTCAGCTTTACATTTATCACCCAACATATTTAACTGCCTTGATAGTAATCAAAAACACAATGTATGTGTTAAACTGACTTGTTTTCCTCTCCATAATTAATAAAAAGTAGCAATCTTGTATAATCACACTTGTTTGTGCTGTGTGCTTACGGCTCAATTTCTTCTCCGACTGAGTATTGAGTAGATGGAGCACATTGCCACTTACTTGATAGAAATAGAAATGTTCAAAGTTACCACCAGATTAAAGGAAAATGCATAGAATAAATTATCACGCGTCAATGATCAATATTGAAAAAGTTCAATTTTGATTATTTTCTGTATTGTTCAAGTGCCCGTTATCCTTATATGTCTTAGTGGACAGATCTTAATGTCTGTTTTTCTTTTCTCAGATATGTACGTATGTAGCACACAGTAGTGGACTGTATAAAATATAAATTAATGGCTTCTGCATTTAATGGCTTTGTGAGCAGTAAATCTTTGAGAAAAATGAAAAACAAACAAACAAAAAAAAAAAAAGAATCCTCTCACATGCGACTCAAAGGATTACAGTCAGGATTATTTTCCTCAACAACACAGCTACTGGATAGTAGCATAGCCAACTATCATATAGAACCTTATTCTCTTACACACTTTATTCTCTTATATATTTTATTGCTGTTTGTTTCATTGTGGTGGTGCCAAGTTTTCTACTCATAAACGTGCATGACTTTATTCTATTTTATTCAAATTCTTCATATTTGTAAATGATAGTATTAAACAGTTACTGTAGACTCCTACTCTGACAGTTTGATCTCGGTGCATACTTATATGGTGTTTATAGGAAGGCAGTTGGAATAAGGGCTAGCTGTAGTGCTAGGCAGCAGGATTAGTGCAGATTGCTAATCCTTCCTGTGAGGGTATCTCTGGTCGGCCGACAGCTGTGGGCCTCTGGACATCAGATTTACCTCAGATTACTCTGGAACAAGGCCAACTGGATCCAATAAGGGCACAATGTTCTATATCTTTCTCTCTCTCTCTCTGTCTCTCTGTCTCTCTGTCTCTCTCTCTCTCTCTCTCTCTCTCTCTCTCTCTCTCTCTCTCTCACTTTTCCTCCCACCCCCATGCTGTCCTAGAACAGGCTCCATCTCTTTAGAGCAGCATTGAAACACGAACAATCCACCAAAAACAGATATCTATTTGCGGTATTTTTGTTTGTTTATGAATTCAACCTTTTGACCATGTTGAACACAAGGCAACCAGCATGTAAGTACCCTTCGTTGCAGAATTGGTCATCGACAGGATGAAGTATTTAGATGGAACATATGCTAAAACCAGGCTTAAAGAATGATTTGAGATTGTTACAGATTTTGACAGTAGCAGCTGTGTTCTGCTTATAGTTTCATTTCTTCTTGCTAGTTTTTCCTGAGCTGATCCTCAGTTTCCTGTTCTCAAAGTTAGCTTGAAGCACAGCCTGATATTTCCATCAGATATTAGTGCCAGCTTTCCAATCTGTTTGCATTCGATTGCCATCTAAACTATTTTTTTTTTCCTGAGAAGTAAATTTTTTTAAAAATGTTTTTACGTTTTTCTGTACTTCTCGAATCTGATACCGAAATGAGTAATCTACTTAGTATTAATCAAACAGGGGGCACCATGGAGCATTTTATTTAGCTGCATTTATGTTGGTTGCTGCTGTGTGCTGCTAGCAAAGAACCCCTCATACTGAGTTTTATGTTTAAGACATTGCTGTTTAAACAGTATCTTTAATAGAGAGTGTGACGGGCGAGTGCGCATGTCTCAGTGCTCATTGCTCGCTGAACTGAAGTTCTCTCACTTTCGACAGTTTCTCAGCACGCTCACAAATATCTTGTGCTCATTTTTAATGATGATGCTCACCGATACTGTTCTGTCCCCTCGTGTCAGCTGCCCTTGTATTCTCTATGGCTGAAATACTGTTTAAAAGCCTTGAAGATGTTTTATCAGTCTACTTGTATAGTAGGAAGACGCTGTAGTTCCTCCTCTTGATATTTTCACAGAGCATAGATTGCAGTCTGCGAAAAACATCCAGATCACTGTTTTGTGTCGTCTGTTCAGTAGCTCAACAACGTAAACTAGGCTTACATCACATAGCATCTCGTGATATCGGATGTGGTATTATGAGCATTTTTTTTAAAATAAAGGTAAATGATCATGGTATTGAACCCGATACCTGATACCAATATCCGTAGCAGTGCCTAAATGTAATGATACTGGCTTGTCTGGAAATGGATGTTTTCACTGGTTTGCAGAGTCATACTAACTGATTGACTGCCAAAGTGCCTGTCTACGGGTTAAAATCCAGTTTTACTTGGAAAGGCACAATATTGACAAGGAACCAAAAAAAATGCCCATTACTGCACCATTAAAGTCTGTTAACTGCAATGTGGAGCAACAGTAATCTGGACTGGACTGGATTTACAGACACGGTCAATAGATTAGACTTCTGTCTGAGTCTGTACGAAGGAGTCTAAAGTGAGATTGATACTTTGGAAATTCACACTTACAAAGCCTCAAACATTAAAAACGCAGGAGCTGTTTGATTTTGCATTAACGGTAATAGCATCTAATCAAGCTTGGCTGACTCAGACAAAGACAGGAAGAAGAGAAATCGTTGAGGCCTAGGTATTTTAGGAAGCCTGATTCATCCATCTTGTAAATGAACCATGGGAGAGATCTTATTAATGTTGAAAATGAGAGGAGAGAGAAAAAATGGAAAATTAAATGAAAGAAATATGAAGAAAAATATGACCAGGTTGATAGTTTTGCTAAAAACTGCATAGAACTGATGACCACTACAGGGTGTGAGTGACAGTGTGTGCAAATGTGTGTATAAAACTATGTATGTGTATATGTCTGCCAGTTGTCTGACAGTGTTTGGCTTGTATATCTGTTTTTCTTTATGTTTTCCTACAAATCTATTCACTTCAACCTACCTACTGTAATGTAATTGTTAAAAACATTCTAAAGACATAATTGTAACTTACCAGCATTACAGCTAAATAGAATAATGGTCACCCAATGGAGCATTAGTTACCTATATACCCTGCAAATAAAGATCTCTTCAGCGCCACCTACTCCATGTCTCTCGGCAGGTGATGTGGGTATGCAACCTGTGCAGGAAGCAGCAGGAGATCCTTACTAAATCTGGAGAATGGTTCTCATCAGGGCCAAGAGGCAGGCCTCTGAGCGTGGCCGGCCCTGAGGCTGACCGAGACGGGAAGCTGCGTTCCAGGTCTCAGGCTACAGCTGGAGCTAACACCGTTAGTGCTAACGACGCCCAACCAGCCGCTGACCGGACCAAGGGAGCAGAGATCATGCCAGCCTCACGAGCTCGGAGCGAACCCCCACGAGAGAAGTATACCTGCTAATGCACTTCTATAACGTTGATATATAATGAACTGTGATACCAGTCATAAAAAATGTGACAGATATGTCAGAGATCATTCAATATTTGTTGCTGCATATCAGAGCATCTAAGCATAGTCTTGTCTAGTGAATGTACACGTCATATTTCTGCATCAACTGTGTAAAAAAATATGCTTTTCATGCAAACCCATTTTCTACATTGGAATGTGGGCTACACCTTTTGTTTGTAATCATTTTTTAAAAATTAAAAGAACAAAATAATATTATTGCCCTTTCTTTGACTAAATAGATCAGAAAGACTTGTTTTGTTATTTCTCTGTTTTAGGGGTGTAACGCTATGCTACTATCTATATCACTATGTGTTTATTGCTCCAAATACTTGTACCTGTTATAAACCAGAAGTGGGCGTGGGACTGTTTTGTTTAATCCTGCTTGCACATTATTTATTATTTTTGTTTGTACGTGTCCACAGTATTCTCTAACGAATTCAGACTGGTCCTATTCCTCTATCACAAACTAGTAGTCTAATTTATACTACCACAACCCTGAACAGGCAGTTGCTAAGGATGAATGAATGAACGCTGTAAATGCATCATTCACATTCACTTTAATGAATGTACTGTCTGTATTTGTATCTTTTCAGAACACATTGTCTGTTCATTCTAATTATTTGTAATTGGTTATATGAACACAAATCATCTGTTCCCAAGGATTTCTGGAATAGTTAAGAGGTCTTCGCTTTCAAAGGGGTTCTACTTGTAACCATCTCTGTTGTCGGCTTCTACACAGAACCTGTACAGGCTCCATCAGGGTCAAACCAAAGACTGAAGGGTGCTAGATGGGACATTTATCTAAGATAAACCTCTATTTATTTAGGTTAAGTTTCTTCTCAGTTTAGCATTGGAGATTATAATGCAAAGGCATGAAACTCCTTATTCTATATCCTTAAATTCCTTATTCCAGAAAAAGGTCTGAAACTCCAGATGCCTGAAATCAGACATTCAATAGTTTATTGGTGACCTACTCTTTAATTCTTCTGCTCCCTTACAAAAAAAGTTAAGCCTTGCAACCTAAATTGCTTGCAACCTATGGTTCTATGTAGAACCCTACAACAGGGCTTTCCCATTCAAGAAAAGGTTCCCCTTAGAAATTATGAAATGCTAACTATGTATAGAACCCTTTTTTTTTCTAAGTCCATACTATCAGACTTTCTGTTTCCTTGTCCAATAGGAAGAGGCCAGTGTCCCTACATGAGCAGAATGGCAAGGTCATTGGCAGAGGTGAGAGGAGAATGGTACCAGGCAGGCAGCCAGGTCAGGCTTCAGAAGATCGTGCTCCTGGAGAAAGGCGAGAGAACAGGCGTCTGGAGAAAGGCTATTCGCAAGAATATGACCACCCCAGTGATACTGCCCACCCTGACCAGAGGCGGAGAAAAGAAGAAGAGGAACGGGAGCGGGAAAGGCAGAGGCGGGAAGAGGAATACCAAAATCGCTACTGTAGTGATCCCAACCTGGCCCGCTACCCTGTCAAACCTCAGAAAGAAGAACAAGAGATGCGTATGCATGCCAAAGTGTCCAAAATGCGACAAGAACGTCACCACAGTGACATGGCCATCAATGAAGTAGGCCTGGCTCAAGATGGTTGTGAGACCCCGGGCAACCGGCTAAGCAGGAGGGCAGTGGGCAATGAAAACCGCAAGGCACTACTGGACAACCACCGGGCATACTCTGTGGACAGGACCGTGGGGGGTAGTGCTGGTGGGGGGCCTGTTCCCCTCCAAAAACAGGGTCATAGTGGTTCTCACATGAGCCCCGGAGGCTCCCAAGACCTCAGGGATGGACAAGATCGGGGACACAAAGGCTACTTGGAACCTGGTTCAGCAGCATTACTGCACAAGACCAAGCGTGAGAAGGCTGCTGAAAGCTTCCGGAAAGATTCTTCTCTCAGTTCAGACCAGTCAGAATGTCTCCGACCACCTCCTCCCCGTGCTTACAGGCCCAAACGAGGCCTTAACAAGAGGCAGATGTCCATTAGCAGTTCAGAAGAGGAGGGAGGGTCCACACCTGAGTATACTAGCTGTGAAGATGTGGAGATTGAGAGCATCAGTGAAAAAGGTAAGGAAGTCTTCTGCTTTGGCTTAAGTAACTTTAAGGATGGTTAGGAATCAAATAATTTTGAGTTACTTAGGTTGCTGTAGGCCTGTCATTCCATACATAGCAAATATGTAGCAATTCTTGAGAATTACATTATGGACTTCACCATTCCTATCATTTGTTCTGAATTCTATCATTATCATTTTTATTACACCTGAAAACCATATCTATAATTTTTACAAAAGTGCCCTTTCTCATTGAATTCTACTGGAAAACATGAGCCAGAAGAAGCTGTTCAAGCCCCACAAACACACATAGCTAATGGAATCTTCCCTTTTTTTTTTTTTTGCAAAGTCCGGTAGATTTGGGAATTATGTCAGTGGCTCAGTCATGTATTAGAGTGACTGACTTTCAGGATAAAACATGGTCATGGAATTTTAAGCCCAAAACTGTTGCCAATTCACCACTGAGTATGCCATTACTTTTTAAATTCATTAGGTTGATCTTACCTAATGGTTCACTTTTGGTGCTTAATGGTGCATTCTTGCTAAGCTACATAGTTTCAAGCTTGACTGTTAATTGCTGTTGTTGGAATCTGTTTGAAAAAGAGACTAATTGAAGGTTTGGATGCCAAAACACCTCCCATCTGTGATTGAGATTTGATATATAAAAGCTCCATCTGTTAGATAAATTCTTTTGAATCTTTTTTTTTTTGGTTTTATGATTCATTCTGTACGGACAGAACATAGTGATTTGAGTGAGGTGGCGCTTAGCATTTGGTTTGGTTATTGCTCATCTGTGTCCTTAGTTACTCTTGGCGATTAGACCTCAACTATGGTTGGATTTATGCCCTGGTGCAGCATGATGGATGGATTGTGTTGATACGGAAAAGGTCTTGCTACAAGCCTTCCTATTATCATTTTCCATTAGGAATCTGTTGTGTATCATTCTCCCATATTGTTGCTTTAGGTCAAAGCTGATCTCACAAGATCTGACAGTAAATGCTTTAAATTCAAAGGGCAAACTTGGTCTTGCTGAGGGCCAATGATGCCACATCCTTTTCTCATCCTCAAGTAGTACACTCAGCATTGCTAAGAACTTGGGATGTCAGACGCAGTTTTACTTTTTGATATGTACAGTATTTTCATAATATTTACATATTCAAAGGCAACAATCCACATTTGAATTTAAATCATGTGTTGTACATTTAGTCATCTAGCGTAAGTTTATTTTTAACAATTTTCTGCATAATCTACCGTTTTCATGTTTTTCTTTCTCTAGGTGACTGGGATTGCCATCCTCTAGACCCCACTATATGGCATGTAAGTTGTATCCGACAGTATGTTCATATACAGTGGGTATAGAAAAGAATCACCCCCCTTTAAAATAATCACATTTTGTTGCTTTTCAGCCTGAAATAAGATGGACACAGTTTTTGTTTTATCCAGCTGTATTTACTCAGTGCAACTTATAACATCCAAGTGAAAGATATAACACCAACATGTCAGAAAAGAATTGTAAAAAAAAAAAAACAAAAAAAAAAAAACAGAATCACTGAGTTGGAAAAAGGATCACCCCCCATTTTGTTGAACCACCTTTTGCTTTAATTACAGCCTTTAGTCTGTTGGGATATGTCTCTACCAACTTTGTACATCTAGACTTTGCAATATTTGCCCACTCTTCTTTGCAGAACTGCTCAAGTTCAGTTAAATTTGATGGTGACCGTTTGTGGACTGCAGTCTTCAAGTCATTCTACAGATTTTCAGTGGGGTTTAAGTCTGGGCTCTGACTAGGCCATGCAAGTACATTCACCTTTTTCTCCTTCAACCACTGTGTGGTCAGTTTTGCTGTGTGATTTGGGTCATTGTCACGTTGGAAGGTAAACCTTCTTCCCACTGACAACTTTCTGGCAGAGGATGGTATTTTGCCCCATCCATTTTTCCTTCTATCCTGACAAGTGCTCCAGTCCTTGCCCCCATAATAGGATAATTACCACCTCCATGCTTTACTGTAGGAATGGTGTTATTTGGATGGTGAACTGTATTGGATTTCTGCCAGACATATCATTTGGTGTTGAGGCCAAATAATTAAATTTTAGTCTCATCTGACCTGAATCTTCATTTTGGCAAAGCTCAGTCATGACTGCTGTGGCCTTTCTTGAGGACTGGCTTTTTTCTTGCAACCCTCCCATACAAGCCACATTTGTGGAGAATGTGTGATATTGTTGTCACATGCACACCATAACCACTCTTTGTCATAAATTCCTGCAACTGCTTCAGAGTTGCTGTAGGCCTCCTGGTTGCATCTCTGACCAGTTTCCTCCTGGCTCTTTCATCCAGTTTGGAGTGATGTCCTGATCCCGGGAGGGTCTGTGTTGTATCAAATACCTTCCACTTCTTAATAATAGATTTCACTTTGCTTCTAGGCATTGATAAAGCCTTTGACATTTTTTTGTATCCATTTCCTGACTTGTGCCTGTCCACAACTTTATCCCAGAAATCTTTTGACAGTGCCTTGCCACCCATAGTTGATTGTTTGCTTCAGTTGCACTACCAAGGACTGAAATGCTCCAGGAAAGGTCTTTTCATGATGAGCTAATCAAAATGACCACAGCTGATCACAGTTGAAAGTAAAATGGCTTTGTGTGCCATTGAGAAGGTGATTAGCTACACCTGACTGAGTTTACAAGTCATTTTTAGGAGGGGGTTGATCCTTTTTCCATGTTGGTGTTATATATTTCACTTGGATGTTATAAGTTGTACTGAGTAAATACAGCTGGATAAAACAAAAACTGTGTCTGTCTTTATTTCAAGCTTAAAAGCAACAAAATGTGATTATTTTAAAGCATTTTGGCTATGATGAGTATACATTTAGAAATAAATATTTGTGACCAGTTTATTTGATAGAACTACCATGTAGCTACTCGTATTAGCCATTTAATCAGGTAATGCTACTATACAGTACACTGTACAGTAGATGCAAGGTATATAAGCAATTACTGTGGTACAATGCTTTTGGCTCTATGAATGTTGTTTTATGATAATATTCAAATTCATAAAAACAAAAGATACAACTGCTAACCTCACCCAAACCCTACCCATTTACGGCATTTGCCCGATGCCCTTATCCAGAGCAACTTACATTTATTTCATTTATACATCTGAGGGTCTTGCTCAAGGGCCCAACAATGACAGCTTGGCAGTGCTGGGATTTGAACCCACAACCTTCCAATCAGTAGCCCAATGGCTGAACCACTGAGCTACCACTGCTCTACTGCTGCATTACCCTTGAATTTTGTAACTGCTGATGTAATTTGAATTGTTGAAAGTTTCTATTTGAGACCATGCTGAGCGTAAGACTTTACTACTGTTACATTCATACAATTTAAATGGTAAAATGTCTGCACTTACATAGCACCTTTTAACCTTAGTGGTTCTACAAGGTGTTTTACACTGTTTCTTATTCACACACCTTTACACATCCAAGGCACTAGCCTGCTATTGGGAGCAACTTGGGGTTCAGTGTCTTGCCCAAGGACACTTTGGCGTGTGGACGGGCCAGGGATCAAACCGCGAACCTTGCAATTAGTGGACAACCTGCTCTACCACCTGAGTCACAGCCACCCACCCATGATTTAAGGACCTGATTAGTTAGAGATACTGCAACATTTTGTATAATGTTATTAACCTAGAGTTAGTGTAAAACTATCTTCATTAATGCTCTAAAAGCTTGATAACATGTTAAAAGCATCAGTTAACACCCACAGAGTGTTAGAAATCAAATGCAACTGCTATATGCACACTGGCATGACTCTGATTACCTTGTGTTTTGCAAACTGTACAAATTCCTCAGCATACCTCTGATACAGTAGATGTTTAGTCTTTGGTTATGCACAGTGCTTTACTAGAGTGTGTGTGTGTGTGTGTGTGTGTGTGTGTGTGTGTGTGTGTGTGTGTGTGTGTGTGTGTGTGTGTGTACATCAGTGAGACTGTGTCCATCATTAATGGGTCTGAAAACCACTGTTCCATTTCCCCTCAGCATCCTGTTACATGGCAGCCATCAAAAGAGGGAGATCATTTGATCGGCCGCATCACTCTGAGCAAACGCTCCGCCATGCCTCGAGAAGCTGGCTCTCTGCTCGGGCTGAAGGTAAGATTTACAGGGCACCACAGCCAATTTCTCTACATTACATCTCCGTCTACGTCTAAGGACAAGACCAAGTTCAGTTTACTCCGTTTAGTGCAGGTCAAGGACTAGTCACATGAACTGCATTGAAAAGTACAGCTTGCATCCTTTATCTTACTATTCATAAATTTTCACAGAACTTAAACCATTTTTTCAAGACGTTGTGCAGCAGAACTTACCAAGTGCATGTTTTATTGTCATTAGGTGGTTGGTGGGAAAATTACAGAGACTGGGAGACTTGGAGCGTTCATCACCAAAGTAAAGAAAGGAAGTCTCGCAGATGTTGTAGGCCATTTACGAGCAGGTGAGGATTATTGTGTTCAAAATGTGTATTTGTGTAACTCAGGTGGCCAATAATGATAAATCTCATTAATAATAATATTAATATTAATGGTCATTAATATTTGTTTCTCATGTGCTAATGTATGTTCCTCTGTTTGATGGGACCCTTAGCTGTTAGATGGCAATTTGGCTAAACGGTAGCCATTTTGATTTCAGGTGATGAGGTGTTGCAGTGGAATGGGAAGGCGTTGCCTGGAGCAACCAAGAAAGAAGTGTACAACATCATTTTAGAGTCACAGTCTGCACCTCAAGTAGAAATTGTCGTTTCAAGGCCAATTGGGTAAGCATAGCATATCATAAACTAATTCCTGTGCCTTTAAGACACTCCACTTTAATATGCATATATTATATGTGACATTAAGATGTGTCTTGTCATTGTTGAGATGATTAACAGATGTCAACAGTTTTAGTGTAAAAGGGACACTGATGTTAGAGGACTCCTGGATTGGCCTCACTTTTTCATGCATACGCATGTATTTTAAATAGAAATACAGTTGTAACAGTTTCCCCCTTTCTGTAGCCATGTTCTGTCATTGGTTTGTTGCCTGATTGTGTTCACCTGTTCTGTGTTTTTCATTCTGATTAGGTTGTCTAGGGCTTAAATTATTAGCTATCTTACTTTATCAAGCTAGGAAAAAGTACTAGTCTTTATGTTTTAGGTTTAGGGTTAGTCTTTCCCTAATCTTTTCCCTTTAGATTATGGATTCTTTTAGGGTCTCTGTGTACTTTGTGTCATTCTGCCTTTTACTATATACAGTACAACTTGCATCTTCTAAGCGAAGAATTTCTAATTAGCCTAAATCGAAATGGAGTGACCGTCTACATATAGAAAGAATATAAAATGATCTGAAATGTCTTAGATGTGTAATATTTGGTGATTTAGTTGCTTCTTTTTGTGTAATTTGTTTAAAGTCAAATTGACATCAGTTTAATTTGCTTTTCCACTGCATGTAAAAGATGCATCCATCGTGTTCTTCCCAAAAACATCCTCAGAAAGTTTTATAGTGCATATGAGTAAGTAAAGCACTCAAACTGTGATATTGTATCCTCAAACCTAAAGTATCCTCAAACCTTAAGTAGCATCGCCAGCTTATTAGCATTGCTTAGCTACCAAGAACAAACCCTCTGATCCCGACACTTCCCTTATTTTCTAATAATCAAGACCCAGTGGGTGTAATCGCTTATGTGATTGTAAAGAAAGCCATATTTTTTAATATGTCTGTTAAAAATTTCCTTGTGTTATTCTTTTAAAGAGACACACCAAGAATTCCAGAGAAGTCACACCCTCCTCTTGAATCTAGTAGGTTTTGTTGATTAGATTTACACCTAATTAATTTGTATAGTTTTTTTTCTAGATAAGATCAATATACTGTGTTTACCAACATATCATCAAAAATGTATTTCTAAGAATACCCTCAGCATATTCATTTTAGAATAATATATGTTTGACTGTTGCATTAGCTGGTTCCAGTTCTATAGATGAGTCTCACAAGGTGGACCGTCCCTCCATCTCCGTCATGTCCCCCACCAGTCCAGGAATGTTGAGAGACCTGCCTCAGGACCTACCAGGCCAGCTTTCAGTAAGTACAAGCACAAAGATGATTACCAGTCATGCATGGTAGTATTGTATCAGAGAAAGTGTTATAAAGGTGGCACATAATGACCAAATAATTAAAATCACGTTGTCTTTTAGCCAACATGAGGCAGAATGGAGTAATGGAGAGTCCGGTTGACACTGCAGGGTGTGATCACATGACCAGAAACAAATGCAAGATAATTGTGGTCAAAAAGCAGTGACCCAAACTAATAATTATTTAATATTAAAAAGAAAAGAAGGCACAGTTGCATTGAGGAAGAAATAAAACACGTAGGGACAGGCTGTTTCAGGAAAATAATAAACACTGGAGTGTTTTGTTGTGGTCCGAGTTATTGTTACCACCCCAGTTGACTATTTTCCTGTAACCCAGTTTCCCGAATGGTTTTATTCCTTTTACAGCAAATTGCCAAATCATTTTTTATTAATTAAAGAAACAACACATTGTACTTTTTATCCATTTATAGTTACATTTAATGTTGTGGAACATCCATTAAAATCCACAAAGTTAGTTCTTGTTATCACTTACATTATAACAGTTACACCATATGGCCAAAAGTTTGTGGACACCTGATCATCACACACATATGTGGTTCTTCCCCATACTGTTGCCACAATTGTCTAGGATGTCTCTGTATGCTGTAGCATTACAGTTTTCCCTTACCTTCCCTGGAACTAATAGGCCCAGACCTGTTCCAGCAATACCATTCCCCTGTGCACAAAGCAAGGTTTATGAAGACATTGACAAGTTTAGTGTGAATGAACTTGAGTGTCCTGCACAGAACCCTGACTTCAACACCACTGAACACCTTTGGGAACTGGAACTGGAACTCCATGCCCAACATCAGTGTTTTACCTCACTAATGCTCTTGTAGCTGAATGAACACAAATCCCCACAGCCACACTCCAAAATCTATTGGAAAGCCTTCCCAGAATAGTTATTATAACAGCAAACAGAGAGTAAATCTGTAATGGGATGTTTAACAAGTACATATGGGTGTGATTGTCATGTGTCCACAAACATTTGGTCATATAGTGCATAAACAATTGCTCCGTTACCAGCTTCCTGTTATCCACTTTGAAGTGAATAAAAAAAATTCAGCTTGTCATGTTGCCAAGAAACCAGTACTGAAGTCTCTCCTTATAGAAATCTCCACCATACACTTTTTAGGGTCATTGATGAGTCTTTTCTTGAAGACAGTAAAAGAAATTCTAGAGCAAACAATGTTGTTTTGAAACTGTGGCACTAAACAACGATCATCTAACACAGCAGTTCTTATGGTCTTAAGGATTTCATCTTTGAGCCCATATCTTACTAAATGTATAGAAATGCTATGAAATGCTATGAAAACATAATAAAAAATGAACAAGTCTGTCACTTTAAATAACACCAATTTGACATTTGCTAGTTTAATGCCAGCGATAGTGCTCAGTATTGGTTTGTCTGATGAACTATGAGAGACTATGGCTTAGTGGTAGCTCAGCGGTTAAGATGTTGGATTACTGATCAGAAGCTTATTAATTCAAATCCCAACACTGCCAAGCTTCGACTGCTGGACCATTGAGCAAAGCCCTTAACCCTCAACTGCTCAGTTGTATAAATGAGATGAATGTAAGTCATCTGGGATAAGGGTATCTGCCAGAGGTCCTAAATGAAATAGTAATAAATAATAAATTTCTATTGACCTGTTGGCAGTGCTCACACATTTTCTTTAAATGCTAAATAGGAACACAACATTAAAAAATGTGATGCTATTTTAAACAACTAGCACACAGTGCGGTGCTAGCAGGCACCAATCAGGCACCATTCAGCAGGCACAAATCAGGCACCAGTCCATCGCTTCGATGGACAACAGTGCATAATTTTTACACCAAGCGCCATGCACTCATATCTGTGGTTTATAAATGCATCGGCTTTCAGACATAAAACAGAATAATAAGAACCATCAGGAATCTGAGCTGTCTGGAGATCGCATTTCCGTAATCCAGGTTTGACACGATTGTTTACACACAGACAGTTTTCCATGGCTTATTTATTCACAACATGGCTTATTTATTTAGTCTGAAGGTACCATGTCAGTCACAAAACCTTTGATGTGTGCAGTCACATCTGTAAATGCATCGGAGACGTGTTTTATAATTTAACAATACGTTTTTAAAAACCTTTTTTAAGTTTTTGCTGTTTGAGTTGAGAGAAATTTTTGGATTTGTAAATTTTTGGTTTCTAGACTTTGTGTGGGGAAACAAGTAGAAATAATTCAAAATAAGTCATTGTTTTATTATTATTAACATTTAACATGAAAAACCAAGAAAAACAAAAAATAAAATTTAAAGCTGTTGTTTTCCTATTTTTATTTCAAAATGATAAAGTAGTGAATGCAGTGTACATGGACTGCACTACTTGGTTAAGTCTTACCACCTTAAAATCATTACTGGTCTTATTATTGATGGCAAAAGATTTATATTTTTCAGGCCCTAATATGGACTGTGTATGTTTTTCCAACAAGGTGAAACTGTGGTACGACAAAGTGGGCCATCAGCTTATCGTCAACGTATTACAAGCCATAGACCTGCCTTCTCGTCCAGACGGCCGACCGCGCAACCCTTACGTCAAGATGTACTTCCTTCCTGATCGGAGGTGAGCATTGCTTGAGTGATTAATGTCCTTATAGCTATGTAAAAAAGACCCAAAGCTACTTATTTTGACATCTTTCAGGGAAAAAAATCCAAATGTGAAATTCAAAACTGATTGGATTAGATACTTCCCCCCGCCTCTAAACACCCCGCATACTGAAAAAAAAAAATGGAATATGTGGTTGGTAAGATTTAAGAAAAAATATTACGTATGGTTTACATAAAAATATTATGTTTCTCATCAAAACGTGATTTCATTGCTTATACTAAACTTAATCTAAACAAGTTTCTAATTACTAGATTGAATTATGTAAAGTGAGCCTGATCAATTTACCTAGTATTAACATAAACCAATTACATTATGAAAGCTTGTGGGGATGTTGTGACTGACAGGTACAAATTGGTAATGTGGTTGTTGCAGAATACCAGCAACCTGGGTTCGATCCTCAGCTCAGGAGAGAGTGTGGAGTTTGCTTTTATTCAGGGCATTGAAAATATATGCTCAAATCATGTTGGATGTACAAAAACAAATTATGTTAATGTGACCCAGTTCAATCACATTGAACGAACCGATTATTATTTGAAATAAGTCAATTCAGTGAGCGTTTTTTCTTCAGTGCACTTACTGTACTAGTGGGTAGGTATTCATTTTAAGTTATGTAGTAGTCCGTAAACTTGAACGTAGGCTACGATAGAGATTACTTTCTTCTGGTGCAGCCAGCTGCAGTTATGTATCCTAAATTACTATTAAAGTAAAACTACATTCACTTTCCCATGTGAAAAATACAAATTAAAGAGATACAGCCATTGCTGTGCACCTTGACAAGCAAAGTACAGAGTAACAAACTTTCAACAATTTTTCATAGCCTCTCTATTTAACACACACACACACACACACACACACACACACACACACACACACACACACACACACACACACACACACACATCGTGATCTCTTTTAGTGACAAGAGCAAGAGGAGGACGAAGACGGTGAAGAAGAGCTCAGAGCCAAGGTGGAACCAGACATTCCTTTACTCACACGTTCACCGCAGGGACTTCAGAGAGCGCATGCTGGAGATCACCGTGTGGGACCAGCCGAGAGCGCAGGAGGATGAGAGCGAGTTCCTCGGAGAGGTGTGTTTATATCACAATGAGAAAACCACGTCAGCATTTTATTGAAATTACACATCATCTAAGATTAGTTTTCTATCTGGTTTAATAATAATTAGAGTCAGACTTATTATGACTCTATTATAGTCTAGTCAGATTGTACGAGCCAAATTTTTTTACTTATATTTTTCTGTTTTTCAGATTGTTTGTTTTTTCATTGTTCCGATGCAATATATTTAAGATCGTTTATAGTAGTAATCGACTCTCGTTCATCTTTTTTGCAGATCCTGATCGAGCTCGAAACGGCTCTGTTGGATGATCAGCCGCACTGGTACAAGCTGCAGACCCATGACGTGTCCTCTCTCCCTCTACCCCAACCCTCGCCGTACCTCCCCCGCAGACACGTCCACACCGACAGCCCCAGCAAGAAGTTACAGAGTGAGTGTCATGTCTGTGTATGTTTGTTCATCTACAAAAGCAAAAAAAAAAATTCACGGTATAATAAGGGACTTCTATCCTAAATATAAACTGAACTGCGGCTCATACAAACATGTATAATGTTGCAAAGAGCGTAAAAAAATATGTTTTCCTAAAGCATTGTATTGTAGCTATACTTATAATTCTGTGTAATGTGTTCTCAATACTTTGTATACTTTGTAATTTATTAAGTCTTTTATAAATAATTAATTAATTCTTTAATATTTTGAACATGTTTATAAAACAGTGGTGTTGAATTCTCAATTCAGATCAGATCAGATCAGAAGGTGTGGATTAATTTCCTATAATAACAGCTCTAACAGTAGTGCTGGCTGCAAGGCAAATCACAGGTTTATCATCAGGTCATCTTCAAGAAATGTTAAAGAAATTGTTGGATTATTACATTCTAATTAGTATAAACGTGTTACTGCAATGATGTCTCTTTAGATCAACTTACCCTATATCAAGTTAAAGTGATGTAATAGAAAAAGTGTTTGACCCATCATTGGGAGATGGTGAGTTTGATTCCCAGTGATTGTTGTATGATAGGGGAGAACTGGATGGTGGGGAAAATAATAAGAACAAAAAACAATCTGCCAGTTTATTTAGGACAGCTACCTTATAGCTAAACTTCGTGGCCATATTAACAGGTACTTACCATATTGGTTACAGTTACTGACAGTAGCTTATCTGTGGCTATGACAATTTATGAGCCCCGCTAGAAACCATCCATCAATGGGCACAACCGTTGACCAGATAATAGCGACTTTAAACAACGACAGTTACGGCAACCAGAACTAAAGCTGAGTTCAAGCAGTAGCCATGGAAACCTGAGTCAGTGAGCAGCAACTCTAATGCTACAACAGAACAGAGGGTGCGTCTCAATCAGCTCCATAGCTCCCTAGGTCGTGAATCAGCGTGTCATATATATGTCATATACATTCATTAGCTTAATCACATGCATTTCTGTCATGGTACTTCAAGCAGGATCGTAGGCTAGCTAGTGGATTTTTAAAAAATTATTAAACACTTAAAAATTGCTAACGTAAATAATCATTTGAGAGCTACAACAACGATAACAAGTTACTTACATTTGTAGGCAAAGATGGCTGAGAGTTCGTCCTCCATTTCTTTTCGAGCTGAGATGCTTCAGAAAACATGACGTCATTTCCAGTAAGGGAGCATAGTGAGCATCAATGCTACCTGGTTTTGCGGTGCATTGTGGGATTTTTTTTTAGGTAGCGAATGTTCCAATGCACTGGAAGGATTTTGCGATTGAGAAAGCCCTTAAAATGGCCGACTCCCTGATCAGTGCCCTGACTACTGAACTAGGGAGCTGATTGAGACACACCCAGGGGTTTGGACAGTCTAAATGAAAAAGTCATTTATAAACACAAGAAAGCAAAAGCAGAACCACAGGCTATCTCAGTTTTTCTTCTGGCTGCCATATCCATCCTTGTCATCCATATTATTTGGGCAGTGGGCCACAGCAACAGAGCTTGGACCTCAGTCAGTAATTGTTTATCTACAAAGTGACATATATTCTAAAAGCTTGGTGTAGATACAAAGTTGGTTTTACCTAATAAACTGTCTTGAGTGGAATGAACTGTCCTGCACATGCAGTCTCCAGGCTGCACATTGTGTCCTGTGTGATGCCGTATTTTGTAGCTGTTCAACTATATGCTGTGTGTGTATGTCTCAGGATCTCATCGCATCACTGAGACTGATTATGATGATGCTATTACGGTAGTGTCTTCAGGTGGGTGGGGCAGGCGCATGGTGGCCGTAATCACGCCATAGCTGTCCACCACAGGATGAGAGAGAGAGAATAAAGGCCTTTTGTGCTTCAGGACCATCAGATCCATTACAGAGAGTTGTTTTATTTTTGGAATACCAGCCTTATATGCATATATTTTAGAAAACAACTGAAAACTGAAATTGTCCAATTTATTAACTCTTATGAACCAAAATAATTCATACATAACTGTATTAGTGTCTGTCAATTATAAACTCTAAACAACTTATAGTTAGAGATGCAGCTTTAGCACTATTCCAAATATGCTGATTAATTAGTTTGTTGTATATTTGTTGTTTATTAGGCATGAGGTCAGTCTCTCTCTCCCTCTGCTGGGCTTTTGTAGTAATGAAGCTGTGACCACAGAGAAAACACTCACAAACTGCATGAAAACTAGGAATGGCGCACAGTAGTATCACTTACAACACCTTCATAAGGCCTAGAAGTGTTATAAAGCTGGCGGAGGTCTTGTTATTAAGCAGACAATAACAGATTGTGGCGGCTTAATACACTCTGACACAGGCCTTATGACAATATGCTAATATTGTGTTCATTTTCTTTCTATCTGTTGCATGCTTCTAGCATAGTTTGCTATAGATTTAAGCTTTATGCTTATCATTCTGGTTTAGCTATATAATCGCTAGAAGCTTAGGGATGTGTGTAAGGGTTAAGACAAGTGTCGGAATTGGAAATCAGTTTTATTTGCCCTAGTACAATATCACGACGAGGTATTAAGAGCGTAGGCTTTTTGCTTCTTTTTGGCATGTTGTAGAGTTCAGCACTTGTGCTGGTAGTTCGGCACAATCCTCTCGCATGGTAGTTTTAGTTTGATCTTTTTAACTGATAACTGTATATTCATTCTTGTGGCATTAATGATACAGAGTTATGATCTGTGAGTGCGTGTGTGTGCGTGTATGTGCATGTGTGTGGTTGATATACCAGCAGCAGAGAGGAACTCCAGAGAGAGGGAGAGGTGCAGCACTCTGACGGTTCCAGAGAGGCAGGCAGCCATTCAGCATCGTTCTCGCTCCGTCTCCCCACACAGAGAGGACCAGTGCAGAGGACGTTCACGCCACACACATGTCCCCATGCAGAGGTGATCCTCTAACACACACACACACACACACACACACACGCACACACACACACACACACACACACACACACTCACACATCTAATTTATTCACAAATACATAAGGGTCTGTATTCAGAATTGAGTTATGTATGCATAGTGAGGATTTAATACAGAATTTTCATTACATGAGCACATATCACATTAATAGAAACATTGGCATTATTTTATTAATTTCACAACTCAAAATGCTAATTTTAAGTGTGATAAGATAGCCTACATACCATAAACACACACATTATGATTCCATGACTCTGTGGCTTCATTAAGTTGTAAGTTAATAATTGGCTCACAATAAGAAAAAAAAAATAGTAAGGTGGAAGGTGCTGGAAATTTTTTTTTAATCATTTTGATAATCTGAACGGGGACAAATGGGGATGACTTAGTAGTTAGCACATTTGCCTCGCACCTCCAGCATTGGGGGGTTCAAATCCTACCTCCACCCTGTGTGCGCGGAGTTTGCATGTTCTCCCGGTGCTTCAGGGGTTTATTCTGGGTACTCCGGTTTCCCCCCCCCAGTCCAAAGACATGCGCTGCAGGCTGATTGGCATTTCCAAATTGTCCATAGTGTGTGATTGTGTCCTGCGATGGGTTGGCCCCCCATCCATGGTGTTCCCAGGGATATCCCTGGGATAGGCTCCAGGCTCCCCTCGACCCTGTGTAGGATAAACAGTACGGAAAATGGATGGATGGATGGATGGATGGATGGGGACCTCACTAAATCGACTTAAGCACATGCATAATCCTAATCTGAATACGAGTAACTTTCCCTACATAAATAGTGACATAACCTTTATATAGATACTATAGCAGTCACATTGATCTTCACACTGCTACAGGAATTGATTAGCTGAATACATAACGATGTGTTAAAAGTAGGTAAACCACTAAACTCTGAAGGAAAAAAACAAACAAAAAAATAAGTTGGTGATGCCATGTTGTATGGTGCAAGTCTTCTTTTCTCTCTCTTTTTCCTTCTTGCCCTCTTCTCAGGAGTTTGGATGAAATTCGCCAGAAACGGCATCATTCTCAGTCACCCACTCACTACTATAATTCACAACAGGAACACCGATCTGGAGATTCAGACTATGACTACTCAGAGGACAGGTACTTTAAATAAAATTTTTTCTCTAAACCCCATTTTGTCTGACTTTCCAATCTGGCATGAAACAAAAACTCCACACAAAACACTATTATTTAAGGGGCAGCCATATTCTGTGTAAATAATGAGGAACAACACAGGAAGTTTGTTGTCGAATGTTATGAGCTGATTTGCTTATTGTGCTCAATACGCTCAAGCGCATTTCAGTCTTTCTAACCAGAAACTGCAAATGTGGTTAAAATGTTATCAGGATACAATCCAGATACCAGACACATGAAACCAGCTGGTAGAAATGAAATCAGTTATAAGGTTCTGTCTTCTTATTAGATTACTGCTCTGGTGTGAGTGCTGCTCTAAAATCACAGAATCACAAAAATGCCCATATTTCCGGGGTGAGGTGAATACAGAACTATGATGATACAAAATGCATGGTGATTTTTGTGACTATCAAATAGAAATTACAAAAGAGTATTATATATTTCAAATACGTGTATACTGTACATGCAAACACTGATTCCGTCAAGCGTGTTTTTTAAAAAGTACAGAAATAAATAACAATTACTGGTACATACAGTGGTGCTTGAAAGTTTAGAATTTTCTATATTTCTATAAAAAATATGATTTAAAACATCAGATTTCCTCAAAGTAGATAAAGAGAACCCAATTAAACAAATGAGACAAAAATACTATACTTGGTCATTTATTTATTGAAGAAATTGATCCAGTATTACATATCTGTGAGTGGCAAAAGTATGTGAACCTTTGCTTTCAGTATCTGGTGTGACCCCCTTGTCACACAACTAAACGTTTCCGGTAACTGTTGACCAGTCCTGAGCCACTTTCTTTTGAGATTCAGTTCATGAACAGATGTCCTGACATTTTCCTATTGAATTTGCTGGAATAATTCACAATTCATTGTTCAATCAATGATGGCAAGTCATCCAGGTCCAGATGCAGCAAAACCAACCATGATGCTACCACCACCATGTTTCACAGATGGGATAAGTTTCTTATGCTGGAATGCAGTGTTTTCCTTTCTCTTAACGCGTCACATTTAAACCAAAATTTCTATTAACAAAGGGTTCACAAACTTTCCAGCACCACTGTATGCATAATTAGAAAAAAATATTATAAATGCATCTACATCTGAAGAATACCTTTTTTTTTCCCATTTCAATCTTAGCACCCCAGTGTCAGAAAATACTGTAGGTACAGTTTTCCAAAGTATAAACATTGTGTCAAAGGTAAAATAGTAGCTCTTAAGGGCCAATGATGTACCTTAAACAAGTTTTAAAAGGTATACTACACCCTGTAAATCTACAACATAAAGGTTCCAAGCATGTACCCTCGAGGTATACCATCCCACTGCCAAGCATTTAAATACAAAACAGTACAGGCTACAGGAGAAGTTTTATAATATCAAGTTCTCCAAGTTATACAGCATCCTTGATAAGTATTGCTAGTGTACCACATAACTCATTTAAACCTGTGTGTATACAACCAAACCTGTTTCTGTGCTACTAATTGTACTAATATGACTAACACATCATTCAGTCACATCATACTATGGTTATACAATATTAATACGGTGTTATCTAAACACATGTCTGTCGTTTTTGTATTTCTGTTGACTGACTCTTACGTTTGCCGTTTACATTATTTTGGTTTTGTGTCGTGAACGTCAAGTGAGGTCCTGGAGATGCACAGATCAATCCGGGGTGGGAGCGCTGAGTGCCTGCACACAAACAGGTAAAACTGAGAAAAATGAGAGCTGATGGTAAAGTGCACTTCAGTTTCCAATATTTTGATTCGAATGCATTTCCAAGCACCCTTTGCTATGTCACTTTGCTTCGTCTAAAACACCCAACGTCTTCTGTAGTGATGTTCAAAACTCGAAACTACACACACTAAATTGTAACAGTAATATTAATTATATTACTAATATTACCAATAATCTGAAAGATCTAAAATCAGGGATGGACAAAACATAAGTTTATTAGCTAGCCCAAGAGGCAAGTGAAAGTTTTAACATGTTGCCCAGTCCCGTGTTTTGGTTGCCTGGAAACCTGACCAAGCTAAGAAATGGTAGCTAGTGTAATGGAATAAAATATGGCAAGCTAGTTAGCTAGTTAATTGCATTAGGAGATAAAAAGGATACATCATTAAATAAAAACTATTATATCAATTCCCATTTAGGACATGACTCAGACAGTTATTTTCCTTTTCTAAGAAAGTGTCTGATGTAGCATTTCATGTTTGCATCCCCAGAAAAAAATTAGCAAGTTGTTGACCAACTTTTGGCTATGAGTTGTGGTGTTTTCTCTTCATATTACATTTCAAAGATTTTATTTGAGTCTGGCTAGCATCTTTATTTTTTCTTGACTCCTCACATTAACTGTAACTGTGTATTGTGTAAGCACAAGAGGTATTTGGCTTTATGCTGCACTTTTTGGTTTTCACACACCTGCATGTTCCTTATTCTGAAAAGATTGTATAAGCTAATTAACCCTATCTAGCAGTACACTGGCATTCCATTCCGCTGGCAGAATGGAAATCGACTTATCGGACTTTTTCAATCAGTATAAGCAAATTAATTATTTTATTGTCACAAGTCTGTTATAAGATTAGTCAGGACACCGTTGGGTTTCTGTGTGTAGAGTATCATGGCCCTGTGCTTAGCTGCTGGTGCGCAGAGTGATGGGAATAGGGAGGGGTGTGAGCCCACTGCCGGGCAAACAGTTCTCATCTCTCCACAATAACATTGTTACAGAGATAAAACAGACAAAAAAACAACTGTAAAACACTGTAAACAACGACCACAATAAAATTATATTTTAAACTTATTAGGCTAGGTTAAAAAAAAGAGAGAAATACATATGAAAAACTGCAAATTCTCACAGCCCCAAATGTCTACTTTCATATGAGCCATTAACCACTACTGTGGTTGACACTAAAAGTTGTTATAAGTAGTGCAGCAAGAGGTGAGATTCTGAATCCACCTGATTAACAGATTAATTATAAATCTGTTGAAAATCACAACAAAGCATAAACTAGGTTAAAGCAGTACATCATTTAATTGAGTACAATAACTATACATACACTCAGAGTTCTCTTTTCTATGCATGTTTATGTTTCTTGTTCACTAACACACTTTTTTCTTTACCCTTCTCATTGCATGTGCTCTTGTGCATTAACTCGGGTAGGAACTTAGCTAGACACTGTAATACTTTGCCCCCAAAGATGCCTTTGTTAGTGAATGGCATTCACAAAGACATATACAGGTAAGACTCTGACTCCGTACTAGACTGTGTTATTAAGAAAAATACCCTCATGTGTTGCCCCCTTGTGATATACAGTACAATACCCATGTTTCTAGTTCCTTCTAGTTCTTTTACACAATTTCTGTGGTTTCTTGACCTGTTGTTTGGTTTAGCACTTAAATAACATAACCAAGCTCTCTTCACCAGTAGCCCACAGAAAAAAAACCTCCTCTGCTTATGAGCTGTTGTGTTTCTTATACGTTTCAACATTTAAGTTTGTTATTTTTTGTTTTGGCTTTCTTGCACGCTTTTCTGTTTATTTCTTTATTCCCATGCTAAGCTCCACCCTTCCTGCATGCCTAAAGAGCAAATCAACACGGCGGCTAGAAGGGGGTGGGGTCTCACCTCGTAGCCCCGCCCCACAGCGTGTGCTCAGATTTACAGATGAGGTCAGCATTAGGTAAGCGCCCTCAAAATATTTAGGCTTGGAAACAAATGTGAAGTAGCACGTTTCTCCGTTTCTCTATTTTAGCATACATACAATGTACAGTATATATATATATATGGCTGACATCTAGAGTTGTGTGTGGGTCAGTTTTTTAATCTCACAGAAGATCACCTGCACTTGCTCCCTTTGACACTCTGACCATTTTCAGAAGCCACTCCAGCTTAAAACGTTGCTGTGGCCACTAATTCTTACAAATAGTCTAACTTTGCCCACCCACTCGAACAGATACACCCACTCCCAGCCACCCCAGAGGAAAGTATGGCCACATCAACACACTCCCACAGTAAGGGGCCACACCCACCTACACCCACATAAATTCTGACCACGACCACCCACTCCCACAGGAACTTGGACCACGACCACCTAATCTTTAAACATTTTATTGTTACTTTTTTCTTTCTGTTCTATTTTTCATTTTTTGCTTTTTTAATATTTTGCTTATTAATTCTTTCTTTTACTACCCTAATTCCGAAAAAGTTGGGACAGTATGGGAAATGCTAATAAAAACAAAAAAAAACATTTGTACATGTACTTTGACTTGTATTTAAACAAAAAACATATAAAAACAAGGTATTTGATGTTTTACCTAATCAACTGCATTTAGGACTATTAGCGATGTGACAAGTTGAAATAAGAAGGTGATGTGAAACAGGTGAGGCAATCGTCTAATCTTAGTATATAAGGAGCCTCCAAAAAAAGGCCTAGTCCTTCAAGCGCAAGGATGGGTCGAGGCTCGCCAATCTGCCGACAGAATAATCCAACACTTTCAGAACAACATTTCCCAAAGACAAATCGGTAGGATTTTGGGCATTTCACCTTCTACAGTGCACAATATAATTAAAAGATTCAAGGAATCCAGTCAAATTTCGGTGCGTAAAGGGCAAAGCCGAAAACCACTTCTGAATGCGCGTGATCTTCAGTGCCAAAACACTTAATAAGTGTTATTAAAAGAAAAGGAGATGTTACACAGTGGTAAACAGTCGACTGTCCCAACTTTTTTGGAGTATGTTGCAGTCATTAAATCTGATGACTGCAACACACTCCAAAAAAGTTGGGACAGTCGACTGTTTACCACTGTGTAACAGTCCTATGTCTATATGATATTCGTAACTGGCATGTAAATATTGAACATTGCCACTTATTAAGATGTTAGCGATCGTAAAGACACCTGATAATATACAGGTGCATCTCAATAAATTAGAATGTCGTGGAAAAGTTCATTTATTTCAGTAATTCAACTCAAATTGTGAAACTCGTGTATTAAATAAATTCAATGCCACAGACTGAAGTAGTTTAAGTCTTTGGTTCTTTTAATTGTGATGATTTTGGCTCACATTTAACAAAAACCCACCAATTCACTATCTCAACAAATTAGAATACTTCATAAAACCAATAAAAAAAACATTTTTAGTGAATTGTTGGCCTTCTGGAAAGTATGTTCATTTACTGTACATGTACTCAATACTTGGTAGGGGCTCCTTTTGCTTTAATTACTGCCTCAATTCGGCGTGGCATGGAGGTGATCAGTTTGTGGCACTGCTGAGGTGGTATGGAAGCCCAGGTTTCTTTGACAGTGGCCTTCAGCTCATCTGCATTTTTTGGTCTCTTGTTTCTCATTTTCCTCTTGACAATACCCCATAGGTTCAGGTCTGGTGAGTTTGCTGGCCAGTCAAGCACACCAACACCATGGTCATTTAACCAACTTTTGGTGCTTTTGGCAGTGTGGGCAGGTACCAAATCCTGCTGGAAAATGAAATCAGCATCTTCAAAATGCTGGTCAGCTGAAGGAAGCATGAAGTGCTCCAAAATTTCTTGGTAAACGGGTGCAGTGACTTTGGTTTTCAAAAAACACAATGGACCAACACCATCAGATGACATTGCACCCCAAATCATCACAGACTGTGGAAACTGAACACTGGACTTCAAGCAACTTGGGCTATGAGCTTCTCCACCCTTCCTCCAGACTCTAGGACCTTGGTTTCCAAATGAAATACAAAACTTGCTCTCATCTGAAAAGAGGATATTGGACCACTGGTCAACAGTCCAGTTCTTCTTCTCCTTAGCCCAGGTAAGACGCCTCTGACGTTGTCTGTGGTTCAGGAGTGGCTTAACAAGAGGAATACGACAACTGTAGCCAAATTCCTTGGCACGTGTGTGTGTGGTGGCTCTTGATGCCTTGACCCCAGCTTCAGTCCATTCCTTGTGAAGTTCACTCAAATTCTTGAATCGATTTTGCTTGACAATCCTCATAAGGCTGCGGTTCTCTCAGTTGGTTGTGCATCTTTTTCTTCCACAATTTTTCCTTCCACTCAACTTTCTGTTAACATGCTTGGATACAGCACTCTGTGAACAGCCAGCTTCTTTGGAAATGAATGTTTGTGGCTTACCTAGTGAACCAAACTGAGAGACCATTTTGAAGGCTCAGGAAACCTTTGCAGGTGTTTTGAGTTGATTAGCTGATTGGCATGTCACCATATTCTAATTTGTTGAGATAGTGAATTGGTGGGTTTTTGTTAAATGTGAGCCAAAATCAGCACAGTTAAAAGAACCAAAGACTTAAACTACTTCAGTCTGTGGCATTGAATTTATTTAATACACGAGTTTCACAATTTGAGTTGAATTACTGAAATAAACTAACTTTTCCACGACATTCTAATTTATTGAGATGCACCTGTATATTAATACTTTGGTCAAGGTTGTTCAGCAGTAGAGCTGGTCTGTTATAAATCCATGCTGCTCATTTACTAGAAGCTCCACAAAGTGCTGATTTACCTGAAGATATTTGGAGCATGTTCTTTGTACTTGGATTCAGATTGTTCTTGTAGAACTTTAATCAGCATTGTTTATTAACAGTGTCAGGTTTTAGGGTAGTACAGCATAATGATCAGCTGGCTGAAAATGAAAAAGACTTAAGAGAGGAAAATAGAACCAGGGCTGGATGCCAGGTGTGTGTCAATATCCTGCACCTAAAGACCCAGTTTGTGCCTCAGCCAGCTGGCCAAAGGAAAAGGCACAGTCCCAATTCACTAATGAGCCGTTTTGGCAGCTAGTGGCAGAAGCTCTCCACACTGAGCGACTGACTCAGCTCATAAAGTTCCCACAATGCACCATTCCCACAAATGTGGTTTAAACATCCATTCTGTTCAGTAGCCACACACGAGTTTATTAATAAATTGTTCCTGATGTTTTCTTTTTTTTCTTTCTTTCTTTCTTTTTTCTTGATATTTCTTGTTTTTGTATTTTTACAATATTAATTAATTCATATTCTATTTTACTGTATTCTTTATCATCTATTTTTAATTTTTCTTTTTTTCTTTCTTTGTTTCTTTTTTCCTTCTTTCCTTCATTCGTTCCATCCTTCTTTTTTTATTTCTTTTTTTTTTTATTCTTTGTATTTTTATTATTTCTTCTTTAAATGTTCTATTTTACGTCATTGTTTTTTCCCCATTTTTTAATTTGATTAATTCTTTCTTTCCTTCCTTCCTTCGTTCTTTCCTTCCTTCGTTCCTTCCTTCCTCCCTCCCACAGTGACCTTCAGCCATCGTTGGACAGAGTGCGAAGTGCCAGTACGACCTGTTTGAGGCCTGAGAGCAGTTTCCGCTCCCCTGACAGGTACAGAGAAATAAAAGAAAGGAAAAGATAAAAGGAAAAGAAGAAAAAATGAAAAAGACAAAAATTAAAGCATTGATCACTCACACACACACACACACACACACACACACACACTCTCTCTCTCTCTCTCTCTCTCTCTCTCTCTCTCTCTCTCTCTCTCTCTCTCTCTCTCTCTCTCTCTACTGCTACAGAGTGTTCCAGAAGTAATAGTGCCATTACTGAAATAATTGCCATTCCATAAATTGTCATTGTTATTTACTATTAATCGATTTCTGTCTTGAAAAAAATCTTTATTGTGAGCACATTTTACAAAATGGAAAATAATTGTAATATGTGCTGCATTTCATTTATTTTCAGTTTGAACATTATGTTCTGAATCTTGCTAATATAAATTTTTATCTGCTCCAATGTGATTTTTTTTTTTATTTCACTTTCACCACCTTATTATTTCTGGAACAGCCTGTACATTCACTTCTCTCAGTGCTATTTAAACCCTTTTGTATACGCTGTGCAGATTGATGCTAGTTTGAAAATACTTTGATAACAGCCGAGACACTGTCCTCAGGCCAAAATGAGAGACACCCATCCTGTCACGGAGCTCCATTTTATCTCCATTTTGTCTTTCCGTTCACCTGCTTTCTCATACCTCATCTTTTCTTTTGTTCTTTACTCATTTATCACCCTCTGTGCTCAGGCTGTCGGGCAGTTTGGACAGGCCTGTGTGTGCAAAAACGAACAAGAAATCTATTGACAATGACAGGTGAGATTTTCCAGAGCGTCATGTTCACTTATTTCACTCTTCTGTCTCTTCAAACCTCCTTTTTTTCGCTTACTGTCTCTTCACTTTCATAGATTAGGGGTGTGGCAGTATAATGTGATGGAAACCTAAAAATGGTTGCACTGCTAATGTAGACTCATTTTTAAAGTACAACCATGGAAAATATCAGAAAACAGTATTTCTATATTGTCTTGGTGCACTAGGTTTAGAGCGAAAAAAGAAAAAATTTTTTTGCTGTTTTCTTAAATGAATAATTTAATTGCACTGCCTCTGAAATTTTGACCTTGTAAGTAGATATTTTGACACCAAAAATTGTGGTGATGTATTTTTCATAGCAATTATTCTTTTTTCTATCACTAGAGACTCTTTTATTTTAGTGCACACCAATATCTTTTCCTCTTCTGTCTCACTCCATTCAAACTATTAATCCATTCATTATGGGTCGAATTCAGAGTTGGCGATTTAAGTTCAAGTATTACGTCAATGATTATGTGAGGAAAGTTCTCAGTGTTCAGACTCAGCTTACGCAGATGCTTATGTTGATTTCCTGGCCAGCCCACAATTAAAGTGACCTGTATGTAGTTTCTGCCTCTGTAGTTGTCTTTGATGTTTGCTCTTATTAAAAAAGGTAAAATCTTTTATTTTAAAAAATTCACAAAAAAACTCTGTTCTCATGGATATCAAACAATTGCAAACAAAACACAGATTTATCACAAAAAAAAAACATCTTTGTTAAATATAGGTGTGCAACAATTATTGGCACCCTTTTAGTCAATACTTGATAACAGCTCTGAGTCTTCTCCTATAATGCCTGATGAGGTTGGAGAATACATGGCAAGGGATCTGAGACCATTCCTCCATACAGAATCTCTCCAGATCCTTCAAAAACTCTCCTCTACAGTTCACCCCACAGGTTTTCTATGGGTTTCAAGTCAGACCTTGATTTTGACCTTGATTTTGTGGTCAGTAAACCATTTTGGTGTTGATTTTGATGTATGTTTTGGATCATTGTCCTGCTGGAAGATCCAACCATGGTCCATTTTAAGCTTTCTGGCAGAGGCAGTCAGGTTTTCATTTAATATCTGTTGATATTTGATAGAGTCCATGATGCCATGTATCCTAGCAAAATGTCCAGGTCCTCAGGCAGAAAAACAACCCCAAAACATTAAAGAGCCACCACCATATTTAACCGTGGGCATGAGGTACTTTTCCATATGGCTACCTCTCTGTGTGTGCAAAAACCATCTCTGGTGTTTATTGCCATAAAGCTCTAATTTGGTTTCATCTGACCATAGAACCCGATCCCATTTGAAGTTCCAGTAGTGTCTGGCAAACTGAAGATACTTGAGTTTGTTTTTGGATGAGAGTAGAGGCTTTTTTCTTGAAACCCTTCCAAATAACTTGTGGTGATGTAGTTGACTTCAGATTGTAGTTTTGGAGACTTTCTGACCCCAAGACGCAACTAACTTCTGCAATTCTCCAGCTGTGATTCTTGGAGATTTTTTGACCACTCGAACCATCCTCTTCACAGTGCGTTGGGACAATATAGACACACGTCCAATTCCAGGTTGATTCATAACATTTCCAGTTGACTGGAACTTCTCAATTATTGCCCTGATGGTGAAAACGGCATTTTCAATGCTTTTGTTATTTTCTTACAGCCACTTCCCATTTTGTGAAGCTCAACAACCTTTTGCCGCACATCACAGTTATATTCCTTGGTCTTACCCATTGTTATGAATGACTAAGGGAATTTGGCTTATGTGTTACCTCAATCTATGGTTGAACAATTTCCTGTTCCAAGTCACCCAGGTGTACTAAAGAAATGTAAAATATCAATGGGAATATACTTCAGATATATTTTTCTCATATGAATTCATAGGGGTGCCAAATAATTGTTGCACACCTATATTTAACAAAGATATTTTTTGGATAAACCTGTGTTGTGTTTGCAATTGTTTGCTCTTTCTTTAATGCTTTTATGCTTTAATTGTGCTAGGTTTAATGTTTTAATTATTTGGTGCCCATATTTGGTCAATTTTCCACTCTGCTCTAAACAATATGTGCCCATGGTTTAATGGTCAAGCTGACCAAGCATACTAGGGTTAAAGTTTAAGGTGGAGATCGTAATTTTATTATAATAATTAATTTGCCATATAAAATTTGGTCTTTGGTGTAAGTATTGTCTCCAATTAATATGCAGTCTACAGGGATGATTCATACAATTACTTTGTCATTAATGTCAATTCTTAAATTCAAGGACAGACTCGCGCAGCACATAACTCAACTCTGAATATGGCCCTATTTTAATTTAATCTTTTAACGCCTTGCTTGCTTTTTTTGCTCTCTCACATGTTATTATTTTCTGGGTTTCTTTTCTTGGCACTTCCTGCACTTTCTGTCATTCCTGCATTCAGGATCCAGCCCACCTCCATCCTGCGGGGCAGCAGGTGGAGGAGAGATGGCCCAATCCAGCCCTTTGGGCACTCCAGCCAGGACAGGTGCATTCTGGTTAATCCAAAATCCAAAATCTACCTTTTAAACTCTGTTTCTCAATCTGGCACTGTTGCCCCACTCTGGCTCATTTTTATAAAGTTCCATTTTGCTGCAGAGTGCAAAAAAGTTAGGGGGTTTTAACTAAATAATTCCCACTGTTTATGTAGTGGGAACCCAAACTTTGTTACTTGGCGTCCAACGTGGGGTGGGATGTGAAGAAGTTTGGGTTTTTGCTCAATAAACAGTGGGAATTATCTATCAAATGCAGGAACCCCTTCTTATGGCGATCTGACCGTTGGTATGTGTAAGAGTTTCCTGTTTACTATTTACTATTTAGTAAAAACCCAAACTTCATTACAAGTGTAAAAGCAGAATGGTGCTGTAGGTTTGATGAAACATGTCCAAATTCAGAAGAATTTGTCTTACAACTTCTTCCAAGCTCATGTTTATAAACTCAGACACAATTCCCATGAGATCAGGTTGGTTTGATGGTGTGTTAGGTTATAAAATAAGTTCTTTAATCTTCCACCACATTTCTTGTATTTCCTGTTTCTGTCTCACTCTCTTTATTTGAGTTTCTATCCATCTGCATTTATACAAATTTTAAACCTGCGCATTAGAAAGCATGACTGTAAAACAACAGAAATCCATAAAAAAAAAAAAACAGGCTGAATTTTGAAAATAAAACTTGAACACTTGGCTTATAGAGAACACAACACAGTGTGATGGAGATATGACAGGGCAGTGGTAGCTCAGTGGTTAAGGCATTGGGCTGCTGGTCAGAAGGTCGGAAGGTCGTTCTCACAACACCACCGAGTAGCCACTGTTGGGTCCTTGAGCAAAATCCTTAATCTTCAATTGCTCAGTTTTACACTGTCTCAATTGTAAGTCACTTTGGAAAACAAATGAGGGAAATGTAAATATATGTTTGAACTAAACACTGACATAGCCAGTGTCATGTGTTCCAGTGTCTCCATTTTATGTATGTAAATGTAGCATCAATCGCGCTCTCTCTCTCTCTCTCTCTCTCTCTCTCCCAGAGCACATCTGCATGGTGGACGTAACTCCCCTACAGAGTCTCCCTTATCAGTGCGCAGGGGAAGACAGCTCCCACAACTTCCTGCTAAGAGCAGCAGTATAGAGCAAGGTATCTGTCCATCTATCTATCTATCTATCTATCTATCTATCTATCTATCTATCTATCTATCTGTCTATCTATCTATCTATCTGTCTATCTATCTCTCTCTCTCTCTCTCTCTCTCTCTCTCTCTCTCTCTCTCTCTATATATATATATATATATATATATATATATATATATATATATATATATATATATATATATATATATATATATATATATATATATATATATATATATGTATATCTATATATCAATCAAATTGGTCTGCATGGCTGTCATCCCAGAAGGAAGCCTCTTCTAAAGATGATGCACAAGAAAGCCCGCAAACAGTTTGCTGAAGACAAGCAGACTAAGGACATGGATTAATGGAACCATGTCCTGTGGTCTGATGAGACCAAGATAAACTTATTTGGTTCAGATGGTGTCAAGAATGTGTGGTGGCAACCAGGTGAGGAGTACAAAGACAAGTGTGTCTTGCCTACAGTCAAGCATGGTGGTGGGAGTGTCATGGTCTGGGGCTGCATGAGTGCTGCCGGCACTGGAGAGCTACAGTTCATTGAGGGAACCATGAATGCCAACATGTACTGTGACATACTGAAGCAGAGCATGATCCCCTCCCTTCGGAAACTGGGCCGCAGGGCAGTATTCCAACATGATAACGACCCCAAACACACCTCCCAGACGACCACTGCCTTGCTAAAGAAGCTGAGGGTAAAGGTGATGGACTGGCCAAGCATGTCTCCAGACCTAAACCCTACTGAGCATCTGTGGGGCATCCTCAAACGGAAGGTGGTGGAGCGCAAGGTCTCTAACATCCACCAGCTCTCTGATGTCGTCATGGAGGAGTGGAAGAGGACTCCAGTGGCAACCTGTGAAGCTCTGGTGAACTCCATGCCCAACAGGGTTAAGGCAGTGCTGGAAAATAATGGTGGCCACACAAAATATTAACACTTTGGGCCCAATTTGGACATTTTCACTTAGGGGTGTACTCACTTTTGTTGCCAGCGGTTTAGACATTAATGGCTGTGTGTGTGTTGAGTTATTTTGAGGGGACAGCAAATTTACACTGTTATACAAGCTGTACACTCACTACTTTACATTGTAGCAAAGTGTCATTTCTTCAGTGTTGTCCCATGAAAAGATATAATAAAATATTTACAAAAATGTGAAGGGTGTACTCACTTTTGTGAGATACTGTATATATACACACACATATATTCATATATTATCTATCTGTCTCTCCATCTGTCTTTTTCAGCTTTGGCAGTAGAAGAGCGAGCTCGGCACTTGAGTCAGGTACGGGTTCCGTCATATCGCCCAGGCTCGTCTGCCAGCTCAGGCCACGAACAAGACATGGAGCTGAGGAACAAGAGAGATGTGAGTCAGTCTCACACACACACACACAAAACTTTACACTAATAGAAGAGTCCAATAGAGCAGAGTACTTTACATCTCTACATCTATAAAGAAACAGCAATTTTCTTTACAAATTAGTGATGAGTAGGTAATATGGCAAGTTGTACTTATTCATAAATATAATTATATTCAAATATAAATTGTATTAGAATAAAAATGTGTGTAATTGTTGATATGGTGAAATTTTCTTTAACAGTGTCAGCGCTTTGTAACAGTCAGAGGTAAAGCTGTAACTTTAAGTTTTCAGACAGAGGAAAGTCTTTAGGACAGAGGGCTTTACACTTTGCAGTTTCTCTGTAACATGACAAGCTTAGCTTTTTGACTTATTATAAAGAGACTGGTGATGCTGTAACTTAAGTGGTAACAGGAACTTGTTTCACCAACGTTCTACAGCATTAAATGTAACTATGAATGGATAAAAGTATGACGTGTCATACTTTAACACAAAACAGTGTATCTGTTGTCCTAATCAAATTTGGGGTGGTAAAAGTAACAAGTAAGATTATTTTCCTATAACAGCACACCCCATTGTGTTGTATTCTTTACATAACAACCATGAAACAGACATTATTTGTGTATAAGTTTCATTACATTTACATTTACTGCATTTAGCAGACACCCTTATCCAGAAGTGCTTGGAGTCTCTATCAAAAACACATCCTCATGCTAGTTTACTAGTCAAGCAATTAAAGTACTAAGACAGTTTTTTTTTAATAAATAGATTAACAAATGCTATTTCTAATGCTTGCTATAATACCTTTGTATATTACCCTGCTGTTACCCATTTATTACTGATCTGCGATCTAAATTATTACTAAAACAACTTCAACCAAAATGAATGATTATATAGAGTTACACTGGTGAAGGTAGAATATTTACTATGTATGGAAAACAGATCACATTGTTTTTCAAAGCTCAGGAACTAAATATTGCCTATACTGGAAATTAACGAATAATGTACGATATCTGGAATATTTTCTCCTCACATCTAAATTAAGAGCCACAAACACATTGATTTCTTGGGTGGAAGTTATCTTTGAGATTCATATACTACAAATGTTAAAATCGACCCATTATAGGTATGTCAGTTTTTGTGTACATTTCATACATACATTTAAAAATAAAGTAGCATTATGTTACACTTGAACTGTACATGACGTTTGGAGCAGGCTGATGTTGTTGTTGTTTGTAAATGTGTAGATGTACAAGAGGAGCTGTGATAACGTGTCGGCGAGGTCGTCGGACAGTGATGTAAGTGACGTGTCAGCCATCTCGCGAGCCAGCAGTGCCTCTCGTCTCAGCAGCGCCAGCTACATGTCTGTCCAGTCAGAGAGGCCACACGGACGGATCAGGTTGGAGAAACTTTGCACGAATGTGTCACACACCTGTACATGCAAAAACATGCACACGTATAACAGCCATACGCATATGATGAGGACGCATTCAGCTTTTATTCTGTCTTCTCCTTTCATGTCAATAATCTCGGAATCAGATTGTCAAGCTCTAACGTAATTGTCCGCAGTTATAATCATAACATCCAATGTACAAGCATTTCAAATTTCCTCAAAGCAGTGGTCTATTCGCTTTGGTTTCATCTCATTGTTTCTTTTTTTGCATGGCCTTGCATGCCGTCTCCATTATGCATGCTGCTGTCTGTCTCTCATCTTCTTTTTTCCCCCTGCATCCTCACACTTCGCTACGCCGTCGGGGTTCAAAGGTCAAAATCGCTGGAGAATTGCAAAGGGGAGGAGAAAAGGGAGAGGAGGATCTCATGGGGGGTGAGCGGGCCGGGGCAGAGGAGGAGCCTGGGAAAGAGGCGTTTCTCAGAGGAACTGAAACGGCGGCGCCACACTGTGGCCGGAGATGTCAGGTAACTGCGAGATGGACAGGACCTGCTCTCCACTGGAATTAGAGAAAACTGAACTGTGATCTGTGATCAGTCGTCAAAACTTACTCTTTACAGTTATTTATAGTTTAATAACTCTCAACTGGAATCAGAGGAAAACAAGCTGATATATTATCATTAATGAATAAAGATAACATTTAGTGTAAAAATCTTAGATGTTCAGGAAGTATAATTATTATAACAGTTATTCATATGAACATCACCATCATAAGGCTGATCTCAGACCAGGTGATTATCTGAACCAGTGTTGAAAGAGTGTGTAAACAACAAGAACAAACAAAATTCTACACTTTATATCTCCCAATGATGATGAGAGACTCCAGAGAGTGTAACTGTGTTATGTAGTCCAGACAAACATGTAGTCCGTACAGCCCCGCTGCTCTGGAAGCCAACTGGAGCGTTATGAGATTCTGCAGCTGGAGGCTCCTGACACACTTTTGGAGAAAAAGGTTTCAAAGACAAATGAAAGAGTTTGCTGTTGTTTCGCTTGAAATAGTGTCCTCGAGCCAGACAATCCACATCATGACACAGATGAATGTGTTGTGTCTTGTCCTTTTTATATTTAAGTCCTTAGTTAATCGATTTTGCGTCAAAACTTTGAAGCTGCATATCTCCATACTGGTCCTCACCCAGAACCTTATCAAATGAAGCGCATGGTATATTGAGTTGTCCTCTCTGAATGCAGAATTTTCAGGTCGTATTTACTTCTGTCCAGAAAATCTAACAATTGCTGTACAAAACTTGACCCATGTGCTTGCAACATTTGCTTCGTTTCTCCTTTTCTCTCAACTGACATTATCTAACCCCAGATTAATTCACTTTTCACTTTCACTTTCACTTCACTTTAACAACCTACTTGTTCCTACTAAAATCAAACATCAGATACTATTGTGGAGGCAATGTGCTCGGTTTCTCCTGCTTTACCTTTCTACACAGATATAGAAATGAGCCACTTTTTACCCACACTCCCACTTCCCTGGCACACACCATGAAGCTGTTGTTTTGCATGTGCTTAGTTCATTCTGTGCATGTGTTTTTCTGTGTGTATCTTGTCTCGTGTTTGTGTGTACGCCGTGTCTAATGTGTCTTTTAGAGCCTTCCTTGCATGCCTCCAGTCATACATCCGATGCTTGGCTGCCGCACCATCACGTGATCCCCTTCCACCAAGCACCCTAACAGCCCGTCCTTCTCTTACCCCGCTTCGTTCCGGAGAGGAGAAGCCCACCACCTCCCTCCCGCTCCCTACACCAAGTGCACTCTTCTGTATGAGAGTTATTGGGGCTGAGGAGGGTGAAGAGAGAGTAATGGGGCAATCCTGCAGCACTGTGACTTCTTCCGAGCACGCTGACACAGGCTGGCTCCTCCGTAGACACTCCGTAGACACAGCTCTGCGAAACTGCTGTATTAATAGAAACGAATGCTAATGACTGGGAGACCATATATTAATATACCATTAATGTACCTGACCGAGTGAACACTGTCCCACTATTATGTGTGTTAATCAACTATCATCATGAAACAAACATGGGATAAAAGTTGTCATAAGGTTGTTGTTCATAGTTCTACATAACATCTACATAAACACCCTTTCTGACAACTGACATAAACCTACAGTACTGTGCAAAAGTTTTAGGCACCCTATTTTTTTTTTTAGTACAAAGTTTGTTATAGATTTTTTATTTTATGACGTCTACATTATCAAATCAGTACAAAAAACATTTTAGATTCCCAAACATTAGTTTTCTGGCACAAAATTAAATGTTGCAGGAAAATGTTTGTATGTCATTAAAGAAAGCAGCATAATATGTAAGAGACACTTTTCAGACAAAAAACACAATGGAGGCTGCTGGATTTTGCTGCAAAAATAAGAAGCGAGTGCGAATGTCAAAGTGTCCAGAAGAACTGTGGCTGGTTCTGCAAGATGCTCAATAAAACTTACCAGCTCATTTCCTTATAAAATTGCACTAATTGTACCGGAGACTACTATTTTTATTTTTATTTTTTTGTCACACCAAATATTGACTTTGTTTCATTTACTACTGTTTACTGCTCTTTATGGTATTTTTTTTTAATGTAGAAACATTTAATTTCATTATTTTGAAGGCATCTTTGCTCTACAGCATTTCTTTGCATGTTCCTAAAACTTTTGCACAGTACTGTACATAAAAATTTTATACAAGCTTATTCCAATAGGTGCCAGCTGTCATAAGGACTGATTTTGTCCATTCGGTTTCAGTGTCAAGTTGACATAACACCAAATACATAATACAGCAAGGTGACTGTGATTTTTGTTGAAATAAGGTGGTGTTATAACACTTTCTGGGGTGACATCCATTACTATGTAATGACAGTTGACTGTGTTAAAATTCTTTCTCGGTGGATCTACATTAGGACATCATGACAGTTGACTGTTATAATTCTTTCTGGGAGGACTGACATTAGGACATCATAACAGTTGACTGCGGTATAACACTTTTTGGGCAGACCGACATTAGGACTAATAACACAACCTTTTGTAACTTAATTTGGGTGTTATGTCAACGTGACATGGAAATTGATGAAGGCAAATTTTATGACACTTGATGTTGGAGTTAGTGTTTATAACTCTTTATAGGTTTATATCAGTTATTGTCTTATGAAGGTATTGTGTCAGCTTATAAACACTGTGTTATCCTTTTATAAAATATTCAGAGCTAAGGTAAGCAGAACTAAATTGTACACTCTCAGTAAGGATAAAGCTTTAATTTGACATAATAAAACATTGAAACATTGTCTTCATGCAACATTTTCTAAGCTACAGGAAATGACTTGGTGACAAAAGTTAGTTGTTACCTGATGAAAAATTGCCAAATAAATGGAAAGTTGAATGAGATATTCAGTTTTAATGCTTCATCTTGACATAAAACTTTAATCTTAATCTTCTCTTTAGGTCCAAATGGACCATTTAATTTTATCTTTTTTTTTGGTCCATCTTTATGTGCTTTGCTCAATTCCTCTAATAAATATGAAAAACATTTTACTCATTTGTCAGATGCTTTTATCCAAAAATACAAACAAGTGATTGTTACAATAAGCAGTACACCTGTTTAACCAGTGAGTTACTGAATGAAAATACACTTAAAAAATATGATTTATATTAATGAGATTATGTAGCAAACAGGATAAGAGTTTTAAACTATTGCCTTTGGGTTGCTCTATGTTCCAGTCGGCAGGTTCGGGCCTCAGCGGGCCGCAGCATGTTAAAGAGCACGAGTGTAAGCGGCGACATCAACACTCCGGAGCGTATGGACGGCAGCCAGTCAGACACAGCACTCGGCACAGTGGGCAGCAGCAGCAGCAAGAAGCGTCGCGCCAGCCTCAATGCCCGCTTTGTAGCCATCGTGGGCAACAGGCGCAGCCGCAGCACCTCCCAGATCAGCCAGACAGGTCAGACCTTTTAATCAGCTTTACCCTCAGTGAGCAGTTACTCTGTACATGTATTCAATCCATCCAGGATTTCGCAATTTTGCGATCGCAGAAATTAACACAAAATCGAGGAAACTCCGAAATGTTCGGAGGAGTTTTCAATCTTTCAAAATTGCAGCAGATTTTCCGCAGATTTGGGCCAAGAAGCATCATGTGACGTCATCACAACTCGCATTCAGCCAAAGCCCTCTTCGATTCACGTGCGTCTCACATGAGTACAGCTAAAATGTCTCATTTACCAACAAACATCACTGTGAAAGACCGTGCAAAACAATTTCGTGCAATTGCGATTTCGCCAATTCAAGTAGTTTTCCGCAAAAAAGGCACAAAAATTTTTGAAAAAAGCCACAGCAAAATCAGGCATTTTTGGCCGCAACAATCATAAAAGAAAAAGTCCATGAAATCCTGTACAGACTATATAATAGTCTTTGATTATGTGCATTGGTCAATAAAGCTGGGTGATATGACAATATAATATCATGTCACATTACATTACATTGAGATGTATTGTATTGTTCTTTTGTTTTGTTTTGTTTTTTTTTTGCAAAGTTACATTTTTTAAAATAATAAGAATAATAATTTTTACTTTAATATTTTTTTCTTTTTCAATGTTTAATTTTTTACATTTTGAAACAAAAAGTACATTAAATAAATAAATGAATTATATTAAAAAATTCATTATAAATTCGTTGATTAATAAACAATCATTTTTAGTATATAAATAAAAATAAACATATTATACATTCGTTTATTAATAATTAACGCATTTATATTTTTAAAATGCACCACTACTGTATTTCTGGCAAATCAATATATCATGATACATATTGTGTGTCGTTGAACTACCTTCGAGAATGGCGATATGATATTTTAGTCATATCGCCAAGCCCTCGGGACCATACAAGACCATGTGAATGAGTTACTATAAAAACAATAACATATTAGAGCAAGCTCATTAAAATAAACTTTGTAGCTGGAACTACTATCACAGCTGTTCGTGAAAATGAATCACCTTCTGACTGATCAGATTTGAGAACTCAACAACTGTGTTGAATAAACGAATGCATCATAGGCCTTGAAATGTCACATTGATCTGATAAACTATTGTTTGTTTTCATAAGCCTCGAATCATATTTTCTGTCTATTCTTCAAGAAATATAAGTCTGCTCTCAGATATTCGTAAATGTTTAGCCTCCTGGTCTTCTCTAGTACTTTCCTGCTTAGTATCCCACAAAAAATGCTGCACTCCATTCAAACTTGATCAAAGTTCTCTTTAATAAAAGCACCTGTGGCCACTTCTTTGCCCTGTAAACGTCAGGAGTGACTCGGCATTATTCACTATAAGAAGGCTGTCCATGCATGGGCTGAGGTACAGAGGCTAGTGTTTGCCCCACTGCACTTGTTTGCTTTGAAGCACACATAAAAGCACATTAGAGACCTCTCAAGCCTGGAGCGACACTCCACTCTGTTCTGACATTTTTAAGTACAAAGACTCCAGCGAAGGAGATGGAGCTTTTTATTTCTATGGAATGAAAAGCAGGCAGGTAGATCAACATTAGAAACAAAACTGCTGCTGAGATTACTTTAGCAGCTTCAAATGCTCTATCAAATGTTTTTTTTTTCTTATCATGAAGCTTGAGTAGAGGTTTGTGAATGATCGATTAAGCAGTTTTATAGTTTTATATTAACCAGCTGCCAAAAAAGTTATCTTTGGTGTGCTATCAATGCTAGCTATCAAATCCAAATGGCTGCCATTACATTTCAGTAAAGATTAGCACTGCAGTACTAACTGAGGTAAAATTAGCTTTCAGTACAAATTAGTGTCATTTTGCTGTGATATCAGGAGGCCTGTTTTCACATTTGCTTTTCCTGGATTGTGCTGTCATTCTCCAGAGGCATCCAATAAAAAGTCAAAGGGAGGTGGGACGATACAGAGGAGCCAGGAGACAGGCATAGCTGTCGAGCTACAGCGCAACATGAGTCGACAGCCGAGTCGCGAGTCCAACAACGGCAGTATGGCCAGCTACAACTCCGAAGGAAGGTGAGTCATCTTTTCTACTACTTTCAGATATATACAGAAATCAGAATTTATAATCCACAACTGTCTTTCATGTATAAAAAAAAATAGAAGGTGCTTGTTTTTGTGGTTTATTATTTCTATTTCTTGTGTTAGAGCTTAGATAACACACTTTCTACAAGGTTTTGGTTTCAGTATATTCACTATAGGTAACTGTTAAATAAATCATAGAAATAATATATTTTATCATATACATCAGCTTGTTTTCGGGTGTTTTTGGTTCACATATATACACCAAGAGGAAACTGTGTTGCTCGGACAACATATCTGTCAGTCTAACTGTCTGAGTAAAAAAAAAACGTTTCCTGCTTTTTGCCAGAAACTTTACACAAATTTTACATGAAGGTGAAATGTGGTAGTACTGCAGATATTGGCAAGTATTTTAATAATGACGTTTAAATCATGTGTTGTACCCATGCTTGAGACACCACATAGTTTGTAAGATGTCTTTAATTCTGACTTTTCAGCAGAGTATGTAAAGCCCTGATTTGGTTTTTTAAGTTAAAAAAAAAAAAAAGGAAACACAACAGGATGTAGCATTCAGCACCCTGTCGTGGATTATTTTCCTATAACAGCATGTCCCGAAGTGTTTTATTCCTCAAATACCACAGCGATTTGCCAATGATTATACTTATTTAAATTTATTAATGAACGACACATCATACGGTTTAACTGTTTAAAGTTACATTTAATGCTACGGAATGTTCACAAGACAATTAAAGACAATTATAGCAGCTATAAACGGTTCGTCCCTCACCAGACACTCTTTACTTCTCTTTCTTGAAGTTAATAAGACAAAAAAAAAATCCCATCATGTTACTGAGAAACCGGAAAACTCAAATTCCTCTGTCCTGAAGACTTTCCTCTGGTGGAAAACTCCTGACAACATGCTGACACTGGAGACTCCTTCCATAACAGTTAAAAATATCTATATTAATGATTAGACGTATTTCTGGGACACGGTGACTTAGTACTTAGCATGTTTGCCGTGCACCTCAGGGGTCGGGGGTCGAATCCCTCCTCCGCCCTGAGTGTGTATGGAGTTTACATGTTCTCCCCATGCTTCGAGGGTTTCCTCTGGGTACTCGGGTTTCCTCCCCAAGTCCAAAGACATGCATTATAGGCTGTATGCGTTATACAATTATTTCCAAATTGTGCATAGTGTGTGATTGTGCCCTGCGATGGGTTGGGACCTTGTTTAGGGTGTCCCCCACCTTGTGCCTCAAGTTCCCTATCAAAAGCTACTCTCGATGCTGCGCATCAAACCATAATGAGAACATTCTTTGTTCTACCGGTTGCGAAGTATGTGTGTCAAACACACCAAGAATTTGGCCTAAATAACCTCGGTGAGTTACGCCATTGATAACGTGCACCTGCCGGTTATAAATAGACGTGAAACAGGCATACCTTCAGGTTTCTTTGTCTTTGTTGTCTTGGTAAGTGGTAAATTATTCCGGATGATGATCCGCACGATTTTTGTTTGGAGTGCCTCGGGGAAGAGCATGCTATTGCTGCTCTTGAGGACGCTGAGTGCGAGCACTGCGAGAGAGCACCGCCTCTGAGCGCTCCTCGCACGACGACAAGGTGTTTCGGGAGCTACTCGAGGTAGTGACTAACGCGCCGGTCAGGCATAAGTTAGACTGGTCACAGGAGCAAGAGAACCCCAGGCACTCCAAACTAGACGACAGATTTCTGTCGGGTGGCCAAGGCGAGAGATCCCAATATCGATCTCCCCCCTTTTTTCCCAGACCTCCATAGAAGTTATCTCGCTCATGGAGTAAGCCTTACTCCCCACGTATCTTTGATGTCGATCTTTCGACTATCGTGGGTGCTAAGGCACATGGGTATGTGACGATGCCTCAGGTTGGGGAGACGCTCGCGGGCTATCTCTCCCCTGGGAGTGCGTCGTCACTTAAGAAGCCTATCCTCCCCACCAAGCCTTGCAGGGTAACATTGTCGCTGGTGGGGAAGACATTTCAAGCAGCGGGTCAGGCTGGTGCTGCCCTGCACACCATGGCGGTTCTGCAGGCATTCCAGGCTGACCTGCTGAAGGACCTGAGCACGGGCGGGCGTTTTAGTGAGGAGTCGTTTTTCAGAGCTTGACCATTCTGTGCTGTCCGTTTTGCACGCTCGCTTTTCACGCTCCAGACCAGAGTTCAAATCCCGACCTCGAGAAAAAAAAAGAAAAAAAAAGTCACTCTTCAAAAATTTGATGAGTTTCTTCACCGTCGTGCTGAGGCATCAGGGCTGTCGGCCACCCAGCCCCGACCCAATCGTGTCTCTGTGCGGCGAGAGTCGCAGAAGCAGAGTGTGGTGAGCCGTTTGCCCCCTCGTAGGGACTGGGGAGCGGCTCGCCAACCTCAGCAGCCCAGTAAGAGGCCGGACCTGAGGACGATCATTTCGTCCGGGAAAAAGTCCTGAGGGTCAAGTCCTCCGGACCGTGGGGGTGTGCCCCTCCGGGGAGGAGCGCGAGAAGTTCCAATGGAAGTAGATGCTCCTTCCTGGCACCCTCAGGAGGCCACCTTATTGCCTCTGAAATTAAACAATTTCAGAGGCAATAAGGGTCACGCGCCAGGGGCTTCGTACCCTTTCTATGTGGTTCAGACCCCGGTTTCTGACTTTGGTTCCCACTCTAGGTCCGTGTTGTCGTCGCAAGATGCTAACGACAGACGCTTCCCTCACGGGTTGGGGTGCGGCCTTGGGTGGCCGTCCAGCCCAAGGGATCTGGAGAGGTCATCTTCTCGACTGGCACATTAATTGCCTCGAAATGATGGCTCTATTTCTGGCCCTGAAATACTTCCTCCAGCAGTTAAGAGGCTACCATGTGCGGGTGGACAATACGGCGGTAGTCTCTTACATAAATCACCAGGGCGGACTGCGTTCGCACCGCCTGAACAGGCTAGCGCAGCAGGTCCTGCTGTGGGCACAGGACAAGTTCCTGTCCCTCAGGGCGATTTACATCCCCGGGTATATGAATGTGGGAGCAGACTTGCTGTCCAGACAGGCTGTGACACTCAGGGAATGGAAACTCCACCCCGAAGTGGTCAGTCAAATCTGGGGAAGATTTTACAAAGCAGAGGTGGACCTCTTTGCTTCACAGGAGATGGCACAATGTCCCCTCTTCTTCTCTCTGACTACTCCAGCTCCCCTGGGTCTGGACGCCATGGCTCATACAAGGCCCAGACGGAGTCTTTACACGTTTCCCCCGATCGCTCTGCTCCTGGGAGTCCTGGCCAAGGTCCGTCAACAGGGGTTTCGCCTCTTATTGATAGCGCCCCGTTGGCCGACCAAAGTATGGTTCTCGGCCCTAATATCTCTCCTCGACTGCTCGCTGTGTGCGATTCCAGTCAGGAGAGATCTCCTATCTCAGGCACAGGGGACAATATTTCATCCCCGGCCCGAGCTCTGGAACCTTCACATCTGGCCCCTGAGGGGGACCAGCTAAGGGATGCTGGGTTCCCTGCTGACAGAGTAGAGACCATTCTAAGCACCAGGGCCCCCTCCACTAGAAGAAGTTATGCCTTCAATTGGCACATTTTTGAAAATGGTGTATGGCGCACCACGTAGACCCAGTTCACTGCCAAGTGGTTTCAGTGTTGGAGTTGCTGCAAGGGAAAATATCCTCAGGCACATGTTCTGGTACTCTCAGAGTCTATGTGGCCGCCAATCCGGCTTGCCATGCTCTGATTGATGGGGTTTCTGTGGGAAAGCACCCTCTAGTCTCTCGCTTCATTCGTGGAGCCAAGCGGTTGAGACCATCCATGAGAGCTACAATCCCTTCGTGGGATTTAGCTATAGTGCTCGAGGGTCTGGTCAGCAACCCTTTCGAACCACTAGAGTCAGCACCTATCAGGTCTCTGACCCTAAATATGGTTTTTCTAATGGCTTTTACTTCTCTGAAGAGAATTGGGGATTTGCAGGCTCTGTCAGTCCCGCGGTCCTGCCTAGACTTTGCCCCTGGGCTGGTCAAAGCTATCTTGTATCACCCTAATTACCTCCCGAAAGTTCCATTCTCGACCATGCATCTGGTCGTTCTTGAAGCCTTCCGTCCTCCGCCTTTCATGACTACGGAGCAGGAAAGTCTTCACTTACTGTGTCCAGTATGTGCTCTTTAGATTTATGTCCACCGCACCAGCCAGTGGCGTAAGTCGGAGCAGCTCTTCATAAGCTATGGAGGCCGTAATTGCCACTAAGCAAACGGTGTCTCATTGGGTGAGGGATGCCATTGCCCTAGCCTACAAGGCGCGTGGTCAAGCTTCGCCGCTAGGTGTTAGGGTTCATTCAACCAGGGGGGTTGCATCTTCTATGCCTTTGACAAAAGGTGTCCCCCTCCAGCAAGTGTGTGATGCGGCAGGTTGGTCCTCTCCGCACACATTTGTCAGATTCTATAGTTTGGATGTCCATGATACTCTGGGCTCACATGTCCTTGAGTCAACATCCCTTAGGCATGTCTGAGACCTTCTTCAATGTTTGTGCCCACACACTACACAACCTTGGGGGCTCAGACACTTCCAGTGCGGCGGCGTTGGTATTCTTGTTCCCATTAGCGTTTGATGCACAGCATCGAGAGTAGCTTTTGATAGGGAATGTCTCGGGTTACTTGACTGTAACCCTGTTCCCTGAAAAAGCGGGAATGAGATGCTGCGCCTCAGTGCCACACTGCAGATGTGTCTGGCGTTTCTCAGACAATGTGTAACCTGAAGGTATGCCTGTTTCACGTCTATTTATAACCTGCAGGTGCACGTTATCAATTATGTAACTCACCGAGGATATTTAGGCCAAATTCTTGGCGTGTTTGACACACATACTTCGCAACCGGTCGAACAAAGAATGTTCTCATTAGCGTTTGATACGCAGCATTTCGTTCCTGCTTTTTCAGGGAACAGGGTTACAGTCAAGTAACCCGAGACATTCCCTGGGATAGGCTCCAGGCTCCGCCACAACCCTGTGTAGGATAAGCGGTATGGAAATAGGATGGATGGATAGATGTCTTTCTTTGATTAATAATATATATATATTTTTAATCTGTTTATTATTAACCTTAGATTATGCAGATCACCTGTGAATGAACTGTTTCTATAGAAACAATAACGTGTTAGTGCATAACAGCCAGCAATTATTGTCAGAGCCGTGCTATTATAAAAAATTAATCAACACCATCTGATGTGAGAATTCATCAAGGCTGTGGTATAAGAGGACATGGAAGAATACTCTATCTGCAGAGCCCTCTCTTATTGTCTGGTTGCTGTGTTTCCAGTCCGATCTTCCCAGCCGTGAGGGTGGAGACTCAGTTCAGTGACTTCCTGGATGGACTGGGTCCTGCCCAACTTGTGGGCCGACAAACTCTGGCCACTCCTGCTATTGGTGAGTTGCATCATGCTTTTAGCCTTTTCCTATTGATTCTAAAACCTGTTGATATTTAAAGCAAGAGGCATTCACATTTATTTTACTGAAACCAATTTTTAACTCTGAACTGAATTTGTAAATTGCACAAGGTTGTCATATTTTAGAATAGGTTCTTGATCCATTATTCACAGTATTTACAAAATAGAGTGTATTTGATTTTTTTTCCCACTATACTTTTCTCAAGAATTGTTGTTTTTACATGCTGTACAGGAGACATCCAAATTGGCATGGTGAACAAGAAGGGAAAACTGGAGGTGGAGGTGATCCGAGCCCGTGGCCTCATCCAAAAACCAGGATCCAAATCTCTCCCAGGTCAGTCCCTCTAAATGCTGTACTGGTCATTCATGTATTTTGAAGGAAGAAATGTTAAGTCATTTATAATTATAAATAAACAGTGAACAGTCAAAAGTTTTTGCACACCTTCTCCCAATATTTTAGTTATTTTAGAATTTTATATAAGTAAATTTAGAGATATTTGTGGCTTATTTGAAAGAAAATGGAAAAACCTAAATCTTTTATATACATGCTTAACCCTAATTTACCCTTTACAAACCGTTCAGGATTTTGCAGAGTTTTTTGTGATTGTTGCGGCCAAAAATGCTTGAATTCGTGGAGTTTTTTATGCTTTTTTGTGGAAAATTACCTGAATTGGCGAAATTGGAATTGCAGGAAATTGTTTTGCACAGTCTTTCACAGTGATGTTTGTTGTTAAATGAGACCTTTCAGCTGTACTCATGTTCGGCACACATGAATCGAAGAGGGCTTTGACTGAATGCACGGTGTGATGACTTCACATGATGCGTCTTGGGCCAAATCTGCAGAAAATCTTCCGAATATTGTGGCATTTACTTGATTTTGCGTTAATTTCTGCGATTGCAAAATCCTGGAGGGACTGACTTTAAGTGCATCTGCCTTCAATAAAACACTAATGTTCAGTCCTATTATGAGCTTAGAGCGGACTGTTAATAATGCCTTAAATACATAGATTATGTTTTTTTAACACCTTAAAACATCAGTATATTATTCATTTATTTAGCATGTAGCCAATGGATCTTGATATTTAAAGTATTACATTTTTTCCTTATTTCATTGCTATTCTGGATTGCTATTTATTTAAACTCTGGCACTAATAGTGATTCAACTGTAATCACTGTAAAAACTGTAGAGTCTGCACCAAACTATACTTCACAAAAAAATTTACATTTGGATGTATCACTGACTCCAAAGTCCAAAACAGTTTAAGAGGAGGGAGTGTTTTAAAAGTGTATTTGCTCTTCTCAGCTCCTTATGTCAAGGTTTACCTGCTGGAAAACGGGGCATATGTGGCCAAGAAGAAAACGAAAATTGCACGGAAAACGCTGGACCCGCTGTACCAGCAGACCCTGCAGTTTGAAGAGAGTCCACAGGGGAAAGTATTGCAGGTGGGTCAGTGTTCATTGCCTTTCAATGTCAATACACAACTCAGGAGTGAAAGTTCAGTGGATATAGAGTTTGCAGGCACAGAATGGATTATTGTTGCATCTTGCAGAATAAAGTCCAATGGATCTATTTTTGTGCAGATGCAGGTGTAATTTGTTTGTATAATTGGTCATTTGGTTGGGCGTTAGCCAATGATTAAATTACAGTCGCTATTTTTGTAGTTACATTGCAACTCCACAGTCATACGTCTTGTTTTTTTGTGTCATCATAACAAAAATGGGAGTTTACAATTGCTGCTTGACTGATTTCAGTTGCAAATGGTTTAAGTAGAATTTTATTCTTACGAGTCATCAAAGTCAGTTGTTGACTTCCTCCTAGGTCATTGTCTGGGGAGATTACGGACGAATGGACCACAAATCCTTTATGGGAGTAGCACAAATCCTACTGGAGGAGCTGGAGCTGGCCAGCAACGTGATTGGCTGGTACAAACTGTTTCCGCCCTCCTCCTTAGTAGACCCCACGCTAGCGTCGCTGACTAGGCGAGCTTCCCAGTCGTCTCTGGACAATTCTTCAGGACCTGGTGGGGTTCGATCCTAGTGCACTAATTTACAAAGCACACTCCACACTCCAGAGAATCAACCGAGGACATGACAGGACCACAACCAGAAGCAGAGCGAAAAAATGCGATGAACAAAAGACAAAGCTTTGACGAAAAATGACAATCACTCCTGTCGATTACGTTGGGTTCGTATTGTTTTTTTTTTTTTCCCCTCTGTTGTGCGTCTGTGCAAAATAAGGCCTCTACATTCTGCCAATTTTGTTTGTCCATGACAGTGGTTTCAGCCACAAATTAGTTATGGCTGTGAAGCTAAAGTACAATTTAATCGCAACTTAGAGTAACTAGAGCAGGGTGATTTTCAATTGTTGTTAAAGAAATTTACATTTAACAGAGCAGCAGAATGTATTGATCTAGAAATACAATGACGACCTCCGACCAAGGGATTGTGGGGTCTCTATAGAGATTCCTGTATAGACAAAGATTGAAAGTCAAAAGGTTATGACCTTGAAAGTAGCAGGGCCATTCCAAAAGGGATTTTTTTGGTGCCTAAACATCGAGGACCCCAGGCTACGGTCCAGTATCTGTAGAACGTTACTGTTTTCAGGATGTTTACCACAACTAATGGAGGCTACATTCTCCTCAATGTTTCCTCTTTGTTTATTCTTTCAGCTGATTCTTTTCATACCTCTAACACACAAGTTATGAGGTTTGTGTTGTCTACAAATGTACTGTGTGCATGGTGATAATGCTGAGAATGAGACAAAAAAAAAAAAAAACAGGACTTGAGAAAAAGTGTTTCCAAAAACATTTACAACAACCATCAACAATTCATTGCATTCTCATACAGTTTCTATTCACACGTAACGGTTTTCCATATGCTTTCACACCTTTAACCCTTCCTGGTCTATGAGTGTACGCTAATGCTTCAGTTGCAGACTTCTGAAATGCCACATTGACCAAAGATTCACAGTTCTAAATGTCAAGAGGACCAAAAAAGGCGTACTTGCGATTCAAAAGAAAGACATCACCAAAAAATACTAACCTGGCTAATAGAAAAGGAAAAGTAGAGAGGACCAGCACAGTTTTATTTGTTTTATTTATAAATGGTCACCACTGGCTTTCATTTCTATTAGCAAAGTTGCTATTTTTGGTTAAAGCATTCCTTGGCGTCATTACTAAAGTTCTAATTTATTGCCATCGTCAGACTGAAAGGACCATTCTTCCAACAAAAGATCATTGGTGCCATTTACACCTTGCATTAACGTTTCATCCATTTTGTTCAGATTTAATTTCTCCAAAGCGAAATGCAAATAAGAGCTAGCTACAAGGGCAGTGGTGGCTCATTTGCTAAGGCTTTGGGCTACTGGTCGGAGTTCAAACCCCTATACCAAGCTGCCACTTGGTGTACAAGACCTTTAACCCTCAACTGCTCTCAAATTGTATCTGGCATCAACTGTACATCACCAAGCCAAACATCAGCCAAATGAGGAAATGTAGAAGGTGGGGAATTATCTAGCTGCCGATATGACAGCTTTTGTAGTGACTGTAAACATTTTGTGGTAACTGCTAGCATATTAGTAAATGTTGGTTAATACAGTTGACAAAAATCTGCCAAGTTGTGTAGTAACACACACCAATGAATAGTGATAAAAAAACATCACAGTGGGAAGATCTTCAATGGTAACGCTAGTCTGCTCGTTAACATGAGCTAATATGACAGGATTTCTAAGAGAATTGTTTTAAGTGCCCATGAAATGGCTTGATTTGATTATGTTGTAGTTTTGAAACAGGAAGCATGTCAAAAGACTTGAATAAATTTGACAACAAACAAATAGCACTCAAACTCAAACTTAAACATACAGCCAAGAGTTTAAAGGGAATTTTCAGATGTGTAGAACGTCTCACTGCCAATTTGCCCATTGCAACTTTTTTGGGAAATGATTGCAGACACACACACACATATAAACTCCCATATTTGTAGAGTATGTAGAGCGATAAATGCAGTTTGTTTACGGAAATGGGACAACTATCGGGTGCAGATTGGACGAGTACAGGATGAGTCATCAACGTTTGTCACCAAATGATAAACAGTCAAATTAAAATGAAATCCACAAAATACATTTTTAACATTTTTGGTTTATTTTTTCGATATATACTCTATGCTGGCTAATTTGTGTCCACAATGCCAAGAGACTTGTACAGAACGATCTAAACCACCACTGAAATGGTCACTTTAAGGTGTACTGACAATTCGCACAGTATAGACAAGTACATTTTGAGTGACGTTACAATAAAATTAAAAAGAAAGCACCGCAGAAAAATAGAGACAATCTGTTTTCTACTAGCTCCAGGATTGAGAGTCATCCATTTTTCTTTTGTTTTTGGGTTGGAATAATTTGATGACCCTTGCTGTATTTGCATCATGGCTAGTTGGTAGAGCGAGGATCACACTGAACAGGTAAATTATCTGCCAGGTAAATGATCTTAACTTTATGATGTCAACTTTACGGGCCACAATCACTTTCTGACAGCAATGGCCGCAAATGCTAGGGATGCATCAGACTGAGTATGAATACACGTGCATATTTTTTGGTACTCGTCAATACCAATACTGATACTGTTACTGAAATTCTTAACCTACTTAGTAAATAAGCAATCAGGGTTTAATGGTACATTTTATTTAGCTCTGTTTATGTTGGTTGTTGCTGTGTGCTGCTAGCAATGAAGTCCTCGTGCTTTATGTTTCATTCTTGTAAATATATCACCATTTATATCATCAACAGTACGCTTCGTGAGCAGAGCAGTATCAGCAAACATGGTCGATAAACACGAACACTCTCTATTAAAGATACTGTTTAAAGATATTTTAACTCATTAGTCGTTTTGTAGAAAGATGCCTTAGTTAGGCTTCTTCGTATTTTCATATTAATGTCATCATTAATCGTGAAATACGTCCAGATCGATGCCATTTCGTTCATTATCACTATGTTTACGTCACATAGTATAAGGTGGTGTTGGATGTTGGTGTCTGAGCATTTTTTATGAGTACGTCAAGCCGATACTGATGCATCCAGATCAAACTTGATCATGTTTGGATCATTTTTAAAAAATGTTAATGCAAGGTACAAATGGGGCCTTTTGTCTGGAAGTGAGCATTAATTTTCATATACTGTTACAAAAAGGACACAATATTATATAAAATTATATATTATTTATATTATCTCCATAAATCTAGGACCAGACTTGGTGAATTTTGTAAGATGGTGCAATATACTGTATAACACATCATATTCTATAATATTTTATTTATTCTTTTTTGTTTGTTAAAGATTTTCCCTTCCATTTCCACATGCATGCAGTTGGATTTTTATCTAAAACACACTTTTTTGTTGTTGTTTTGCAGTTCAAATGCAATCACAAGAACTTTGATGTGTGTTTTTTTATTTTCAGGAAATAAATGTAACAATACAGAAGAATTCAAAAAGACTAAAAAATTAGGGGGGGAAATTGTTTTGTTTATTTATCTTTTTTTTTTTTTTTTCATTTAAAGTTCATTTAAACAATGCTCTTGTGCAACGTTCAAGTGACCAATCACATTTTGTCATTGCTACTACAAATGCCAATCATCTGCCAGGCTACTGGCTCCTCCCACCAAAGGGGGTGGAGCAGCATGACCTGTTCCGAGCTGCATGCACATTTTTATAAACAGACAAAACAGAACAACAAAAAAAGCGACAGAAATAGATACCTGTGTTAGTTCCACATACAGTAGGCAAGCTTGTTTGTTGCATGTACTTGTACAGTTTGCTTGTACTTGATTATAAAGAGATGAACTAAGAAACTAAAGCCATTCACTCTCAGATCCGCGGGGAAAAAACCCCTCAAGTACTTGTCCTACATTCCGGTGATGAATGTTTTGTTTTTTTTCCTCGCATTTCTTTGTCTTTTCTAATCCCTTTGGGGAAATATGTGCTGTATTGTAATAATGATCATAACCTAACCTCCGTCTTTTACAAATATCTCATATGTAAATGATTCTTTACCTCCAAGAGACAGATTAGCTAATTATACATAAATTAGAGTGACTCATAGCTACTGAACTGAACAGGTGTGAAATACAATAATACATGCACAAAAAACACTGAATGTGCACACATTGTAAATATGAACTAACCATTAAGTCGGTTAAGCCATATTTGCAAAAGGGGCCAAGGATTTTCTTGCAAAATACATCTCAGTTCCAGAGGGACCGCTGACTCGCTGGAGCTGAGTCAGGACATCAGGACCCTCCAATAACATCTCACGCTCAGCGGGCCCAACCGCTCCGCCACAACACAACCATCTATGTGCTTTCAGTAGAGGCCTCTCACTTCAACAAGCGTTCACTGGAGGAAAAAAATTAGCCAAGATCGTTTTCTTTTCTTTTTTTTTTTACGTGAGCCCGGTTTTCATTTGACTTTATCAGTATTACTGGGTAGAAAATGAAAAGAAAACAAAAAAAATGCTGATTGTTTACAACTCACATTATATGTTCCACTGAAATGAGTCAAGGAAAAAAAATAATAGGATAAAAAAAAAAGGTATTCACCTGCAACACTTTTGTTTGTATAAAGATGTGGCTCAAATGATGTGTATGTTTTATATTAAAAAAAGAGTTCATTTTTATTATTTCCAAATAAAAAAGTGTGTGGAAGAAATATTTTGTACTGTTCATTTCTTACACATTATATTTGTCCTTAACCCATAAAGTCTTGACTTACTATCAGGGGTGGAAAAAGTACTGAGAAAATTAAGTGAAACTATACATAACCAAAAACTTTAAAAAATAATTTTTTTTTAAAAAGTTGCTACGCTTAAACATCTTCATGTATTAAACAGTGAAACTAAAACTGTTATAAGCAGCTACACCTTTTTCCCTGAAAACATCATTCAATCTGTATAAGTTTGCTGGTCATATACATAACTAATGCTACGTAGTTTGCTAATAAATTTATCAAAAGTAAAATATCCTGTAAATAACCAATATTTGGCATTAACTATATGTCTCATTGCTAATCTAACTTGGCTTTAGCAAAGAAAACAAAGGTAAATATAGGCAGTTAACATTAGTTAACAAATTAGGAAAACTTACATCAACATGCACTTTCAAATTAGATGGAGCTCATGTTTTCTAGACAGGCAAAAGAGACGCCTTGTTTGACTGAGGCAGGGCCTCAGAGCACTCAACACTGCAAGGCAGGGCCTCAGAGCACTCAACACTGCAAGGCAGGGCCTCAGAGCACTCAACACTGCAAGGCAGGGCCTCAGAGCACTCAACACTGCAAGGCAGGGCCTCAGAGCGCTCAACACTGCAGTCTTGTGGCTTATGAAGTTTAAAACCACACTGATAGCAGTAGCACTAAGTACATTGTGTAGCTCACAGCAGATGATGAAATGTAACAGATTTTATAGTATTTTTCTACATGCTTTAAACTGAAATGTAAATGAGATGCGAGAGAGCCCATTCAACTGGTGTAAAGTGTACAATCATTGGCTAGATGAGTGAAGTAGTTTGATGTAAATAAAAATGTAAAGAGCAATATACATACATACATACACACACACACACACACACACACACACACACACACACACACACACCTGTGATGTAAACAGGGTGGTGATGGATGCAATCGAAGTTAAAGCTTTTATTACAGAATAATAAAATAATAATAATAATCAGACGTTTCTTGTAGTTGGCCACCAGGTTTGCACACATCTCAGGAGGGATTTTGTCCCACTCCTCTTTGCAGATCCTCTCCAAGTCATTAAGGTCATTTTCAATGCCCTGGCTGAGGGAAGGAGGTTCTCACCCAAGATTTGACGGTACATGGCCCCGTACATCGCCCCTTTGATGCGGTGCAGTTGTCCTGTCCCCTTAGCAGAAAAACCTCCCCAAAGCATAATGTTCCCACCTCCATGTTTGACGGTGGGGATGGTGTTATGACTTGGGGTCATAGGCAGCATTCCTCCTCCTCCAAACATGGCGAGTTGAGTTGATGCCAAAGAGATCTGACCACACCTGACCACAACACTTTCACCCAGTTCTTCTCTGAATCATTCAGGCAAACTTCAGACGGGCCTGTACATGTGCTTTCTTGAGCAGGGGGACCTTACGGGCACTGCAGGATTTCAGTCCTTCATGGCGTAGTGTGTTACCAATTGTTTTCTTGGTGACTATGGTCCCAGCTGCCTTGACATCATTAACAAGATCCTCCCGTGTAGTTCTGGGCTGATTCCTCACCGTTCTCATGATCATTGAAACTCCATAAGGTGAGATCTTGCATGGAGCCCCAGACCGAGGGAGACTGACCGTTTCTTCCATTTGTGAATAATCGCACCAACTGTTGTCACCTTCTCACCAATCTGCTTGGTGATGGTCTTGTAGCCCATTCCAGCCTTGTGTAGGTCTACAATCTTGTCCCTGACATCCTTGGACAGCTCTTTGGTCTTGGCCATGGTGGAGAGTTTGGAATCTGATTGATTGATTTCTTCTGTGGACAGGTGTCTTTTTACAGGTAACAAACTGAGATTAGGAGCACTCCCTTTAAGAGAGTGCTCCTAATCTCAGCTCATTACCTGTGTAAAAGACACCTGGGAGCCAGAAATCTTGCTGATTGATAAGGGATCAAATACTTATTTCCCTCATTAAAATGCAAATCAATTTATAACTTTTTTTTAAATGCGTTTTTCTGGATTTTTTTTTTGTTGTTGTTATTCTGTCTCTCACTGTTAAAATACACCTACCATTAAAATTATAGACTGATCATTTCTTTGTCAGTGGGCAAACGTACAAAATCAGCAGGGGATCCCTCACTGTATATACAGTACTGTGCAAAAGTTTTAGGCACATGCAAAGAAATGCTGTAGAGCAAAGACGCCTTCAAAATAATGAAATTAAATGTTTCTACATTTAAAAATAAATACAGAGTTTCCAACTGGCTAAAGAAAAGTGTGAGACTGTGGCAGGAAACAGAAGTAAGGTTTGGAGTAAGTGATAGTAAGCATAATTGCTTTACACACTATGCCCAAAAAAACCTAGAAGTCAGGAGTAAAAAACTTGGGGTTGTGTTGTTATAGGAAAATAATCAGTGATAGGACGGTGTGACGCAAAGCAAATGTACTCTTACCACCCTGAAGTTGATTATTTTTCCATAACAACACATTCCAAAAAAGTGTTTTATTCCTCTTATATCATTTTAGCAATGCGAACTATTTTTTATTTATTAAAGAACAACATGTACTTTTACTTGAATGTTGTAGACTGTCCATGAAACAAGTTAGTTCCTGTTATAACTTAGGTTATAACTGTTTTAAACTCTTGCGTTCACTGGAAGACATTTGTGGCTTCTTCTACAAAACATAACAAATATTTGAGCTTTTTGTGTCAGCTTTCTCTCACTCTCTCTATTCTGTGTGTGGAATGAGGAAAAATGAGTGTTGCTTGGGAAAAGTGGACATCAGTTATATAAAACTGCCTAAAAGGTACAAAAAAAAACCCAAACATTTAAAACACATGAGTCACATGACATTCATTGCAATGTTGTGTTATGGCTATTTGTTATGTTGTTATAGCTATTTCAGGTTTTTATTTTGTCTGTGTGGATCTGAAACAAAGCAACTTCCTATTGCAGCCACCAGCAGATGGCAGACTTTTGTCAGGATGTGTGCTAGATGATTAGTTCAGGGTTCTCAAATCACTCCAGGTCCAACAACACGGTGTTGCAGTAACCCTGTGCAATCAGCACTGCCTCCTTTTGGCAACTTTTTCTGGGTCATTCTTCAGTCGTCTCATCCACAAACACTCATTCTGTCATGGCGTCTGATGAGCCAGCATGAATGTGCTCCGGGGACTCATTAAACTCCAAATGTGGCCAATTAGTGCCTTATTACTCGAGTGTCTTTTCACTGAGCAGATCAAGTCCCTGCCTGACAGATTACACACCAGACTGAGGAGACACACTCAGCTCTGGTGGGTTGTATTTAGGAAACTGATTAGCAATTATAAGGATATATTTTACAGAAGTGTGATGCTCGATTCGAACATGTTGTGAGTGTGGATTTAAAAAAAAAAATTTTTTTTAATTTTAAAAAGGAGAGGTCCCTGAAAATTACTTTGGGAAACATTGATTTAAATGAAAATAGTGGTCTGAACTAGCCAAGGAGGTAAGGAGCCAAGGAGGAACAAAACATATGCTGTTTATAGGAAAATAATCAACAGTTGGTGATAAGGAATGGCTTGTCTTACATTTTATCCATTTATAGTTATGTTTAATGTTGTGGAACGTCCGGTAAACAAGTTAGTTCTTGTTATCACTTACGTTATAGTAGCTATAAATGCTATTGTGTTGCTCCCCTTACTGTCTTCTCTGCTCTCTCTCTCTCTCTCTCTCTCTCTATCTCTCTCTCTCTCTCTCTCTCTCTCTCTAAGTTAATCAGAGAAATAAAACACAGCTTGTCATTTCACCCAGAAACTGGCACTGGAGACTCCTTTCAAAAATGCTAAATAGCAACAAGTACACCAATTAATTTTTAAAATCCATTTCTGTGGAGTGTCTGCCATACAAATATACAATGTATAAGTTGTTACTATAGAAACAATAACGTCACAATTGCTCTCAGAGCTCCTGATTAGTAGTAAATTATTCAACACCTTCTAATGATTCTAGTCATCATAAGCACATCAGTGACTATACTGAGAATGACCTCATTAAATGGATTTAAATTGGCACCACAAAAGAAGACCAAAACCCCACCCATGGATGTAAACTACGCTATAGCATATTTTATACTGTAAGGAGACATGGTGTGTTTGATGTAATAATTATTGTTCATGTGAGAAATCAGATTGTGACATCCAATGTACAGACTGGTTCTGAACAGCCATTTAATTAAAAAGAAAAGTAGAAAAAATTGTAGCTTTAAACCCAAGCTTGTAATGTTAGATAAGGTGTGTCTCAATACTACCACAGAGGAAGTGAGTTGTTCCTGTTGAAATGCTCAGCTTCCGCTTTAGACAGGAGTAACTGGGTGTAAGAAGTGAAAGTGTGTGTGACTAACTGAACTATTTTGGACTGATGAACCGAACTAATGCAAACTTTATATCCAGTTTACAGGTTAAACTACTGTGTAAACATTACGCATGAACAGTACACCAGCCATGATTGCCGTCATGTTATATGGTCCGAAGGAGTTAAATGAAATTATTAATGTTCATCAACAACAATATAAATGATTTGTATAATTGTCACATTTGATGTTTATATTGTCTGTTTCGTTTTCTTGCTAGGTTTATTTTATTGTAAAAACATCTGTCAGTCATCCTCAATGGGCAAATAAGTTATCATTGGTTTATGGTAAGTGGAGTCTCTGGAGTCTTAGACTGTCTCTGGAAATAGACCACTATTGTTAGCTAGCTTTAACTCTTCAATTTAATGTCCAGTAAAACAAGATGCAAGTTGTTATAGGTCTGGGGTGTTCCAGTTCATCCCAAAGGTGTTCAGTGGGGTTGAGGTCAGGGCTCTGTGCAGGACACTCAAGTTCTTCCACTCCAACCTTGACAAACCATGTCTTCATGGAGCTTACTTTGTGTACAGGGGTATTGTCATGTTGGAACAGGTTTGGGTCTCTTAGTTCCAGTGAAGGGAAATTGTTATCCTACAGCATACAAAGACATCCTGTACAATTGTGTGCTTCCAACTTTGTGGCAACAGTTTGGGGATGTTAAAAAAAAATACCTTTTGCCATAAAGTGTACCTGATCAATTGGGTCAGGGATGCTCAAGGATGGGCAAGGGTGGCTCAATGGTTAAGGTTACTAATCAGAAGGTCAGGGGTTCAAGTCCCAGCACTATCAAGGTGCTACTCTTCAGCCCCTATGCAAGAGCCTTACCTCTCTCTGCTCCAGGAGTGCCGTATTATGGCTGACCCTGTGCTCTCACCCCAGCTTCCTAACGAGCTGGGCTATGCGAAAAAAGAATTTCAGTGTGCTGTAATGTGTATCTGTGACAAATAAAGGCTTCTTCTCATCTGTCTCCACTGTCTCAGACACTGCTGCTGTTGATTAAAGCATTTGGTGCCTGAAATCGGGACTTTTGGCAGGAAGCTGCTTCATTTTTGATTGTCTCTCTGTCTTGCAGTCTTCTGTAGTTAAACAGATTTTTTTTATTTATTTATTTTTTTACTGTGTAATGTGATAGAAAAAAATGAATGCAGCAAAGTAAAAGACTCAAGTAAAAGGTAAAAGTGCTATAATTTTAAATAACCATTGTTACTGAATGCCACTAAGGTTGATTGACAGGTAACCTTAGAACTAAACAAATTTGGCAATGAATAGATAGATAGATAGATAGATAGATAGATAGATAGATAGATAGATAGATAGATAGATAGATAGATAGATAGATAGATAGATTTCAGCTTTTATGAAATATTTTGGTAGTCTATTTTTCTTTTAAACAAGGGCACTGATGTATTTCCTCATTTTGTGTGACTCCGGTATAACAGGTAGCATTCTATTTTGATGTGCTATTTAGTACAGAATGTAATTTGGGATTGACAGTTTTATTTCGGGCACAGCCACGTGAGTGTTGGGACAGTTTCCCAGCGCGTGAATTGTGGAAAGACGTCTAGTATGGCCTCTGTTGTTAGATTTGAAAGTTTGTGTTAATTCAAAATTGAATCATTTAATATATATATATATATATATATATATATATATATATATATATATATATATATATATATATATACACACACACACACACACACACACACAGAGAGAGAGAGAGAGAGAGAGAGAGAGAGAGACTGATTTTGAGGTGATATTGTCCGTTTGTATTGAAATAGATAGTGTGATTTATTTTCCTGTGTAAATCTTCACCTCTTTACTGAATAAACCCGGAACTCTGATTCTGGAAGGTGCTGAGAAAGAAATCGCTTTTTATTCACAACCTGCAAAGAGCACGAGCTACTGGTTTCAAAAGGATGTAAACACAACAGGGCGCGCGCGCTCGCGCATGTGTGTGTGTGTGCACTGTTGAGAAACCGTGTTGCTGTTGTAAGAAGAGCTGGCACAGATGGTAAGATCCGTTTCCTGTGCGCGCGCTTCTCACTCACAGCGCGACAGAGCGCAAGCACGCGGTATTGATGCGCTCTGAGGAAGCCGCGAGACAACTCTGAGTTTAAACTGATTTGTGAAAGACTTTGGACGTTTGTGTTTTCACTTCACCGCGCAGTGCACGTGAGGAGTAAAGCGAACCTGGCGGAAACGCACTTTGCAGTTTGTCGGAAGTGTTTGCACTGGGGCATGTTTGTACTGTGCGTCTGGCGGGAAACCTGCTTCACGTCCTGTTTTTCCGTGAAGCGTCGCGTGGAACTGTGAGCGGCGGCGACGCACGCATGAGCCGCGCGCTCGGAGCGGCGCGCACTCTCGGCCGGCTTCGGTGACGACATGCCGCGCGACCGCGGCGGAGACGAAGGCGCTTCCGGCGGCGTGCGCCTCGAAACACGCGGCACGGAGGACGTGGAGCGGGGCGGCGGGGTCGCGCGGCGCCCGGGTGCGGACGGACGGCGGGGAGAGCGCGGCGCCCGCCTCAGCCTGCTCGGCAAGCCGCTGGTATATGGCGCGCAAAGTGGCCGCAGGAACGCGCGCTACCGCCGTCTTCAGAACTGCCTGTACAACGTGCTCGAGCGACCGCGGGCCTGGGCATTCGTCTATCACGCGCTTGTGTGAGTCCCAAAAAGAATTTTTTTTTTTTTTCAAACGTCAACCTGTTGCAGTGTTTTAAGGTTTGTCTGTTGTGTTAAACCAGGAGAAGCACATTCACACTCTGTACCAAACTGTACTTTTATCAGGGATACCTTTTCTACCTTCACTATGCATATTTTACCTGGGAAGGTGCATGTGATATACAATTTAAAGTGAAGCTTTGAAGGTGCCTCAGGGATCCTTAAGTCACTTTAAAGCAATAATGATGCATCCGAGTGGCACACAATCAAAGTGATAAGCAGAAACACAGTCTGGTACCGTGTATGCTTAGACCATGGCTGAGAACCCCAAACTCAGGACTGCAACTAAGAGCTAAGAGTTTTTCTTCACTTTCTGCCACACCGAGTACATGAATCAATCCCCTTTGTCACAGTAGGAGATGGAGCTGCTTTTGTGCCGCTGTTCCTCAGCATCAGTCCTAGGAATACACTGCCATAAAGTACATAGTTTCAAGGTGTATGTCAAAAATCTCACTCTAATTGCACTACTAGTTACAGTGGACTTGTTATGGGGATGTGCCATTTCATATCCAGTGCACTATGAAGGGAATTGCAAGGCAATTGTGTGCTCCCAGCACACCTGACCAAACTCAGGAAGGGATTCATAGTTAGCTGATGATCTGGATCATGTGTGTTAGTGCAGGGAAAACACAAAAATGCAAAGGTCGTGGGTCTGCAAGGCTGGAGGACTATCTTAGTGAGACTGATAGACATTTCGCCAGGCATAAATGGGACGTCTAGATTTTGGCCAGTGTGAAAGGTTTAAATATGTTTATTGTGGTTGTATGCAAGAAGTCAAACCTAATACAGATCAAAAAAGGGGGCAAGATTGCATTGTACCGGGACTGGCTAATAAAATGTCCAATAACCATCTTTTTATGCAGAAAACGAAGTCTTGCCAGGCTGGTCCAAAAATGGAATATCAGTGGATGCTCTGGACAGTCTGGGAAACACTCGCATGCTAGAATTTTTTAACCTTTCCTCTATGAAATCAAGGAAGAGGTCTTTGCCAGATATTATGGGGACAATTACATTTTGGTCAGAGCAGAACTCTTAAGTAGCTGATGGTGCATCTTCATTCTAGTCCTGGGGAGCCACTGCCCTTTCAAGGTTTCCAAAGTCCCAAAGTTTATCTCCAACACATGATTCACCTAAACAAGGCCTTCAGTATCATCTGAATATGGGAGCGAGGAGTGTTGGAACTGGTCACCACAAGCAGAGCTGGAGAGCCATTATCTGTAGGAATGTGTAATAACCAACAGGCCTTTTCATCTCAGCAGAAGTCATTTCCTCTTGGTCTGGAGTAATTAGGCCTTTCAAAACTGACTCACAGGAAAATTGTAAATAATGTAATGACGAACGCGCTTTGATGATTTAATGCACATGCAGTGTAAAAGTGTGAATTTCCATTCACTGGACATTTTTATTTCCCCCAATACATGATATAACTCATACTGGTTATTTAATAAGCTTTTCTTGCTCTCATTCAGGGATTGTTGCAAAACTGAAATTGATGTTTATCAGTGACTAGAGCTTGACAGAGGACAGACTAAAGTGAAAGCTGGCAAAGTTGGTATTTCAAAGTTACCTGCATGTACTTTTGTAAGATTTTTTTTCCCCCCTTTAAAATTCATGTCTAACATAAGCGTACTGTTCCAAACTGAAAAGCCTGAAAGCTTTGGTGGAGGTGTGCTTAAGTTAGTTCATTGTCTTTGACACAAAAGATGAGTACTTCCTCTGTTGAAGTACCTTTCAGCTTCTGAAAGCCAGGTATGCTTCAAAGAAAAATTGGTCCATTTGGCTTCTTTTATGTAGAACATCTGCATTTTGTGTGATTGGATTCTTTCTGCGGGTGAATATTTATCAAGGCTTGCTGATTTTCTTGGATGTTTTTTTCCCCTTTGATAAAGGCATAAGGAAGAAGTATGTGGGTATAGGCTTTGCAGCAAAGCTCAAAGCTCAGGCTTGCTTGGTGTAAGACTGTGCTGGGACTTACAGTAGACTTATTTCATTTTTGTTGACTGAGCAGCATGTGTGTGCGCTAATACTTTGCATAGTGGGGTCCTGTCAGACCTGCCTTCCCCTCCTGTTTTTCCCCACTTTGAAGGCGCTCTGCTGTATACAGGGCAGTCTTTGAGTAGTTTTTCCACCTCAGGATGAATGCCCAGAGTAAGAGGGGAAGAAGAAATGTGGAGGGTGTAAGCAGAAGCAGCACGACAGGGGACCATTAAAGGTGAACAATGGTGGTAATGAACAGTCACAAAAAGAGAAAGCGGAGATTTGTGTAAAATGTAAGATGCATTTATGTAATTAAGCAGTTGAAATGCCCCCAGACATGTACTTTCCCAGTTAAAACCCAAAATGGGCAGCTCTCAAGAAATCTACTCATTACAAAGAAAATACTGTAAACAAACCCATCTAACTGCTACTCAGATTTGAAAGCTAAGTGAGCCCCTCGTAGCTATAATACTCTCATGATGGTTTTGTACTGTACCGTACACCTCCTGCAGACAAATGTTGTCAATTATTCCATATTTACATCTAATAATTTAGCAAACACACATAAAATTAATCTGAACAGTTGAAAGTTGAGGGCCTTGTTAAAGATCCCAACAATGGTAGCTTGCCAGATCCAGGATATGAATTGTCAACCTTTTAATCAGGAGACCAGTAATTTAACCATACACCATTGCCATTTCATTAAGTATTAGATAGGTGTCCAGTGTAAACCAACAATATGTCATGGTCAAGTTTATTGGTACCATTTTATGGGTAGTGGTTCATTTTGATGAACCTTTAGTTCACAGATTTTATAGTTGGTTTAGATTTTGCACTTTAGTCATACCGAAATTGGAGTTGGGCTGCTGAGAAGAACGTTTTACCAAGGTTCTACATGAGACCAATCCTGCAGAGCTTGAGATATGCCACAGGATGTTCTTGCTAGCTAGCCAGTTCTGAACTTCCATATTAGACATTACTAGTACCAAATTAACAAAGATCTGATTACTTATTTTTGTCTCTCTTTTTTTGTTTTGTTTTGACCACTATCTCTATGTCTATTATGAATAAATTCATTTTTCTTTCGTGAGCCACCAACATATGTAGGTTTAAAATTTGGTTCAAATCAAGAAGACATCTGGGTATTTTAAGCTTTCTCTGTACCTGCGTTCTTAAGTATTGGAACTTGGCGGAGGAAGAAGCATATAAGGTATATTGAGGAATGCCCTGTGCCTTCATCTGAGCCTTTTTGCATGTGGTCACTGTTCATTGATGTTGTTTCAGACCTATATTGGCTAACAGCAAACTGCCATAACTGATCATAAATAGCCAAAGCACATGGTCACACTCAAATGGACATAGGAGGAGCTTGGTAATTAGTTGAGGAACCAAACCGAGTCAGACATGTAGTGTTGTTACTCAGTGGTGAAGGATAAATCAGACATCAAGAAGAATTTCATCACCCATCAAGCACATGTGTGGAGTCTGATTCTGATACTCTGATATTCTTTTCATTGATGTAATTGCTCATTATATATATATATATATATATATATATATATATATATATATATATATATATATATATATATATATATATATATATATATATATATATAGGAACCATGAACAGTGACCAACAACAGTCAATATAGTGTGTATGGATATCCATACACACTATATTGACTGTTCTTGGTTCCTGTAGATCTTACTTGTTAGCTCAAATTCCAAGCCTGACAGAAAGGAATATGTTGGTGAGAAATCAAATTTGCACTATTTTCCACCTACTCCAAACTTAATAGCATCCAGCGTTTGCTTCTTTACTTTTGTACGGAAATGTTTGTGCCAAACATGTCTTGAGATAAATGGAAAATTGTGTAAATCTGAGTTTCCACTCAAAGATTCCTTCAGGAAGGGCCTCAGCTCTCATTTTTGGATGGTGAATCATTTTTAAATGAACGTGTCAGCCAAATTAATAAGACCATTTTCCATCACGTGACAAGTTTCTCCACCAATCCACCAGCTTCCTCCTCTAATGCAGGTTAAACAAGACCACAAATTTGACAGGTTTCATAAAGGTTACATTGCCTATGTGAGCATCATTTTTTCAACTCAATGTCCTTTGTTACTTCTTTGCAAATGATGATAAATGGGGCTAAATAGATACGGTTTCTTCAAGGCCAGTAACTAAGATAGGTGGGTTTTTAGAGAGCTGAGAGCTGTGTTTATAAAGTGAATTGGGTTGAACAGGTATGCAGTATCTAGCTTCTTAGCAGATGAAGGATCAGGTTCCGCACTTTGTTCCCAGAGGGCATCCTTTAATTAATTATTCTGTTAGTAACTGGAGGCTGAAGATGGAGCTACAAAGAGAGAGCAAGCAAAAGGGTATTAGGGATGAATAAAGGGTTGGAATATTTCAATCATCAAAGCACCATTACGGCAGGAGGCAGAAGAGGCTAATGGACACACGGAGGCCCTTATCTTCACCTCACAGCGCTAACAAGAGGAAGTTATCTTCTCTAGGGTAACTCTAGAGATCACCAGGTCTGATACACAGATGAATGCAGTTATACCACCGCAGCTTGGCTCTCATGCACTCCATTTCTCAGAAGCCAGTCATCCATCTCTCAAAAAGTCCTTTGGAGACGTGAGAAGGGTTCGACGAAATTAGCTGTCGGATTTTTTGTTTCATTAATATTATGCCTTGGGGCTGTTCTCTTCTCACTGTCAGGGGTGTCCACTATGACTCACTAAAACCACAACCACCCACCCTTATAGAAATGAGTCGTGTAATTTTGGTAACTGGGCGATAGACAAGCACTTCTGGTCTCATACCATTTGTGTACGTTCTGTAGATACTCTGTAGATGTTTTAGAAAAGAGAATTAGTATTGCTCCATTTGTTGTGATTAACCACCATACACATATACCTTCGAGGCAGGAAGGAAGAAACTGCCGCTAATTTGCTTTCACTTTGTACCTCTGTGACTTTGGTTCATCCTTGATCACAATTTCCCCACCAACTTTGGCTCTTGATAGCTTACATGAAATGGTCAGCTTAGGTGAAATATTCATATAAATTATCAATAACATTATTTGTTAATAAAATGAATATTATTACCTAGGGTTGGGTGAGATATTGATATAAAATCGATACCATGATAAATCATTATGCAGTAATACTTTTCTGACATATCGTTGCTATGGTGATGTATTTTTTATGTTTTTAATGATTACTAATGAAATGGCACTGAATGGATGCCGTTGATTTGACGTAATTTAAAAAACAAAACAAAGACTTCTTTGTCTTTTTAACCGTCAGTTTAACCGTTTTTGTTTATTATACTACTGTTTTGTGGACAGTTTGTTAGCTAAATTATATATCGTGATTTGCATCGTGTGTCGTAGAAATGTCCTGAAGTATCGTGATATGATATTTTTGTCATGTCGCCCAGCCCTATTATTACCTCAGGAAGCCTTAGAGAACCAAACTCACTGGGAAACCTTTGTTAGTATCATGCTAATACCAGACAACGCTAGTCAGCTACACCGATCTCTGTCCTTCTTCGGGATATTGAAACCTTTTTCCTTGTTTGTAATCCATAAAATTAGCATTGGACAGCATGAGAGTGCAAAGTGGATTCATTTTTAAGGATTACATTTAAATCAAAGATTTATTGTTGTTTTTTTTTGAAGGGATATTGGAGGGAGAATGTGAGTACTGTTTAATTTGAATCCACTGTCCTTGCTCATGGCAGTAAGCATGAACAATTAAGACATACTTACATAATTAAGACAAACATTTCTTATACTAAGACAAACAACTTCTCACTCATACCCAGCGGTCGTATGCATTTGATTCACTTTCATAATTTCTTTATTTATTTTTTGCTTCTGTGTGTGTGTGTGTGTGTGTGTGTGTGTGTGTGTGTGTGTGTGTGTGTGTGTGTGTGTGTGTGTGTGTGTACACAGTGTGTCTCTGAATGTAAGGTCCTCATAGTCATCACCATCATCACTATCCAGCTTTACACAGCTGATAAAACAACCAAGCTAGCATAACGTCCACGCTGCGGATGTTCATAGGCTGTTGCTACTGCTAATTCCAGCCCTGGTGGAGAAAAACAGCCAGCTTGAAGAACATTTTCAACATTGGTTAGGTTATAGGTTATTTTTTACTCATCCGCTGAGTATTTAGTTTCCTTCTCTTCCCACCATCATGAGTCATTTATTAAAACCACGAATGAAATGTCTGATTTCTAACAGGGCAATTTGAAGCTGTGTTTCTGTCGTGTCTTTAATGATTCTTTGTTCGTGATTAGGCTATAAAAGGATACTTAAGGATATTTAAATGTTAACACTTAATAATAATGGAAGCCTTAGTCATTCTGCTTTCAGTTAAAGTTCAATGTTAATTAAATACTATAGTTAAACAAAACGATAGAGAGGAGGCAGGACTTTCACACCTTTAGTTAAATAAAGTCTGTTCTGGATTTCTTCCATAAAATAAACTGGAAATTTCTAGATTTACTGACATACTAATTCACCTGAATGTTTTATGTGTCTGTATATACGGTAAGTATATATTTAATTTAAAGTGTAAACTCTCACCAGGTCTCAAAAACTTCATATATCAGGTAAATAATTTGTTTGTCATTACTGTCATATAGTCGTTATTGAGCTACAGTATTTTTTTCATATCAGCCAGAATTACACAGTAGGGAATCTGTAGCTGATTTGAGAGGGAACTACTGTCCCCCTCTGTCCCTGTTCTGTCTCTGGTGAAATTTATCTCAGGGCACGGAGACGGCAATCAAAGTTCACGTCATGTCTAAACTCGGGTTATGTGAGAGTGGACCAGTTTTCCGAAAGGATGGCAGTTTTTCTGACCCGGGATCAGACTTTCCCCTGATTATACATCATGTTAGCCATCAGACTAAAGAGCAAAATTGTTCTGCGAGATGCCGAAGCTCTCCTGCAGTGAAATGCTTTATGAATTCCAGCTCTTATTCCTTGACTGGTTCTCAGGTTCAGCTTGAACCTTCTGTGCCCTCTTCCGTCCCTAATAACCAGTGAGAAAGAACACATACAGACGGGAGGCCCGGTGTGGAAGAACAGGCCCAGCTTTGGTCCCCTCAGGCTAATATCGGTGTGAGCCAAGCAAAACTTATGTTGTTGGTCTTATTTGTCTTTTCAAAATTATGGAAAGTTTTCTCAAAATTACTGACCAGCATGACTGTACACTGTCTGTGTGTGTTTGTTTGTGTGTGTGTGAGACTAGGGAAGAGCTCCTGTATGACTGATCATGAGCCAGAGTAATGTGTTATAGACAGGTGGGAGAAAGCTAGACGGGGAAAAAACAGAAAAGAGGACAAATGTATTTAAAGTAACCAAACAGAGGTGGATAAAGCAACCAAAAAAAACTTAGTTAGGTAAAAATACTTAAGCCAAAGTCAGTGATAGTGGGACAGAGAGACAGGAGATTTATATATATATATATATATATATATATATATATATATATATATATATATATATATATATATATATATATATATATATATAAATAACCAGAGACAAACATTATTTAAACTCAAGGTATTAAATAGATGTATACCGTAGTACTGTTGATTCTGATTGGTTAGATTGATTGGTTGATTTTTTATAATAATCACTACATAACAGTATCTGTGTACAAAGGAAATCACATGTTTATATTAATGCACTCGTTCTGATGTTATCATTTCTATAATAACAACTTATTGCACAGAGTGGACATTCCACATAAATGATTTTATTGAACATTAATGTAAGGTGTCTCCAGTGTTAGTGTAACTATATATGGATAAAAATGTATATGATGTATAGTTCTTTAATACAAAAAACAACAACGTTAGTGTTGGCAAATTGCTGTGGTATAAGCAGAATATACAAAGCATAATCATCTTTGGGATTGTAATAGTAACTCTTTTTCGTGTCAGGCCGCATCACACCACCTTGTTGATTATTTTCCTATAACAGCACAACTCCAAAGTTTTATATTCCTTACATATCATCTCAATACACAAAGGATGAATCGCCTGTAGTCTTTTTTAAAAGCTGGTGTGTGTGTTTTGGTGTGTGAGCTTTGAATGATGGTCTGGCAGGGTAAGACTGTGCTGCAGCTGTGTGTGTGTGTGTGTGAGAGAGAGAGAGAGACAGAGAGAGACAGAGAGAGACAGAGAGTGAGTGAAGCAGCACCCAGCGGTAGCAGTGTGCTTGGATGTAGAAGCGGTATTTGTTCTGCCAACTTTCCTGTCACCTCTGTGGAGTGCTAAGGGAGTAATTGGTGCACACTCCCTTAACACAAACGACACGATAAATCAACACAGACATTTTATGGAACAATAAAAACAAACCACACATGCACAATCCAATTACAGTGCATAAGGAAAAACCAGGGGTATAACATTGAGTTCCTTTGAGCCGAGGACAGGAGCCAAAGCTGGGGAATTACACACAACAGCTGTGTGTGTGTGTGTGTGTGTGTGTGTGTGTGTGTGTGTGTGTGTGTGTGAATAACACATTGTGCTGGGTCAATGAAAACAGCAAGTGTGTAAGCAAAAGTGCATATGTGTGTGTGTGTGTTTGTGTGTGTGTGTGTGTGTGTGTGTGTGGTCTCATATTACAAGCAGGCTTTTAATAGCGTGACTCCAGGGACACGACTGTACCGTCTGGTGTAAATGTTTAGAAGGAGTGTAACTCTTTTTTTTTTTTTTTTATATCAACAGTAATATCCTATTAATAACTTAAGATTAGGTGATTAGATTAGACTGTAAATTATTAACATGCTAAATAGATACATATAATGATTTTAATATGTGTAAAAATACAGCTGTATAAAAAGTTATATCAACTGGATGGAGCAAAACTGGCTTTATCATGTTAGATTCCAATCTCCGATTTATATTTACTTGGAGTAGATATTTAAATAGTTATAAGTTGTTATATCTGTCTCTGAGCTGGCTTCTGAACGGTGCTCTTGGCTTTTTGAGCACAATTGAAATTCCAAAAGTCATTATTTGTTTTCACTGGAAGGGCAAATATTGCTTTTTATGAAGCGTAAGTTTATGTATTATGTATGCATAATTAGGAAATAATCAGTAAGACGTTTATTAGTTGCTGGTGCAGGCGCTCTTTTGAATATGGATGAAATGTTTTCAGTTATTAAAGGGAGAAACAAAAGATAAACAAAATACAGTATATACACGAAGTCAGGCTGCATGATAAGAGCGAAAATGTATCACAATTATCCAGCCTGTTTCGAAATAAAATAGTTGTACTGCATGTTTGCTTTATTCCCAGTCACACTGGAAAGATTAATAAGGATAAGGATTAATATTCAGTATTTATTATCATGGAAGTCAGCTGTTAGAAACAAACACAATAAAAACTAAATCATTATAAAAACTAATATGCAAAACAAAATACAATATCACTGTGAACGTACAGTATACATACTGTATATATATTATGTTCATTGGAACACCTGTACACCTGCTCATTCATACAATCAGCCAATCATTCTTTAGTGGGATTCGTCATGCTTCAGTTTAAATATCAGGATGGTTTAAAAAAAAAAAAGTGATCTCGGTGACTTTGACCTTGGCATGGTTGTTGGTGCCAGATGGGCTGGATTAAGTATTTCAGAAACCACTGATCTATTGAGATTTTCACACACAACAGTTTCTAGAGTTTATACAGAATGGCACGAAAAACAAACAAAAACAGAACATCCAGTGAGCAGCAGTTCTGCGGGTGGAAACGCCTTGTTAATGAGAGAGATCAGAGGAGAACGGCCAGACTGGTTCGATCTGACAGGACGGCAACGGTAGCTCAAATAACCACTCTTTATAACTGTGGTGAGCGGAAACGCATGTCAGAACTCACAAGATGCTGATGCTTGAGGCTGACGAGCTGCGACAGCAGAAAACCACACTGGGTTCCACTTCTATAGTTGAGTTTACAACTTAATTAATCACACAGGGGGCAGTTAGCAATAGGGCTTAATAAAACACACAACCGACACATTAAAGGACATGTCTAAACATATAAACACATGCTAAAACTTATTAAAACATACATAAAACATAATGCAGCATGCAGAATATAAATTCAGTTACTCATAAATACCTAATAAATAACATAAATTAAGAATCACTTAAAAATTTCAAGTTGCATAGACGGATAGTTTCTGGCACAAAGGTCAGGTCATACACCTAATACTCCGGAACCGCCTGCCCGAAGGCATTATCTCAAAATATACAACGCCCTCCACTAATATTGGTAGCCTTGGTAAATATGAGCAAAGAAACCTGTGCAAAATTGTCTGTATTGTTTAACCTTCTGATCTTTTGTTTAAAAAAATCACAAAAATACTCTGCTCTCATGGATATCAAACAATTGCAAAAACAAAAACACTGGCACACCAATCATTTTTTAACAGGTTCTAACTATGGTTTGTAGACAAACCAGTTTAATGAAAATAAAGAATAGAGAAGCAGACAAGATTCGAAAACATAGAAATAGAAAACAATCCAAACTCAACTGCAGGAAGTTTTTCACATTAAGTAAAAATAATCAACAGTAGAATATGATTAGAAGTGTGCACAACACGCCCAAGATACCAATCGTCTCTGTGGTCCACTCATCCTCTCCATCCAATCAGTGTGAATTATCCTCCATGATTCGGACAGAATTAAACCTCAGCGTCAGACTTGACACATCAGATCTGAAAGAACTGGGTTGCCGGTTGAGCGGTTACTTCATTGGGCTCTGCTGGTGCAAGATTTACTTCCTGTTGTCTTCGTGGTTAACTCGCTGACTGTGCTGCATTGATTGTCAGAGTTCTGGAAGCTTCTGGTGTATATTTTTATATACGTATATATTTTTTTGTGGTGTATATTTTAAACGCTACATATAAGAGAAATTAGAGTGTAAATAAATAAATGTCAGCACAGAACAATGAAACACGCAGCTCTATGATTGAATTTTGAGCGCACAGTTTAATACAGCGATGAAAACAGTATGTTATGCTAGCCTAAGCGCTTCTAGCTAGCTTTAGCAAACCTCACTGTTGTCAGAATTGATGAAATTGAGCTTATTTAGGAAGCCAAACCCAGTATTATTACGACTGAAATGTGATTAAGATGCTGTGCAGTCTGTTTGTGTTTTTTTTTGTTTTGTTAGAAGACAGACAGGCTTTGTTTTGGTTAGCATGCTAGTTTTCTCTCATCAATATGGAAGTGTACTATAATGTCTATACATTAGCTGATACAGCTAGCATGGTTTGATGTTGTGAATGAGCCAACGAGACCTTGCGATTATAATGCATTGCTCAGCTGAGCTGTTGACGTTAGCCATCACATCTAATATCATGACCAGCCTTCTCTGATCAGGTGGAGCAGATTGTGCATATACAATTGTTCACTACCACCTGGTGTTCCATATGCTAGGTATGGTTTTATAATGAGTCCGGTGTAACTGATAGATGGTGGTTGATAATCTTTCTGAATGTCATACTTTAATGCCTCATTATGTTTTGGATGCTGAGCAGGGACTTCTGAATGGCGCTGGGCTTGTTTTTTGTTCCTCGTCGCCATGCCCTCTATATAGGTGACGAGGTTGGCACTGTGTTTTCCCAATTTGTGAACAGAATGACGACCTTGAAAAGCAGAGTCTCTCTCTCTCTCTCTCTCTCTTTCTCTTCGTCTCTCTCCGAACAGCTGCTGACAGCAGGATGTTATTACGGACGGACAGCTGAGGGGCAATTTGAAACCTAAAATGTATTTCTGCTTCTCCTGCTGTCAAGCAACTGTACGCTGGGGTTCAGAGCACTGTAACAATGCTGCCAATTGTCTATTTATTTTATTTAGGCCATTTTATGAATTTTCAATGAGGTCCAAAGGTCAATTCCAGAATTATTGGCACCTGTCAACAGTAGAACTGTGTCGAATATAAAATACACCTAACACACAATGGTTCACATTTTCCACTAAAATAAATGGAGGAACTTGTTTCATTTAGGGAAATAATCTTATGAGCACTTCTTTGGAATTATAGTGCTGGTATTTTATCTTCAAAAACATGTTGAAAAAAATTATTTGCACCGCTATAGAGTCTTTGAAATAAAGGCACATTGTATTGCTATGAAAAGACAATTTTTCTTTGTCAATATCCAATATATCTTGGTGCTTTTGATTAAATATGAAGTTGCACATCTGTCATCTATCAACATTTAAATCTGTATTAGAGCTCCCTCCAACCAGCCCCACCCACCTCTATAACCATAGGCAGGGCATCCTGGCTGATGCTTATGGCCGTTCCAGTACTCTACCAGTTCAAGTGAAGTTGAGACCTGGATTTTTAAAAGGTTATAAACATGACAAATGCAATACGTTAAAAAAAAAAAAGGCATAATCGGTTTTCTACCTTTAGTGTGGGTTCTTCATAGTGATGCACTGATCCCATTTTTAGTTTTAGGCATGATACTGATATCAGCTCTCTGAGGATCATCTGAAACCTGACACTGATTTGAAACTGACATCTGGGCTACCTTTGCTACTTTACATGACATAAAAAATGGTAACATGCTTTAGTATGAGTGGTGTACCATATTTACACGATCGCTGGTATTTGAGTCAACATCACACAGCATGTTCGTGGATCAGTTTGCAAAATTAGCAAGTGTTTTAAGGCTAAAAAATTTTAAGGCTACGAATATTAACAAGATTCCAATGCTCAGTATCATATCGGTGCATCATGACATACAGTAGCTACTATTAATTTTCACAAAACAGCTGAGGTAAATTTTAGTACTATACTCTGCTAGCTTATTAGGTAGCTAGCTAGAATTTTAGATAAATAGCAAGCTAGGTAGCAAACCTGTTGCTTAGCAAGCAGGGAAATATAGCATGCAGATCACCAAGAAAGTCACTTTTACTGCCAGTTGTTACAATATCTTCCTGATCTTTTTTGCAGTTGGCCCTTTTTGTACCATGTAGGATGATTGAGTTTGTGAAGTCCACAGGGGAGTACTAATAAAAGCATTGGAACACAGAGCCAGAAATGTACCACTTCACAGAATCATTTCTCTTTCATTCAAGTTGTAGTGGGTTATTAAAAAGTCAATCAAATGCTTAACTGCTGTCCATACTTAGAGAGGTGCGAACCCAGTGTTACTCCAGTCATTAAATCTAGTTTTATAATATGTGGAAGTCACATAATTGTTTTCCTAATTGCCTTCGTGTTTAATGTGTGTGTGTGTGTTTGTGTGTGTGTGTGTGTGTGTGTGTGTGTAGGACGTGTGGGAAACCATTTCTGGGAAACATATCCATAATATTCACCAGCTGTTACCATCAGTTATTCCTATAGTAGTAGATCACAAGCTGAGTTTAAGGGTGTGTATGATGCCTAATAGCACCAATGTTATATACAGTCAGTTTCAGAATTGTTGGCACCCATGGCAATGAATTAATGTTAATTAGCTTAATCCCACACTGAACATAAAATTTTCCATTTTGGCACACAGTGGCTTAGTGGTTAGCATGGTTGCCTCGCATCTCCAGGGTGAGGGTTCGAATCCCACTTCTGCCCTGTGTGCGTGGAGTTTGCATGTTCTCTCATGCTTCGGGGGTTTCCACCAGGTACTCCAGGTTCCTCCCCCAGTCCAAAGACATGCACTGTAGGCTGATTGGCATTTCCAAATTGTCAGTAGTGTGTGTCTGTGTGTGTGTGATTGTGCCCTGCGATGGGTTGGCAGGCTGTCCCCTGCCTTGTGCCCTGAGTTCCCTGGGATAGGCTCCAGGCTCCCCGCGACCCTGTGTAGGATAAGCGGTATGGAAAATGGATGGATGGATGGATATTTATATATGACGGTCACCCTTGATTTGAAATCACTGATACCAAGGGTGTTAATAATACTGGAGCTGTATAAAAATGCAGCATAGATCTGTGATTAATGTAATTGTGTTATCGCTGATGGTAATCCTACTGCTGTTTTCAAAACAGTACAAATTATCGAAAAAAATCAAACACAAAGGGTAATCGTAGGGATTGTTTAGAAGAACATTATCCACTTCTAAAGTATTTGTGCAAATTTGGACGCTACGTCTCGTTTTACTTGCTTGTTCCCTAAAGACATGCAATCTTATTTCATTGTTACTACATACGGTTACGAATGCTTGAGAGCTCGGACGTGAAGCAATTTAATCCAACACAATAAATGCATGGAAGAGTTAACTTGTTAAGTTTTTTTGTTTTAAACATTTGGAACCTTATGCATTCCATTACCAAACCACAGAGTGTAAACCCTTCCAGAAACAATAGTGTAGTTTGGGATGTAGCCTGGGTCTTGATTGTGCTGTATGTTGATTGCTAATCACAGTGAGTTATTCAGATGATTCCCTCATTTTATCAGTGTTGCTGCAACCCCCTAAAGTTTAAAAAACACAAAAAACACATTTATTTTCACAATATAGGCCTTCTAATATTGAACTAAGGTGCAAACCTAGGCTAACACACAGTTGTTCGTTTTGTTTTTTATTGTTTTAATCCCATTTTTCCCCTCACCCATGATCACGAGTTGCAGATAGTGACTGAAACAATAAGGTTGGGAATACAGACGGGGGGGGGGATGGGGGAGAAGGCGGCATGACTAGAAATATGTAACGTTTGTCGTGGACAAAGCTGGTTACAGGTCGACTGTAGCTGCTAGTCGCTAGCTTTTAGTCTCCTTTTTTTATCAATTACTTGTTAACAGGGACAAGAATTACTGTGTTAAACAGAAGTGGAGGATGCTTGTATACCCGAGTTCTTGTACAGTGATGCAAACGTGATAAACAACCCATTGTTTCATTATTATTATTATTATTATTATTATTTTTAAATTGAATCCTTCATTCATGTTTTGCTAGCGAAGACATTCCATGTATGGAAGGCTTGCACAGCTTTATCTGTTTGGCAAGCACAGAGAAAGAGGTTTTGTTGCCTTGCTGCAAAGTCACACAACATTATTGAAGCTATTTTCCTTTTGAAAGAAAAAAAAAAATCATGTACAGCTAGTTAAAATCCAGGCTTATGCAACTGTACTTAGGTACCTCTGATAACACATAAATCAGACGTTACTGTTCACACGTCATAGGCACTCGTGGAAGAAGCAGAGCCACTTCATCTGCTAAATACTGTACATTTTTCCGTCGTGTATGCGGACTACATTTGAATGGCATCTGTCAGACTGGCTTGTGTGCCTCTGCATACACATGGTGATGTTTGCTTGATGGTGAAGGCAGCTGCACTGAGGTGATGCAGCATGGGTAAATATAGCAGTGATGAATAGGCTCACTGTACGTACTGCTCCCATGCTTGTTATCCTGCTTCTCCTAGCACAGTCTGAAATAGACACTAGACAGACACACACTTGTGTATGACCATGCACACACAGACACAAACAACGGCTTACGTATAGAGGTATGGTTATTTATGGTACGACTGTTGACAGCACTGACAGGTAATTTTGGCTTTGCATCATACACACACACACACAAACTATTTCCCGTATTTTGTGCTTGTCAGTGGTTGAGAGGTCGGCTGATGCAGGGCATAGGCCACCGACTCAGAGACCACCACCGTGGGCCGGCAGCCGCTATTAACATGGGGCTCTCATTAACAGCTTCAATTGTAGAGAGCAGAAAACACGCAGCCAGAGGGGAAGGAGGAAAGAAAGGAATTAAGTGTTATTAAGTGAAGGGATGAAGCGAGAGCAAGACGGACAGAGAGCGAGAGAGATGAAGTGCTGACAGAGGGGACGGCATCAGATTGGCAGAGATCAAAAATAGTCCCGAGCTCATCATCTGCTTCGGGCCGTCCCGCTTCGTGGTCATGTGATCGTATGACCAAATGACTACAGACCTTCCACAGCAGCTGCATGGGGAATGCCCCAATTACTCTCACTCTCTTTCTTTCCATCCCTCTCTCTCGTAGTCTCGCTTTCAAAGTCAAATTAAGTCTCATGTCAGTCATTAGATTTCCTAAAGGTGTTACTGTAGTACTGTGTTGTGTTACTCTGTAACCTAGAATACCATACAATACAATACAATAAATCTTATTAATCGCCAAGGCTGCAGTTTGGAACGGCATATTTGCTTCAAATTTTCATCATATTAATCTTATAGAGGTTATTTTTGAGATCTATATATATATATATATATATATATATATATATATATATATATATATATATATATATATATATATATATATATATATAATGCTCTGCTATATTTGTACTATGTACTACTATATTAGGAATAAAACCCCCGTGGCATGCTGTTATAGCAAAATAATCAATGACAGCATGCTGTGATGTGACCCAAGACGACATGGAATTACTATTATCACCTCAATGTTGATTATGTTCCTAAATATGCTTTGCATATATAGAACTGTGCAAAAGTCTTAGGGACTTGTACAGAAGTTCTGTAAAGTGAAGATGCCTTCAGATACAACGAGGTGAAAAGTATGAATTACTGCACTGACCACTAAACATGGTAAACAATATTGAATCAACTCATAATTTGTCTGTGTTTAAAACGATATAAATTCTCAGGCACAATGTTGCGCACTTTTCTAAGGCAGGAGTGAGATAAATCAAAGTGAGCTACTTTATTATTCCAAGCCCCTCCCTCCTCGGTCAATCCCTCCAGGATTTCGTGATTTTGCGATCGCAGAGATTTTCGCGAAGCCAAGCAAACTCCGCAATATTCGGAGGAGCTTGCAATTTTTCTAAATTACCGCAAATTTACAGAGATTTGGGCCAAGACATGTCATGTGATGTCATCACTACATGCATTCAGCCAAAGCCCTCGTCGATTCACGTGCGTCGAACATGAGTACAGTTAAAAGGTCTCGTTTACCAACAAACATCACTACGAAAGGCCGTGCAATTGCAATTCCGACAATTCGAGTAGTTTTCTACAAAAAAAGCACAGAAGACTCCATGAGTTGCATCGCAAATTTTGAAGGAAAAAAAAAAGCACAGCGAAATCAAGCATTTTTGACTGCAACAATCACAACAAACTCTGAGAAATCCTGTATGGACTGATCAGTACAGATACATTTTTACAAACATTCAACTATTCCAATATTAGCCTCATTATCTCAGTTTGTACAGTAATATTTTGTATAGTTATTGGGGCCGTAGAGCTTTTTAATTTCTGAACTTTCCAATAACACATTAGATTCATGTTGGCATTATTTACAGGTTACATGTTTTTGAGTTACTGAGGTTTGGATTAAATCAATTCAATTTAAGCCAATCATGAATACAACAGCTTAGATAATGATAGCCAGGATTTCCAGTATCGTAACAAATAAAAATTCACAGACCCCAGTTTGAGAACCACTGTTTTAAGGAACGAGACTTGTTGTTGTTTCTGGCTCTATGGAGAACTTGCTACTGAATCTGCAGGGAAAAATCTTTTTATGGTGTCTGTTACTTAAATACAAAAAAGTGTTCCTAAATTATGTTTGTTTTTTTTCTTCTCTTCCTGATAAAACCGGCATGTAAGCCTTAATTTATCCAAAAAATATTGGGTTCCTAAGAAGTCTGCCCAGTACTGTATAGTATATATTGGCTGTCCATGGCAGAAGTGTGTGTGTGAGAATGTATCCATCATGTTTGAGAAGGAAAACTCGTACACCCTGCAGAGAGGTAGTGGAGAGTCACACGTTGTTTTGAAAAGGAGTGTGCGACAGTTCCCGTGGCGCAATCTGTTGCATAATCTAATCTAGTATGTGTATGTGAATGTGTTTATTTGTATGCAATACCCTGTTCTCTGGGAACTGTGTGTATTCTTGTTTTAATGAGCGGCTTGAGGATTGGGACTTACCTGTGTGTGTGTGTGTGTGTGTGTGTGTGTGTGTGTGTGTGTGTGTGCGCATCCATGCTCATGCTGAATGGACAAACTGTTCTAGTTCTAGTGTAAGAATAAATTCATTCATCTGGATAGTGGTAAAAGTTTTTGCCTTATATGGAAATGGTAAAGAAAGAATGAGTTGCACTGATAATTGTTTTATTTCACAATATGAAATGATCACAGTTCACAATATTATCATGATAAAATATTAAAAATTAATTGCTGGATTTGCGACGGTGTTCAAAATTAAAACGAGTGCAGGTTTGTTTGTTGTTGTTGCTGTTTTTTTACAATTGATTTTATTTTTTACAATGCTTTAATGTTTCTTATCTTATTTACACAAAATGTGGAGGTGAAAATAAATCTCAAAAATTTTCAGGTTAACTTCTTCTACTTTATATTTAAACACAACAACAAATATTAATTACTCTTTTTTTACTTTAGCTTCGGCTCTTTTTAGTTTAATTAACTTGGCTTGTGATCAAAGTGTAGATAGCGGCGAGCGAGAGGAAAGGAATTGCACGTGTCTCAGTGCTCGCAGGACTGAATTGCTCTCACGCAACAGTTTCTCTGCACCCTCATGAATACCTTTTTATGTACGCAAATTATGGCATCTTGCTCTGATTTTTTAAAGACATTAATAATAAATGTTCCATTAATGTACACCATCATATCAGCCAGCATGTTCACATGTGAGAATACTAGTTTCTTGCTATGATTTGCATGAAATAGTTTTTGGCATCACTGGAGGCTGTTACTGTGGTAACTCATTTAACCATCACACGCCACAGGGATAGACTGACGACATTTCCCATAATAACAATATTGTTATTGTTGAATATTTTGGTATATCACGTAACTGATTCTGAATACATTCTTAGCTTGAATCCATAATTCTGTTTCTCTGAGCTGGTCATTGTTTAGTGTATTAGTGTGTTGTAGCCTTAGAAAAGACCTTCTCTTTTCTTTTCATTCCACTAATGAAGATTATATGGCATCAAACCAAACAACAACAACAAAAAAACTTGACACAGTTATGACACCATCTGTCTCGCTATGTGTAATGACTGGCCAGAAGAAACACAAACACTTCATTTCCACCCATATACTTGATGACTTGCATCTCCAGCAGAAACCCCCATCACTCTCATCTCTGGAGCTTTTAAAAAGTCCCAGTCGAATTTCTGTGTGTGTGTGTGTGTGTGTGTGTGTGTGTGTGTGTGTGTGCGCGCATGCTTTAGGCTATGAGAATTAATTGCACCATTTGAATCTTCATAATATTTACGTATTCTAAAGCAAACACTTGATTAAAAAACAATTTTGTTTTTTCAGGTTTGAATGACTAAGATCCAATGTGTTATTTTTATCCGGCTAATCAGAGTCTATTAAAGCGTAGCATATGCGTTCCATTCCTTAACCATCCTTTAGCCGAGAAGCAGTTTCCCCAAAAAGGTTCTTTGGCAGGCGTTGCATCATACGTCATAAATTTTATTACATTAAACATCAGCAGATTACATTTAGCTGAATAAACAGCTAGATGGCCAGCTAAAGTTGTGAGGTTAAGCTTGCTTAGCTAGATATTCTTGTAAAAAAAAAAAAGCTGTTATCTGTTAAAAAAAAAAAAAAAAAAAAAAAGCAGTAAACAAACAACTTGCTTATACATGTGACATGGGAAAACCCAGCATGTGGTGACGTATTGACGATACAGGCCACAGGCTTTCCTGAACTCTCTCTTTTACGTGACAACCAGAAGTGAAGTTCAAGCATTTTAAAGTCTGGTGACCTCCAGAAGAGAGAAAATTTCATTAAAAGAGTCATTCCGACTGTGGCACAGGAGCATCAGAGCAATTTTGAAGGTTGCATGTTCTCCCAGTGCTTCAGGGGTTTCTTCTGGGTACTCTGGTTTCCTCCCCCAGTCCAAAGACGTGTTGTAGGCTGATTGGCATCTCTATATTGTCCGTAGTGTGTGAATGTGTGTGCGATTGTGCCCTGTGATAGGTTGGCACCCCGTCCAGGATGTCCCCCACATTGTTCCCCGAGTTCCCTGGGATAGGCTCCAGGCTCCCCATGACCCTGTGTAGGATAAGTAGTACAGAATGTGGATGGATGGATGGATGGATGGATAAAATTCCTGTGTACATCATGAAATGTATCCAGTGCTTTAGTCTTGCCAGCTTTGTTAAAAACTTTCATCAAACCCTGGTCCAGCGAACAGAATTATGGGATTCGATGAAAGTTTTGACCGAGATGCTCGACTAAACTGTTGCTCTGATGGAGCAATACTACAAATATGTTTGGGGGTCTGGGACAATGCGTTGCATGTTGCTGTGGCTGAATTCTAGACCAAAAAAGATGGAAAAATCAGGTTTTGGCCAAAAGCAGGTATTTTTTTCTGCTTATAACATACTTTGACGCTTCAACTCAGAGGAGCTCCCTAATGTTGCCCAAAAACACTGCTTGCACTGCTAGCAAACTGCTTTCTGAGTGGAATATTTGGTGCTCAATGGTAGTCAATAGTATGTTGATTGAGCCATGACTGTGACTCCAGTAAGTCCCTGTCGATTAACCACAAGTCTTACCCTGTCTAGTGCAACAAAAATTAAACTTAGCTAAACATCAACAACTCGAAAACTTTTATTGTAATTAAACTGAATCTGAAATAATAATTCTTATTATATTATGTAAAATTATGGCCTTCTGATGATTTCCTTTGCAAAATAATTCTCCCCATTTTGTGTTTTTTTTTTTTTTCTTTCCCAGACTTCTTGCAAAATGCTGACCGAGCTCCTCTGTTGCTCCTTTATGCAAATGAATCTCAGATGCACATGTATTATTGGCTGCATTGTGTGTCACTAGTGTAATTACGGAGCTCTTGCTTCAGCTGTCGCCTCCAGACAGCACGAGAACCTCACACACGCAGTCCGTCGCAGTGTTCAGAGAACGCTGTTAGAGCCAGGGCACATTGCGTTAAATGTTAAAAAACGACGCTGGTCTCATTTGCATACATTAGCATAAGAGCTGTTGAGATTCGCATATCCGGCATGTAGCAATTAAATGTTTGTCGGTTGTCTACTGAAAATGTGTATTACTCGATGATCGTATTGTATTGTAAGGTGCTGTGAGGGATCTTTGTAGGTTTTGGCAATATGTAATGGGGAGTCATGCTGTGAAAAAGTGTTTAGCTGCGTCTGCACGTCTATGGCTTACGTTCAGGGCAAGTAGTGCTGCTGAATAGTGAGCATAAATTGGTTGGAGGGGGTGGGGTTTGGTTTGTAAAAGTGTGAGAGAGAACATGAAGAAGACACAAAGAAGAGGGAAAGCCCAGAGCAGTTCTAACATCTGTGCCCATCGCCCCCTGCCACCCCAAATCCACCCCCTCATACACACACACACACACACACACACACACACACACACACACGCACACACTAATTACTGCACTGTGGTTTTAACCCCAATGTTCTGGGTCGCAGGTACATGAAAGGAAAAGTTATTCCATACCCACACCCACCACTGCTTATTCCCACCTACACATACACACACACACACACACATTGCCTTGCAGCTAGTCAGTATATATTCACACCAGAGAAAGTAAAACCTCCCATACACGTGTTAAAGTTGTGTTTGATGAAGTTAATGGCTGTTCCATTGGCCAGCAAGAATGAAGCCCTTCATTCCTCTTGAATCAAATGTGTGAAATTGCTAATGCTAATAAAGTTTTCCTTTCATTTTACATTTAATTTGCATTCGTAATTTTGTATTCCGCTGGAGGAAACAGACTCCCACAAATGTAATACCTGCCCTTCTATTGTGCAATGTGCTTGTGCTTTGCACTTTTAGGTAGAAACCCTCCAAATTGAATATCCATGAAGGCAAACACACAAAACTGACATGAGTGTGAATATACTGTACATACACACACACACACGCACACAAAAACTAAACGAGGGCCTATATACTGTATTGGAGAGCTAGACTGAAGATAGCAAACCTAGGCTAAACTAATTAACTAGCTAATGCTAGTATAAGTATGGGTGGACAGACTTTGGTTGGTGTTGTCACTGATAGTCCGGTTTTCTGTCACTACTTCATTGAAACATCAGGGTAGAAACATCAAAATGGGTAGCATAGCAATTGAGTATAAATTATTTTTCTGTAGTTATGGACAATTAGAATTAAGGACTACTGAAAACTGAGAATTATTTATAATAAATAACTAAATAAATATATAAATTGGCGTAGGTCTTGGTGTAGCTCTGATGAACAGCTCCAGCTTCACTCCATCTAACATTGTGCTCCAGCTCCAGAGGCTTGTGGGCGAGCTGGATGTGCTGTACTCTTCATTTCAGGAACGCACTGAGAGGGCAGACAGTCGGTAATCACTGGTCACCTGCGTCATGAGAATGGTGTTGGTGATGATAACGGTGGTGGAAATGATCATGATGATGGTGATGACGACAGGAGATGAGTTTTGTAACTAGGTTTTCGGTCACAACTGTTTTGAATCACAGCTGAGACACAATCCTCTGTAGAAACACGGTATCTCGCTCTGTATGTGCGAAGACGAGAACCCCTGGAGCTTGATCGCTCTTTTGATGGGAAAGTCTCAGCATGCGGTCGACATGGAAACACTGCCATGAGTCACAGCATCAGGGTATCAACCTTAACTGTGACTGTGTGGGTATATGGTTGTGTGTGTATATGTTTGTGTGTGAGAGAGAGGGAGAGATCGAGAGAGAGAAAGAGCGATCATGGTTCATTACACCCTAAATGCGTTTCACGGTTGATTTCTCTTAGCATTTCCGAGGGAGTGAATAGGGATTTCACTTAGACAGGTGCTCCTTTCGGTTGGACAAGTCCACCCTCGTTTCCCACCTACTCCTCTTCCACATGACTCACTTCCCACCTTACAGAGGATTTCTCAGCCTGGAGAAAACCTTCAACTTAAATGATTATTCAATTTTAGTGGTAAATTAATGTTGATTCATAACAGAATTTTTATGCTCTGCATAAAACCTTTCAAACATCTTCTATCTGGCTCAACAAAGTTCCTCAAGGGCTCACTGAAGTACTCAAAATGTCCAGTAAAGATTACAAACAATAAGTAGTAACTTTTTTTTTTTTTTCGTGGCAAAGTTGAATGATAAATTACCTTAATTTATTCCGTGGATTTTGTTCTGTTGAATCTCTCTTGATTTCAGACTGGGCTATTTTGTCATGTCTCAGCAAAAAGCCTCACAGAATCTATTGTGGCTTTTTTTCCAAGTTTGCTTTTATTGCTTGTTTTGTCTGCAGAATGTCTCATAATGAAGGCCACGGTTTTATTCAGAAGTGGGCAAGATGCTTTCCTGAAAACTTGCAAGCTTTTCATTATTCTGGAAATGTTAACACTGAATGTGCACATGGCTTCGGTTCAAACAGGCATGGAAACAGATTTTTCACAAATTATTAAGTGTAGGGTACATGAGGTCGAGTATAAAAGTTTGTATACCCCTCAAACAAAAACAAGAGCATAGTCAAATAACAAACCAAATAGAAAACATTGTATGTTTGGATTTTAATAGCAAAAAATAAAAATAAAAAAATCTAAATATCAGTTTGAATTTCATGTAAGCATTCTCTATGTCCACCATTTTGTCTTGCACATCTTCTGAGCAGCCCTGGGATCCAAGGTGTATTCCCACTTCATTCCCAGTGTTCTGGATCCACTGCTTCCCTGTCCAGTATGAAGCAGTTACTGAAGATGAATGAATGATTGAGAAATGAAGAAAGAATGGTCTGAATTGTTGTCTTGTTGCAAAATGTACACACATTTCATTTTTATTTTCTTGGATTGTTTTTTTATTTGCAGATAATCCATTCAAAATGCACCATGGGGGCGTACAAACTTTTGCCCTTCAGCCGAACAAACGGTACATTCAGAATCTGAAATTTGAATTCATTTATTCGGACTGATCAAAACCTTTGCATGTCATTATTACTCAGTGGATCTTTAGTCCTTTCTCAAATACTGTGGTGCAGTTCCCTTTTTATTTATTTATTTTTTCTTATAAAAGCTAGGCTGAAAGATTCGATCTCCTAAATTTCCTAAATTTTACAGAATATGCTGTATATACACCTGTAGTCATTTTCTAAACAGTCTTTTTCACTTCACTTTTAGCATTTTCGCAGTGGATATTGTGTTTATCAAGCTGCTTTGCTAATCTCTGCCTGCTAGCATGACTCGGTGAAACCGAGTCATAAGGCAAAACCAGACCAATGTAGACCAAATAATTTGCTAGATTCATCGCATTGACATCAGTCAGCAGATTATTTTGACTGCTACTGTAACTATAATTCCTTATAGTCTACTATAATATTTAGCAGCAATGCTAACTAATTACTGAAGCACAGTCACTAGCTCTGTAAGAGCTTAATATCAAAAGCAGCAGGGTTCGGCGTTAATTTCACTTCAAGCTTTTGTATGTTGTAAGCAAACTGGTCCTTGATCGATTTAAAACAGCAACTCTGGGGGAAAAAAATTAAAACTCTTCCAGACAGCCCCAATTAGCCGCATTTAGTTAGAGGTTTGATCTTTATTCTTATCACACTGCCGTTTTTTTTTTTGTTTTTTTTTTTTTACAATGGAAAACAAGTGCAGCAGCAATGTATAAACTTTTATGAACATTTTTAAACATTTCTGAGGTAGAAAGTTTTCCATTTTGAATGAAGTAGGGAGTAGGGACAGATGCATGAACATGAGTGTGTGAAGTGTGAATTAATAGCCAAAGGATGTCAATTTCGGAAAGTTACAAGCTGTAACAACATGAGGGAAAGCAGACAGAGAAAAAATATGACTTGAGATTGAAAGTATCATTAGCTTTTATTTCCTGTTTATACCGAGGCACTGTTGGACTTGAACCTGCTAATTATCTAATCATGGCTTCTGTCTTTCAAATGGCCTATTATAAGCGCAAATTCAAGCCATAATTATTCCATTCAGCCGTTTGTTTTCCGGATGGAAGGAGTCAGTTCCTCTGTTTTAGCAGCCACTCAGTGCTCCACATCATCTTCATTCCATTATCACCACTCTTCAGTGTTTACTGGTTGGTCTAAGACTTTTAGGGTTTTTTTTTTTTTCTTTTTCAAAAGCTGTTTATTGGCATCACAGTGAAATGAGGGAAGAAAAGGTGAGAATAAAGGAGAGTGATAGAGTGACAGCAGTGGCAACAAACCAGACACTCAGCAGCCTGGAGACTGAGTGAGAGAGAGAAGCAGTTCATATGCTGTATAAAAGTATGCAAAACATGACGATAATTACAAGTGTATGAATAGATGTTGCACTCTTGCACTGTTTTAAACATGTCCTCTTCATCCTTTGCTTATTTTTATTCCTTTTATAACAGTTTGCAATAAAAGGAATAAAATTGGTCAACTATTACATCCATCCATTTTCCATACCACTTATCCTACACAGGGTCGTGCGGGAGCCTGAAGGCTATCCCAGCGGACTCCGGGCACAAGGTGGGGGACACCGTGGATGGGGTGCCAGCTCATCACAGGGCACACCCATTCACACACTACAGACAATCAACGTACAACATGTCTTTTGACTGGGGGAGGAAACCAGAGTTCCCGGAGGAAACCCCCAAAGCACAGCAAGAACATGCAAACTCCACACACACAAATCGAACCCCCAACCCTGGAGGTGCGAGACACACATGCTAACCACAAAGCCACCATGCCCCTCCCAACTATTACATTTTTATTTAAGTAAATTACGACATGTCATACTTTTTATCTATTTATAGTGGCATTTTATGTTGTGGAATGTCCTTAATACATCTCTGTGTTTAAAAACCTGCTAATTGTAACAAAGTACTGACACTGGAGACTCCTTTTCTAAATGTTAAATAAACATCTTACTGAAAGCTTCAACTTATCAACACCTTCTGAGCAATTCAACAGTGGTGTGGTATAAATACATTTCACTAACTACTGTTATTCGTTATTACTAGCTTCTCATTAGCATTTGCATTACATTTACATTTATGGCATTTGGCAGATGCCCTTGGCAGTGTTGGGATTTGAACTCACAACCTTCTGATCAGTCATCCAACATCTTAACCACTGAACTTATATTGATTACACTACAAATTCTAAAATATAATCACATGAATACCTGCTTGTTGACTCTAAATGCAAAATCTTTCATGATGCACACATGAGCAAACGTTTGTCCCCTTCAGTAACTGCAATCCCATCTCCACCAGAAAAATCTGAAATATCCTCGTCAGTGTTCGGATACCGAGCGTTATCTACCCTAGACAGGGTTTGGACATTTTGTGCTTCCTCCTGTTCATGAATTGATGGTGCCTCCAAACATATTCCTTCTCTGCAGCACAGCATTATGCATTATTACCCTCATACATATCGAATGGAGCAATCAGAACTGGTTTGGCATCTGTGTTTGTGTGTGCTGTGTTAGGGAGGACTGCAGTGGTGTGGAACTGTTCTCAGGTCAGAAGGCAGTGCATATAAATAAAGGGAGGCTTGGTAATAAGCCGTAATTTATCCCCGTGACTAAAGGGATATTAAAAAATGAGAGAGAAGAAAAGTGAGAGAGGATAAGATGCTGACCGGCAGTACTGCTACCGATTGCTACAGCGCACACACACACACACACACACACACACACATTTGTCCTTGTGAGGAGCCTTCCACTGACATAATTATTAATCCCACTTATTGATACTATGCTCCACCTAAATCTAACACTAACCTTAACCTCAGTGATCAAAGGGAAACATTTTGGCTTGTTTAGTTTAAAAAAAATAATAAAAAAGCTGCTGTTTCACTTGTCAAAATTGTAAGATATGCCTATCATTGTGGGGACCCCACCAAGATATTAAAACACATCTCAGGCACAGCGACTTTGCTCATAGTTTGTTTTCTTACCTTTTAGTCCACTTGTTGATCTTCTATCTGGTTCTAAATTTGGTCCAATACTGCACAAATGTGTCAGGTCGAGGGTTGTGTAGGAAGGGGTGCACAGGAAGTCGCAAGAGTTCATTTATTTGACGGAGGGTCATTTACATTTATACATTTATAGCATTTAGCAGACGCCCTTATCCAGAGCGACGTACAAGAGTGTAAACAAGGAGTCAAAATCATGAAAATCAACTGTGCACAGAGACCACGGACCTGGTGCTAAATACTAAATCAAGAATAAAATATTAATAACAAATAAATAATTACTAAGATCGCTATTTAGTGATCTCTATCCAGCATTTCTGTTTTGGTGTGGATTGTGAACTAGGGGAATCTAGAATTCATAATTCTGCAGTGCCCCAGTTCTGCCCTCTGGCAGTCTTTTTGCCATTTCTTGTGTCAAAAATTGTTGCTTACATTCTATAATAAATGGCATGTTTGGATCACTTCATACATTTGGATCAAATCATGGTTGAATTGTGCACTTTGCTGTGACTTCTTACCACCTCCTACAGCTGGACTTATACCAAATGTTTGTACTGTTTGGTCCAGACTCCAGGGTTTTATTCAAACTGGACTAAATACTGCTCTGTGAACACAGTGATATTGTTAAAGGTGTATAAAAGTTTGTGTTAATTCTTTGGATTGTTTGGATACCGTGCAACATTGGTCAGTTTCTGAAACACACTATAGACGGTCTTGTACTGCTCTGGCTCCTCGCAGCCTACAGATTTGCCTGATTCATCCTGATGCTCTACTTTTGCTTGGAGCTTCTGTGCGCGTGACTCACATTCTGCTTTAGTGGATGGTTTCTATAGGTTTGCACTTCCCAAAAACAGATTATGCTCAAGTCTCACCCTTGTTTCAGTGGATAATTTCCCCTGGATACTGTAGATTTGTACCTAAGAACTGCTGATGTAATCATAAACACTGTCCTGCGCTTATCCCAGGTCTTTTCCCGTATTGAACATCCACTGAATACATGTATATTAAAACCCCTGTGTCCGCTGTTTCAGTTACCACGTGGTTTTATTTAACAGTGGTTGACCGTGGACTGAAAAAAATTAAAGAAAATTCCCGTCCGGACGTTAATCATCCCTTTGTCCAGTGTATCCCCGTTGTATACACTATGTATACAATGCTATGTATACACTACGACGGTGGTAGCTCCATGGTTAAGAAGTTGGGCTGATCGGAAAGTCGTGAGTTCAAATCCCAGCACCGCCAAGCTGCCACAGTTGGGCCCTTGAGCAAGGCCCTTAACACTCAACTGCCCGGGGCAAAAATGGCTGCCCGCTGCTCCGGGTGTGTTTGTAGTTTGTAGTGTGTGTTCACTACTCACAACTCCTAATGTGTGTGCACTAACTTGGATGGGTTAAATGCAGAGGACAAATTCCGAGTATGGGTTACCATTACATTGGCCTTCACATGTCAGTTTAACCAGCCGTTAGTCAATGAGTAGCCATCTCGGTTATCAGATCAACTCACAGGGTATCGCAGTGCTTGTGGTCAAATAAGTCTTGTTTTACTTAATAATGGCTCCAAAGCACAAGAGTTCCAATACCCAAAGCACAAGAGTACCAAATAAAAGCACATTTCCCAAATAATGGTTTTACCATACAGTGTCTTACGTAAGTATTCACTTGACCTTTTCCATGTTTTTGTAGTGTTACAACTTGGAAATGAAAATGGGCTTAATTGGGATTAATGAAATGGGCTAAATTGGGATTAAACAGTATGTCAAATTTTAGCTTGCTAATCAAGAATTACATTCATTATCATGTTTTGTCAGTAGCTGAGTTTATGGTTCTGCTCTGTTTTGCTCATAGTATAATAACAGAGACTAGCTCTTTTTTATCCAAATCTTTCTATTAAATTAACATTTGAATTTAGATCATGGATCTATCTAAATTCATTTGGTGGGCCAGCTTTGAACCTTCTTCAGGATGGTCCCAGCCCCCGGGCCTTATATTTTGACACTTTCAATTTCCTGTTACCCTCAGTGTGTCTCTAGGTGTGTCTGTACTAAGATGAGAGGATTAATACTAAACGATCAGTACTGAAGGTGAGGTGCCCTGAACACTCTCCATATATAATAACATTAGCAGAAGCGTGGGCACAGCTCTGCTTTCTCCTCAGCCATTTCCGGTCCTGATAATGGCTCCTCATTAACGAGATATTAGCTTCCATAAAACTTCCAGAGCGAGAAGACACGTACCCACCCACACACACATATACACACATGCACACACTTGCACCACGAGACCTGTGGAAAGCTGAAGCAAAGCCCTGTAATGACTTCTTGGGTCTACGTGTTGCCTATTAAACTCCTGAGTTAATTGCACTGCAATTATATTTGAGATTGCAGCCACTACAAACGCTGAACAGGGCTGAAATTAATATATTCCATTTAGGCAGGTTACAGACAGATCCGTGAATTGTTGCTATTTATAACTCATTTATCAGTTCTAGACTCTAGTGTTTATCTCAAAGATAATTGCTGTAGTTTTTTTAATTTTTATTGAATGTTAACAATAACATGAAAAAAAAGTCAATTTTGAGGTTGTATGCTGCACTGATTTCACAGTGGACACAGGATGGAGCACAGTTACAGTGGCATTTAATAGGAGTTCAAGTATGCTATTATGAAAATATGCAAATATACTTGTATGCTTTAGTGCATGAGTTTGTTAGTGTGCAAGTATCCCAGTGTTGATGTGTGCTAGTATGCAAGTATTTTAGTATGTTAATTTGCAGATATGCTAGTATGGAAGTGTGCTAGTGCGCAAGAATGCTAGCATTAGCATGAACATTGAAGTTTTAGAAGCTGATCTGTTTTAGCAGAGTGTACAGATGAGGAAATGAGAGAGCTGGACAGACTAAAGGACTAAAGCACTACTGCATCTCTCTCTTTAGGTAGAGATGTATTCCCACTTGTGCTGCAGTCCAATGGCATTGAGGGTAATGTAGGAAATGAAAAAATTGAAAACAAACCAACCATGTCGATGCTTCCCAAAAAGGTCAACTCAGAATTGGATGACTTTTACACTGAAGTAAAAGTATTGATATGTCGGGTGTGAGTGTGTTTTTAATCCCCTCCCCCCACTGTCTGATGAGTTGTTGACGGTTTTGAAGCTCCTATAGCGCTAGCACTGCCAAACTGAGGAGACAGAGGGACAGAAATATTTCATCTTCAAAGCTCCCACTGGTCTGTTTTGAGTGGATGCGATATTTGAGTGGTGTCCTTACACCGTACGCAAGTTTTTATTATGCTTTCCACTGAGTATGCTTATCATATTTCAGTCATGTTTAGCAAGTGTCCCTCTTCCCTAGTTTTAAAAAATCAGATATGTAGATGGGGATGGCACTGTATTCAGCTTTTTAAACTGTTTAAACAATGTAATATGGAAAATCTTTTATCTCCTTAAATAGTCTGGCAACTAACAGGAAACCCTCTCAGCCTGCATCATTGCTCTCTAATGGCCCTCATTTCCCTGGCTTCTTCCTTCCTGTTTTCTCATTACACACTCAGAATGACATGCAATATGAGTAAGTAAGATGCTGACAGGTTGACCAACGTGTTTGATATGTGGTTGATATGATTTGGTCTAAGGAAGGGGCATTTTCCCATATCCTGGCCATCTAAAGCAGGGGTATCCAAAGTCCAGCCCAAGGGCCAAATGCAGCGTGGGGACAGATGTTAACTGGCCCACAGCTTCTCTCTCAGAATGTATGATGGGTGGCCCATTGGCCAACATGTTGCAATCTTTTCTTTCACCTGGTGGTGGCAACAGGCTGTGTTAGCACAGTTAGCTGAATTTCAAGAGCCCTTTTTTCTCTAACTACGCATGCAAATTGATTCACTGAAGTATATTTAGTCATGGCTACAGACAAAAAGCGCAAATTTAACAGTGAGAAAAGGGACCAAGAATACGTTTTCACCAAGAGCCATAGCAAAGGCTTGTGCCACCAAGAGACGGTTGCATTAATTAAGGAATTTTATATCATGAAACATTATGAATCAAATCATGGGCAATGCAGAATCTATTCAGAGGATGAAAGGGCAGAGAAACTGAAGTTAACTAAAGTTGGTTTGCAACAAAAGTATTAAAAATATCAATTCAATTTTTTTTGATTATGTTAGTTTGTCCAATTACTTTTGATCCATTAAATAGGGGGGACCACTCATGTAAATTGTCAGATTTGGATGTAAATACTCTTAAATTAAAGCTGTGTGTGTGCATGCACACACACACAGGGTGCCCAGTGGCCATACACTATGTATACCAGACCAGCACCACGGCAGTTATACCTTTGTCAGTAGATGTTCATGGACATCCACTTCTCAGTTCCATCCATCCATCCATCCATATTCTGTACCGCTTATCCTACAGGGTTGTGGAGAGCCTGGAGCCTATCCCAGGAGACTCGGGGCATGAGTCCCCTGGATGGGGTGCCAACCCATTGCAGGGCACAATCACACACCCATTCACACACTACAGACAGTTTGGAAATGCCTACAATGCATGTCTTTGGACTGGGAGAGGAAACCGGAGTACCTGGAGGAAACCCCCACAGCACAGGGAGAACATGCAAACTGAATCCACAAAGGGCAGAGTCAGGATTCGAACCCCCAACCCCGGAAGTGCGAGGCAAACTTACTAACAACTAAGCCACCGCTCTAATCTGATCCCCAGAAAGGTTTGGACACCCCTAACCTACAGGCATGTTTCTGGAAGGTGGGAGGAAACCCAGAGGAAACCCATGTGGACACAGGGAACACATTCAAAACTATGCACAGACAGTAAACTGAGCTCAGGAATCAGGGTTCCTGGAGCTGTGAGGCAGAAATGGACCGCCGTGCCACCCAGTAGTCTCATCCAGAGTGTAACCTTATCTTGCCCCTAGTTTTCCTGGGAAAGCCTCCAGATCCATCACAGTCATGAGCAGGATAAAAACGGTTCTTGATTGAAGAATGAATGATTGAGCACACGGTCTGATTAGTCTCAGCGTGTCTTGTGTATTGCTGTTGATGGATCAGTATATGATGGTGTTGGGATGTGCCACTTTTCTCATCTATTCACGTGTCAGGAAAACACGTTCATGACACGTGTCTTTCCCAGTTACTCAGTTTTTTTTTCCCCACATTGCTCTTTTGCTCTCTTACTTGCTCCTACTTTATGTTTCCTATCCATGCTTTTTTTTCTTTATTGCTCTCTTACATTTTCTTTCTCTTTTCTCTGTCTTTCACACTCCTGCCCTTTCAAAACTCCGCACAAAGCAGATAGTGAAATGTCATTGTCGAGGTGGCTCAGCATTTGCTCAGGCAATTTCCTCTGTCTTGTAACCTTCGCATCTCTCTCATCCTTTTCTAATGTAGCCTCTCGCCCACGCTATCACAGTAACCTCTGTTTACCCGCCCACCCATGTGCTTAAAAAAAATACATTAAACGTCTTTTCTGGAGTTAAATTGCATGCAGAGTCACAGACTCAACACTCTTCAACATAATTTATTTTAATGCAGCAGAAGACTAGGCTTACTGTATCAAAAACATTGATCTCAAAAGTAGTCCAGGCATGAAACATCTTTTTTATTTTATTTTATTTTTTTTTTTATCAGGGTACATGGCAATTTCCAAATAATATTTTACAATTTAAATAAGGAATTTTTGTATTTATACCATGTGGTGAGAAATGGGTTTTGTGTTCAGGTATTACCTGATCACACTAACAAGCCACGAATCCCTTGTTGCTTGTGGGCGTGCACTATTTATCATAAAATACTGCTTATATTTTGTGAGAGTAAGAAATATTTCAATTTATTCAAGCCCAGACTCCCCCCTCTGAAAAAATTTCCTCTTCAGTCACGAATCATGAGAGGCTGTGGGGGTTTAAAAGAAAACATGCTTCTCCTATGCACGCTGTTAGGCGAGCAGCTAGCATAATAGCTCATGAAAATGGCATTGGCTAAGCAGGAAATGGAACATTCCCCCATATTTAAGGTCTGGTAAAAGGGACCACTTTGGCGTCCTGGTTATGCGACATTCGACTAAAGGTCGTAAGTCATCGTTTCCGACCTCCGACTAGGAAACAAACAAAGAAATCTCAGAATTCCTACATAGGAACCCTGGACGATCTCCTCAACCCCGAGTTCTGCAAGTGACTTCAAATCAACATCGCTGCTCACAGCATCAACAGTAAACAAAGTAGCACTTCTTACTTTTAACTTAGTTATACTATATATACAAGTATGTGCTTTATATCACTTCATCATACAGACATATTCACTTGTTAAATCTACAACACTGACTATGCTGTCCGTTCTCTGTTTTAAGGAAATAAATATATGTCCCTCATCACAGTTAGCTGGCTAGCTTGTTGCTGACAGATGATGAACATGGAGGCGTCCATGTTTGTTTTCCGCTTTGTAGCTCAAATACACAGAGACTTGAAAAGGATGTAATTCCAATTTCCAGCGTCACTCTTCTGTGAAAACCCTGATGGCCAGTGAGCTATGGAGCAAAATGTTACGGTGTGCTGAATCCACCAAATACAAATCAATACACAGACGCTAATACCACAAACATGTCCGACATCATTTGATACACAGAGAGCTACATGACTGACGTAACAGCTAGCTAACAGCAGAATAGAAATTTTTTTTTTTTTTTTAAACTCATGCTTCAGACACGCCCCTTTGAGAGTCATATCAGTCAAATCTTGGCCAGAGAGCTAAAGTATAATTAGTCATATTTAACTATTTTTACCAGAGGCCAAAAAATGTAATTTCCAATTGCTTTGGCTGTCCCCATGTTAGGACACCACATTTAGTCACACTCCACAATAGTGGTTAATGGCTCACAATGAAAGTAGACACTCAGGGCTTTAAGAATTTGCCATGTTTTAGAAGTATTTCTTTCTTTTTTTTTTTTTTTTACCTAGCCTACTAGGTTTAAATGTAATCATTTTTTATTGTGGAAGTTGTATACAATGTTTTACAAAAAAGCTTTAGTTGTGCTGTCCGTTTTATCTCTCTAAACACAGAGCCGTGATACTCTACACACAGAAACCCAACAGTGTTCTAATGAATTATTTTGTCGCCACAAGTCTGTTATAAAATTTATTTGTTTATACTGATCGAAAATGTCCAGTAAGTCGATTTCCATTTCCATTTTCCACTGACGGAATGGAACGCCAGTGTACTGTAAGAAAGGGTTAAATTTATGCACAGTTGGATCACACAAACACTACGGAAACACTGTCATTATTACATTCAGTCATTGTACTTTTATAATATTAAATGTTTTATGAAAATGGAAAGCTAAGGCACATTTTAGGCAATTATTCTTTTAATGAAAATGTATCATATCATATTTTAGGGTTAAGAATCTCTATAAATCAAAATGTGCACTGAATTTCTAATAAAAACGTCAGGCCTTCAGTTCCCCATACTTCATGCGCATACACACTAGACTACAGTTGTTAATAATGAGAGGCTCATTGTTCACCGCTGAAAGAGAGCCGGATCAATTTATCACTGAACGACTCAACAAGCTGGCGTTTGATTAAACTGTCCAATACTCAGCGCGGATCATCTTGTGTGAGAACTCCATGGCTACACTTTCTTTTTTTTAAATGAAATCTGCCACTACTTTCAGCTTAATTCATCATGCATGCACACACACAGGTGCATGAATTTTTTACAAGCGCTAGGAAGCGCTCTTATCAGTCATTTAAAAAAAAAAAAAAACTCGTTGGTTATTGGTATAGCAAACAAAATGCTGCGAGTCTGCACGTGCTAAAATCACACAAAGAGTATGTCTACTACAGTGTTTGTGAGCAAGCAGCCACTGGGTGTGGGGTTAGTCTGTTTTTTTTCCCCCCAGAACTTTCAGGAGCCTATGTTTAGATATCTTTAAGAAATTTGAATCATCTGCATCTTTTTATGTGCCTTTTTGCTGAGCTGTTTCATTGGAAAGTCTAAATGAGTTTGGAAATTGTTTATACTCTGAATGTAGGTCCTAAAAAGCCCTTATTTTAAGCAAGCTCATGCATCATTTAGTGATATAATGCAGACACATTGCCAGAAATTTGTTACTGTATATATACAGTACTGTGCAAAAGTTTAGGCACCCTATTTTTTTTTTAGTACAAACTTTGTTATAGATTTTTTATTTTATGATTCCACATTTTCAAGTCAGTACAAAAAACATTTTAGATTCCCAAACATTAGTTTTCTAGCACAAAATTAAGTGTTACCGAAAAATGTTTGTATGTCATTAAAGAAAGCAGCATATTACGTAAGAGACAATTTTCAGACAAAAAACAATGAAGGCTGCTGGGTTTTGCTGCAAAAATAAGAAGCGAGTGCGAAAGTCAAAGTCTCCAGAAGAACTGTGGCTGGTTCTGCAAGATGCTCAATAAAACTTACCAGCTCATTTCCTTATAAAACTGCACTAATTGTACCAGAGACTACTATTTTTATTTTTATTTTTTTGTCGCACCAAATATTGACTTTGTTTCATTTACTACTGTTTACTGCTCTTTACGGTATTTGGTTTTGTTTTTTTTTTAATGTAGAAAAATTTAATTTCATTATTTTTAAGGCATCTTTGCTCTACAGCATTTCTTTGCATGCGCCTAAAACTTTTGCACAGTACTGTGTATATATATATATATATATACATATATATATATATATATATATATATATATATATATATATATATATATATATATATATATATATATATATATATATAAAATAAGTAGGAAAGAATTTGGAAGACATTTTGCTAAAAAGTGTTCATTTCCCCTATGTATGGCAACTTTTGGGACACCCTGAATTTTTACTGTTACTGTTTTTGAAGACATGAATTCATAGGAATAAAACACAACAGGATGTTCTGTTATAGAAAAATCAACAATTACAGACTTTTTTTTGCTAAGGTGTAATGGTATAACAAGAAATAACACATATGGAATTAATAAGTGACTAAGCTACGTGTTAAATAAATCAGAACTATTTTCTGTTTCAAACAGCATTCCTGATTGAGCTTTACACACTCTTGGCATCTTCTCTACCAGGTTCCTGAGGGAGTTTCACCCAGGAGGCCTCACTGCTTCTCCTCATATCTGAATAAAAGTCACTTGTTTTGCGGAAACAATGTATTTCAAGTAAAAACTATTTATTAAAAATAAATTTGATTCAGAAATAAATGTATACATGGACATTAACTTCACTGTTTAGATTTGTCTTAGAATCAAAAGACTTTATCAAAAAAAAAAAAAAGAAAGAAAGAAAATAGTGTGTCCAAACTAGTGTATGGCTTTAGATGCATTTGATTCAAAACTACAACAACAATCGTGTTAGGAATTAATCCAGTTCAGTTTTTATTTGTATAGCACTTTTAACCACAGACTTTTATAGACTTTCAGCTCTAAGTTAGAGGCGATAACGGCATGAAAAAACTGTAATGAGGAAGAAAACTTAAGAGGACACAAACTCACAAGGGAGGTTTAATATTAAGGTCAGAGTCTGATACAATATGAAGTTCACAGCTTTAAGGTTTATGAAAGGTTTTAGTTACAGCTTCAGTTATTCCAACTCCTGTCAGTCTGCACAAAGGTCGAGACCCTTTGATCAGTGTTGCCATAGAGATGATGTAATGGAAATGTGTTGCTATAGGAACAGTCTCATTTTGATTGATGGAGCAGATCTGATGCATTTGATTGTAAATCATGTTAAATAAAATTGTCATTCGATTAACTGATTTTTTTTTTTTTTTAATTGAACTTCATGAGCTGCTTTGATTGAATAAAATGCAAGAGCCCTCCATTCCTTACATTGGAAATTTTCATAAACCGCCAGGCATCTGGGCGAGCGCACAGCAAGGACCTTTAAGTGCCTCGCACCACTTTGCTTTTCTCATTGTGGCAGTTAGTGTTTCTTTTTATATCTTTTCATTTGAGGGGAAAAAAAGAAGGTGCCGAGAAAATGAGGTAGAACAGCAGCGCACAAACACATGGTTCTGGAAGCCTTTTTTCCCTCCGTCTGCCAATCACACCAGGGTTACAACAGGGAAGGAAAAAAAAAAAAGCAAGAGCGAAGTGATTTTACAGACGTGGAATTTTCCGGACTTCTTTCCCCCACTTTATGCTGAGTTGAGGAATTTTATTAATGGAAAAATGTGAAGAGGGGTGAAATGGGGTACATTTTCCAAAGCCATTATGGACCCTTATATTAAAAATGGGCCATGGTTGGGGCCAGTTGCGCACAAACACACCTGGGATACACGTTACATACGTTGGACGCTGAACACTGCTGCAAGATCTTTGGTGCTAAACGGAGACAGAAATAGAAATTAGTAGTGATAATAGTGATATGGTGAAAATGTGTCTGTGTGTGTGTGGTGGGCATCTGACCTTTATGTCACCTTCTCGTCTTCCTTTTGCAGCTGTTGTTCTCTGCCTAGTTGTCCTTAGTAAACACTACATAAGTCACATCCAGCCTTAGAGCAAACACACCAAGACCAAGGAGAAGACTCAGTAACATTTCTGTCTGTGTTTTAATCGAATTAAAGATTTATTATATTTGCTATTTGTATAGGTTATCCACTATAGTGGTTAGCATGTTTGCTTCACACCTCCGAGGTTGGGGGCTCGATTCCCACCTCTGCCCAACGTGCGTAGAGTTTGCATGTCCTCCCCGTACTTCGGGTACTCTGGTTTCCATCCCCAGTCCAAAGACATTGTAGGGTTGAGCGTTGTAGGCTGATTGGCATCTCGAAACTGTCCGTAGTGTGTGAATGGGTGTGTGCGCGATTGTGCCCTGTGATAGATTGGCACCCCATCCCCTGCCTTGTGCCCCGGGTCCCCTGTGAAAAGCTCCCCACGACCCTGTGTAGGATATGTGGTACAGAAAATGGATGGATGGATGAATTTCAACCCAGTTTAGGCCACACCCACATTAGGCTGAAATCTGAACACACATATCAGATACAGATAGTATGTTATACCCCTATTAAGGTGGTAGACCAGTGAATCCTGCAGCTGTTTGGAACTTTAATCACGTTCTCAGAGGTTCTCCGAAGTGTAATTGCTGACAAAGCATAAACCAGCCTTGTAGCCGTAAAATAAGTGCATTACAAATACACACTTCAGCTCAGAACCATTATGAGTTCTTTAAATGTGAAAACTTTTGAAGGTTTGGTGAAGTTTTAGGAGATGCTTAACTATCCTAAGAATCCTCGAGGAACTCAGTTTTCTAAGAGTGAACGCAAATAATGTGACAATATTAAGAAAACTGTATTGATTCGAGAGTAAATGTAAATTATCTAAGAGCTTCAGCCTTTTTCTCTCTCTGTCTTTCTTTCTCTCTGTACTCAAAGCGACCTCATTCACACAAACAGTCTTCTGGTTTTTGAATTGTCAAGCAAACGTCTTAGAATCAGGGAAGCAGGCAGTATTCGTCAAACTCAATCGTGGGGACAGAGCCGCCTCGACGAATTTGTGCCACTTAACAATATGAAAGCTGTAAAAATGTGAACGTGTTGCCTCACTTATGGTGGAAATATACTTACACATCAGACAGAGTAGCAGAACAATTGATGGCTGGTATTTAAAAATTGAAATGTCAGCGGATTGTGTGGGGAAGAGCAGGGTCTGTATTTTATGTTAAGTTTCACTTTTCTGTACATCTTGAAGCTGTATCTGACGGGGAAATGGATCGTGTCTGCCCTCGGGATATTAAAGTTCACTGTGAAATTCCTGTCTAATTTCTGAATAGACTTCTCAGACGTTGGCTTGTAAAACAAAGTCTAAAACATATAGTGCAAGCAGTTTAAAACTAGCGCTGTAGAGAATTTTTGCATAACACGATTATAGATTGAAACTTGCAAAACCAGACATCCTTGAACTCACACAGTTGCTTTCGCATCAGTGCAGGTGATTAATTCAGATGTATTGATAAATGAGGTGAATGAGTTGTTTTTTGTTTTTGTTTTTTTTAAATCATCTGAAGAACACATTGCTTAAATACACATGCCACAGTATTATCATGAACTCTTCAAATTATTGCCATTTATTACTGCATTCCATTTATCCAAACTGAGAAGCTAGAGAGTAAATAAATGCCACATGCTCAGCAAGCTGGAAGTAATAATTTTTTTAACGAAGCCGAATCTCGAATAGGACGTCGTTGAGACTTTATGCTTAAAACCGTGTCAAATGAGCTAAACCGTAATTCTAATTTTTCAGTTTTCTCCCAGTTTAAGACCTGTTTTTAACTTCATTTAACAGGTGACGTGATTTGGTATGAAGGGTGTGCCATCATAATAAAAAAAAATTTTAAAAAAATAAAAAAAACAAGAAAAAAGGACAATAATTAGATCTTTAAAAATGTTTTATGAGTTCAATAGACAGGTTTACAGTTGAGTTCAAGAAAACAAAAGATGATTGACAGCTAGAGTCTACATAAATGACTCACCGTATGAATTGCTGTTCTTTTATTATTATTATTATTATTATATAAAGCTCCTTATACGCTGAAATAAACACAATAAGCCTGACAGCAGTCATATTTAAATGAACATCGTGTTATGATGTTGAGATTTTTAACTCATTAAACTTTAAACACATTTTGAAAAAAAACAGATTAAACTATGGTCTGAGATTAAAAAATCCAGTTCCAGTTGCTTAATGTTTTCAGACACATTTTTCATCTGTCCAAAAAATCCATAATAAAAATATCTAATTTGCAGGTAGTCAATGTGTTATGGGCCATTTACAAACAATAATTAGGAAGTTATGGCACGTGCAAAATATGGAGAGGTTTTTATGTGTGCTATTTCTTTTTAATAGCCGTGACGAATTATGAATTGGGCTTCAAAAGACAGTAAACTGAAACTAAACCTTGCTACATGTAGGCAGATTTATGCCTCAAGCATAACGCTGATTACAGGCAGTGAGACAAGCCTAAAAGCTGTGGAAAATATGAAACGAATGTAGCGTAGACATGTGCTGTCATGTGTGGGCTGTGTTCATTGTGTTAATTTTCGCAGGCGAACACGTGATGAATATCTGCTATGAAACCAACTTTAGCATGGTAATAATAAGTCATAATTTTATTATTTTGAGATATGGCAACCTCATAGCCCAATGGTATTTAAGTAAAATTTGTGAAGATCCAGAAGGATCGGGATAAGCAGCTAACATGACTGAATGGCAACAATTCAGTCACATTTTAATGAATCGTTTAGGCTATACATACAATTCAAAGTGGTTGTTTTGTTTCATACTGGCGCATCGTGTTACCACTTCTGACTAGTAAGATGAGAGATGAGACACATGTTTTTGCATTTAATGCAGCGAGTCACACAACAACACATCCTTCTCTGTCCAGTCATCTTTAAACATAATTTTTCTCATCAACGTCAACACACAAGAAAACCAAGCCACGTTGTTAATTTGTTAATCAGACCAGAGAGAGTAAATAAAATGAATAATATATGAAAATCTGTGAAATCTTTCCCCTGAAGTATAACTAATGTCTAGCCCTGTGACTAGTCTCTGGTCCGATCAGCTTCCTTCTGCTAAATAATTTACATAAATGCATGTGACTGGATAAACCACAACAGATGATCTGCTACAGAAACCGCAATGGAAATTTCTGGAATAATATCCTTTGGACTGATGAGACCAGTGTGGAGATGTTTGGTCATCATGCACAGCACCATGTTTGGCAAAATCCAAACACAGCGTATTTCCAAAAACACCTTATACCAACTGTGAAGCATGGTGGCGGAGGTGTGATGATTTGGGCTTGTTTTGCAGCCACAGGACCTGGGATACTTGGCATCATTGAGACAACAATGAACTCCACTTCATACCAGAATATGCTTGAGATAAATGAGGCCATCTGTCCAGCAGCTTATGCGACTAGCAGCTTAAATGAATACATATTGAAGTCTGTTGTTTTTTTGTTGTTACTTGAGGTTATTTGATTGTTTATAGAAGTTGGTGAGGATCACCCAATTGTTATTTAGGCCCTGATAATAAAAAAAAATAGAAATGAAGGAGGGTGTGCTTTCTTTTTTACCATGACTGTATACAGTGACGATTTATCTTTTGACACTGAATGTGAGTGTCGTGCTTAGAGGAAAAGTGCAGGCATATTTTTATCTCCTCTGGTAGGGCACCACTGTGAATCTTGAGAGTCTTGTGAATCCTGACTTCTGAATGTTTCAATGCCTTAACGTAGATCTCATGAGATTAAGCCGATAGATTTTAGTTAAAAATGGTAAGCAAATAGCTGAGGCTTTGAGGGTCTTATTCAAGGACACAGCATTGGTTCTCTGGCCTTAACCACTGAACCATGACATTTACATTTATGGCATTTGGCACACGCCCTTATCCAGAGCGACTTACATTTATCTCATTTATACAGCTGAGCATTTGAGGGTTAAGGGCTTGTTCAAGGGCCCAACAGTGGCGGCTTGGCGGTGCTGGGGTTTTGAACTCGCGACCTTCCGATCAGTAGCCCAACGTCTGAACTATGACTGCCCCATTACTTTTTTCTCCGCTTGATACATTCTCAACCCTTGACACTATGTGAACCTTCTCTTGCTTATAACTATCATGATGCATCATGGAATAAACAGCAGACGTTGCCCACGTTGCATGTCCCTCATGGCTCACCCATTATATCACTGTATTGACATGTGGACAGGAGAACAGGTGACAAAGAGAACCATCAGCCATTTGACACGGAGCTTATAATGCTTGCAGCACAAATACACACACACACACACACACCTCACCTCACACGTCTCAATGAGAGAGAGACACCAAGCGTGATTCTTGCACATAGACAGAGCACACACACGGACACACCTGCTCTTTTTATGAACATGGACCAGCACATGTATTCCAACACATTTGCTCATCTATCAAACACAGCTTGTGGCAGATTTGAGGCTCTCTGGACTCCTCCACACTCTCCTATGATTATTCGTCTGACTCAGTGTGCTTTCAGCTCCAAGGCACCTGCCTCTGTACAAGAAAGGGAAAGAGATATTTAAAGGAGAAGCAGAAGTGTGTGTGTATGTTGACATTAAGGCTAGTAGCTCAGATGAGGTAAAGTACATGAAAGAGAGGGAAGTTAAGATGACAGCTGGACGTTCTTGTGTTTTAGCAAAGGTTGCATCAGTTGAACTTGGGGGTGGATTGCATTTTCATGTTATATTTCTTAATCCTGCACAAGAAATCCCAGAAACATGTAAATAATTTGCAGCCCCATGTTCAAGGCCAATGCTTTAAAATGCAGTTCTGTCAGTCTTTAATATGGTCAACTTCTATCTATGTTTTTATTTTTGGAGTGTTGGAGTATGTTGGGACAGGGTGGGGATGGTGTTGGAACATTTTGGACAGGGTGGGGACGCTGTAGGAGCATGGTGAGATATGGTGGGGACGGTGTTGAAGAAAGCTGGGATGGGGTGTTGGAGCATGCTGTCATGTGTGTTGGATCTTGCTAGTATGGGGGTGGGGATGGTGTTGGCGTACCATCCATGAACATGGACCACCACACAGGATTGCACAGGGTTGGGACGGTGTTAGACCATGTTGGCACTGGGTGGGGATGGTGTTGGAGTGTGGTGAGATGGGATGGGACAGTGTTCAAATGTGCTAGGATGAGGTGGGGCAGTACTGAAGCATGCTGGAGTGGGCTGGGGAGGGCGTGAGAGCATGTTGGGACAGGGTGAGGACAGTGTTTATTGCATGCTTTGAGGGGGTGGGGAATGCTGTTGGAGCGAGCTGGTACGGGATGGGGACAGTGTTGGTGTGCCAGAATAGGGTGGGGATTGTGTTGGAACATGCTGAGACAGGGTGGGGACAGTGTTGGAACATAATGGGACGTGGTGGGAATGGTGCTGAAGTATGCTGGGATGCGGTGGGGATGATACCATTGGTGCGTTCTGGGACCAGGTGTGGATGGTGGTAGAGTATTCTGGGATGTTGTGAAGAAAGTGTTTGGCCATGCTGGGGCAGGGTGTTGATGCGTGTTGGGACAGTGTTGGAGCATGCTGGGGCAGGGTGTTGGTGCATGCTGGGACAGTGTTTGAGCACATGGGGACAGTTTTGGAGCATGTTGGGAAAGGGTGAGGGTAGGGTTAATGGAGTGTGGCCTGTCAGTCATCAAAGCTAACAGTTTTGACCTGTTTGTCCAATACTGAATCATTTTCCACACCACAATCACAGAAATGTTAAACTGATGTATCTGTTTTGCAGGTTTTGTGTGTGTGTGTGTGTGTGTGTGTGTGTGTGTGTGTGTGTGTGTGTGTGTGTGTGTGTGTGTGTGTGTGTGTGTGTGTGAGGGTGCCAGAGGTTGTCAGGGCCACTAGCAGCTAAATTGTTCTCTATGGCAACGAAAGGTCTTTGCCTGTTTTCACACATGGAGCTCTCTGTGCTGTTCTGCAAAAGCACCTCGAGTCTGCTCTTCTTCAAATTCCTCACTAGCGTGAGAGAGCGAATGAAGTTAACTTGACATTAACAGCAGGTAGAAGGGTTCATTTTAGGTTCTGGATTTTAAAGTACTGTATGGCTCCGTTTTAAAGAGATCATGTTCTACTGATCATATTACGATACTTACATCCATTTCTATGATATAGGATATATATCGTAGTAGTAGTAGTAGTAGTAGTAACAATCTACAGGAAAACAAGTGTTGGATTTTAAATCAAGTAAACAAAAAAACTGTTTGTTTATATTTTTATGCCAGCAAAATAAATTATTTAACACCGAAAAGGAGAGCGATTAAAAAAATTTTAATCGATTTTAAAGATTCAAGTAAGCGTATGTGAGCATCTGCTTCCAGAAACGTTCAAAATCATGGCACTATCCATTGTTTATTAGTTTTAAGCAGTGTGATGAATGTTTTTGGTTGTAGTATTGTTTTGCTATCGGGCATTTAAATATTAGTCTATAAGTCAAAATATGGTATTGTGACAACCCTTATCTTTGGAAAAAGTACGTCAGGTTTGGGAAGTACAGCAGATGAATTATAGTGAATAATATATATTTTTTTAAAATAGCAGTATAACATTTTGTTACAGCTTTGATCTTAAACAGCTTTGAACTGGTGCGTGAGCCAACACTGCTAATGAACTCAGTCAATCTCTGTACCGCCACTGTTCAGCAGGCAATTTACCAGTTATTTTAATCTGCAGAGCAGAGTAAGTTCTACACAAGCTTGCTTGGAATTTAATGGAATTTAATGGTTTAGTGGTTAGTACGTTTGCCTTGCACCTCCAGGGTTGGGGTTTGATTCTCGCCTCTGCCCTGTGTGTGTGGAGTTTGCATGTTTTCCCAATGCTAGGGGGTTTCCTCTGGGTACGCTGGGTATGCATTGTAGGATGATTGGCATCTCTAAATTGTCCGTAGTGTGTGAATGAGTGAGTGTGTGTGTGTGATTGTGCCCCACAATGGGTTGGCACTCTGTCCATGGTGTCCCCCACCTTGTCCCCTGGGATAGTCTCCAGGCTCCTTTGCAACCCTGTGTAGGATAAGCGGTACAGAAAATGGATGGATGGATGGATGGACAGATGAATGAGGAAGGATTTCCTCCTTAAAATCATTTTTGCAGTGTCTTGGCCTATCCATCTCTAGCTATATAAATACATTTTTAAAATGGTTTAAAACTATGTAAAATGTAAAAAAAAAAAAATCTGTTTTAATTTCAGTCTCATTTGGTGTTTTGGTTTCCAGCATCACTCATACCAAAGTTCATTGAGCAAAGCAGTGAAAGTTTGTGTGTCGAGGCATCAATTTTATCATTAGGCTGAACTCAAAAACAAGTTTCACTCCGCAGTTTCAGGGAAATAATAAAACGCCTTTTACAAAGCTTCTCACAGGGCATAGGCACATGCCGTTACTGGAAAAACAGGTCCAGTGTAATGTCAGTGGGAACAGAACATTTAGTTTGTCATAGGCTATAAAACGACTACCAAGTGTGATAGTTATCCTTTTGCTCTCGCTAAAGCCAATTCACGCTAGAGGAAAGTGGAGAGGGATTTGGCTAATAATTGTGTTCAATTCTCAGTTCCAATCAGTTTTATTTGTGTAGCGTTTAGACATTGTCACAAAGCAGCTTTACAGAAATCCGGATGTGGATTTAGATTACGCTATGTCAGCTGTAATACAGTAGAATACTGAACTTAATGATACACCAGTGTGCACTCATTTCCCAGGATGTGGCCAGAAGGGACTTTTTTTAATAGTTAAAGGAGATTCTCCAGATGTCTTATGGAGTAAGAGAGACTACACAATGTCTATGACAATAGACAGGAATTAGGCTCTACAGACACACACACATACACACACACATGCACACACTTGCACTGGCAGTTATGCAGCAGGTCTACCTTCAGGCCACATACATATGAATTAGCCTTGCTGTCAGACTCCTCTTCCATTAATAAGAGAATTCTGACGGATCACAGCTTCGGACTTCATGACTATTCTCTCTACCTGTGCAAAGACTTGAAAACTGGATCCACTGTAGTCTGGGCAGGTGTGTATAATTGTGTGCGCATCTGCTGTCAGAACCTCAGACATTACATCCCAGTTCCCAATTACTACAAACCCAACCAGACAAGACAAGAAGCCTTATGTCCATGTAACTTGGTTTTTGTTGAATCAGTGTTGCCCCTGAGTTTCTGATAGTGTTTTTTTCTGTTTAAAAAAAAAAAAAGAAAAAAAAAAAAGCATCATTTCTTAGACCTAAAATTGACATAATGAGACCAAGCCTGAGATTCTAAAGTATTGAGATTCAGAGAGACAGTTTTTTAAAAATCTTGGTTGTGAAATGCAGTGAGAGTGAGTGTAAAACAAATCTCCAACTGTGGCACCAACTGCAGCCTCATCTTGTCACACTCTGGCCTTACTTTTCAGTCCCTCCAGGATTTTGCGATCGCAGAAACGAATGCAAAATCAAGCAAATTCTGCAATTTGCAAAATGCAACTTTTGAAAAAAGCCGCAGCAAAATCAAGCATTTTTGGCTGCAACGATCACAAAAAACTTTGTGAAATCCTTTTAGTTCTTGCAGACTGAAGTATCCAAATGGGAGTAATTCCAGGATTGTATCAGACTCATATTGATCATCATGAATATGTGTCTGCCAAGGCATTGCTCAAGTCTTGAGGAGTTGGTTTAGAATGTTGGGCTGTAGTTTGCTTGAAGACTTGTGTGTTTGTGAGATGTCGTTTGATGCTTGGAGAGGAGGAAGCTTCCTGTTTTCATTTCTCGTTGCCTATGAAATCATCCATTCTTCCATCAGTCAATCCATCCCTCAACCGATTGATCCATCTATACATCTAACCAACACTATTCCATCCATCTGTCCATGAATTCATCCATTCATCCATCCATCCATTTTTCCATCCATCCACCTGGTCCATCCATTCAATGACCCGAACATCCATCAACTGATCCATCAACCCATCCATCCATCAGTTGATCCATCTATCAATTGATCCATCCATCCATCCATTTATTGATCCATCCACCTATTTATCCATTCAATGACCCATCTATCAATTGATGTTTCCTTCCATTCAATGACCCTTCCATCCATCCGTCCATCCATCCATCCATCAATTTATCCAGCTATCCATTCAATGACCCATGCATCTGTCAGTTGATCCATCCATCCATCCATCCATCCATCTACCACCTATCCAGTCATTCTTCCATCTATACACCCACCCACCCATCAATCCATCCATCTATTTTTCCATCAGAGCACAGAAACATCATTTTTACCTTTTTTTTTTTTTTTAAATATTCTTTTCTTGCTTGCTTACTTTCTCCCACGCTTGCTGTGTCAACTCTAAGGTGTAATAAGTCATATTGAGGCATTCAGGCAGACTTATCTCCACCTACCTACTGTGAGAAGGCTGGGTTCATGGCCAAAGCTGAATACAAGATGCCATCTGGCTTTCTGTGATGTACAAATATCTCACACTAAAATACATATGTCAGTGCTTCCATTTGTGTATCTTGTGTTTTTTTCTTTTCTTTTTTTTTTTTTTTTTTAAATGTGTGAAAAAGCGTGCATTATTAAAGATGTTTTACCAGTGGTGGATGATGGTGGCTACACCACCTCTAGTTCAAGGGTCAGAAAAATTATCAAGGTTTCCAGTGTATGATTTTTCATGTAAAATCGTACTGTGTAATTTTGCTACACTTTTGCTACACGTTCCACCAGAAAGTTTCTGCATTGCGTTCAGTGTGAGTAACTGGAAATTATGATTTGATCGCTTCTCGCTTTAATAACATTGTTCAACTCAGATAATGAATCATTAAAAAAATTTTTTTTGAGCTTCAGATGTTTTGCCTCAGCGCATTTTAGGGTACAAAAAAAGAAAAAAAAAAAAAAAAAGAAAAGTGTTTTGCTTCTTTTTCCAGTTACTGATATGTAGCCTGGTGTTATGATTGGACTTTTGCCAATTTAGATAAGATTAATAAATTAAGTAAAGATGTGACTAAGTGAGATTTGTGTGTGTGTGTGTGTGTGTGTGTGTGTGTGTGTGTGTGTGTGTACAGTTACTAATGTATTAAAAATGTTTCACACAGTCCAACCAGTTGGCTTCTGCCCAAGCTTTTAAATTTGTCATTTCAAGATTTATATCTTTCCATCCATTCCTTTGGTTTCTTTCACTTACCACTTCCAAATAAGAGAACTTTTGAAATAATGGCTGTGTAGCAGCTGTTACATGCCTGGATGGCCTAGCTGAAATGAATTTGCAATCCTGTTTTAAAAATGTTAACAATTAATAATATTGTCAGCAAATAATTAGTTACTGTGTTATTTAATGAACTGACCTCATTTGCAAATAATGTGGACCAGAGACAATACAGCTACACCGTTGCCAGTTTTTGTTTGTAAGTATGCTGATCTGGTGTATAATTAAGCTTTTTTCCATTGTTATGTTTAAGGCCATTTTCATTTGTCTGCGATCTCAACTCATGCTCATGCAGCAGCCAGTATCCTGCGCTATTCTCCTTCACACCTGTCAGAAAAGAATCATTGATCAGTGATTATCACTGAAATTTCATTCCAAGGTGCAAAACCACATACTGCATCTTTTTTGTTGTTGTTCTCGTCAGGTTTGTCCAAAAAGATTTCTTTCCTGCAGCCTGTCAGTCGTTAACATAAAAGATTTTTCTCGGTGATATGCTTCTGCACGCTGAGAGCTTAAATAGCAGCGTTAAGATCAACACTCATCCATCAAACACGTCTCCGAGCTCTATCTATCTTTCGTAGAGCACTTGTCCTTCTTCAGCTTTATTACAATTCGCTCATCACGAAGTTTGTCTTTCTTTTGACTTACTGAAAACTCTTTACAAGAGTTCCTGTGGCATTGCCAGTCCAAATTTTCTCAGCTTGCAATCTTCCAACTTCTGTTAGTGTTTTTAAGTGTTTTTAAAGTTCACTTATGCTGAGGAGATACCAGTTTTTCTATCCCGTCCTTTCTCGGAATATTTATGCATGTGGTGCAAAGATTATCCAAGATGTTGATGATTTGGTACCGATAATAACATTTGCCATGGCTCATCAAAACGAGAACATCACCTGAAATAATCATTCATGGAAAGAAGACCATGGAGTTCCACACACTCCACACAATCAATTGTGATGTGTCTCCAGTGCCAGATTCTCTCAGCTTGCAATCTTTCATTGCATAGATAAGGCTAAAAGAAGCAGCACCCCCCCCCCCCCCCCACACACACACACACACAAACAGAACCTTTCTGAAGGTTTCAAGTAGTTCATCTTTAGAAAGCACCCAACATTTCAGTGAAAGTATCAATTCACTGTCCTGGACTCTTAGAGAAAAATGTTCCATTTTGCATCTCTGGATTTCTAAAGCTTCTATGTGGAATCCTACAACAGAAGTTTCAAGTTGAACCTCTTTAGAAAGCTAGAGCCACTAACCATCCAAAGAAGCTTTGAGGAAACCCTTGAGAAAGAAATAACACCTGTTACTGTCTGGAGTTTTATGTGTTGGCATGTGCGCATGGGTTTCGTCCAGGTTCTCCAGTTTCCTCCCACCTTCCAAGAAAATGCAGCTAAGTGAACAGCTATGCTAAATTGGCATAGGTGTGAATGAATATCCCATCGGCATCCCATCTAGTATTCCTGCCTCGTGCACCAGAGTTCCCAGGATAGACTCTACATCCAGTGTTACCCAGATCAGGATAAATTGATTGAATCTGCTTGGAAGAAAATCTTAACATTTAGAACAACCATTTTTTTGAGTGTATAGCTTCAGCTGACTGCAGACTCAAAAGTTATTAGAGAGTGATTTTGAAGTAACTGGTGGTGAACAACATTGTCCGACTGTTTGCATTGTTAGCGAACACCTTGTTTTTTGAAATGGGTGCTTTTTTGGTCATGTCTCTATTGTGATAGAATTCTGGCTCATGACACTGCTTGAAAAGAGGTGAATCTGGACTGGACTGGTTGCTTTGAAGACAAACCCACCTCCAAACCAGACAGCTATTGGGTGACTACACACATTGACAAAGTGATTTAGTTGGTTACATTTAAATTTAAATAAATTTAAATAAGATCATGGCAGACCAGAGGAAGCCTACACTCTTAGACAAGATGGTTCTTTAAGGGTTCTGAGGATGTAACTGTTCTAGCTTCATGAAAAGATTTTACTTCTTTCGTAGGACAAAATTAAGAGACTATTTAGGATGCAAGATGGAACCCTTTTCAATTGTATTATAGTTTGTTTTTTTTTAGTGAGGAATCAGCTATTAAAGAGTGGAGGATATTCAATATAGTCTGCACTAGGCATAACGGAAACTTCCATTGTTGTTGTTGTTTTTTTATCCAAAGGATTTCTGCCAGAAGTCTTTGGGAGGCAAATTTCCATCTAACTTTAGAGCATGTTCTTTAAAACTGGCTTCTACTGGCTTCTAAGTCCATTAAGTTGACTTTAAGTTGAACTTTCTTTAAATTGCACCGTTCTTTGGAGATTAGAAGTGCAGTGATCAATATAGTCTCATTTGTGGCTAATGTCTAGACATTCCAAGTCTGACAAAACTCTATTTCAGTGCCTTAATTTGATTTTGATATCTTTCCCAAATAGCCGTTTACTCAACCAGCTGATGTTGACCAGATGCTTCCCGTACATTAGTTGGTCCTCCTGAGGATCGCACCACTGCCCTGGTCACATGAAACGTGTTTCAGTATTGACTGACCTTCTCATCCACTGGCATCACTTTCTAAGTTGGAACATAAAAGTGGACTAAGGGCAGTCAATCCTGGCCCTGTGATCTAAAACAGGCTAAATCTGTACAAGCTCCAGACTACATTTCTGCATTATAGATATCCCTTTATGGGATTTTTAGAGAGGTTATATCCATAGGATGTAATTTATCACCGAGTCAGAGGTCATCCATCTTAGGTTATTACAGCTGTCTAGAAGCTGGAAGGTACTGTGAAGTGTGGCAGTGATATTTCACGTGTATTCAATATGCCTCAGCTTTTCATTTTAATAACCTGATACATATCTGCAAAAGTTTTATAAGTTTGAAATGAAAACTTTTAAGTGATTCATGTGGCATGACGCAGTGGATGTTTAACTCAACAGATACATGCATCAACACGTTCATCCAACCGAAACTTAAAGCAGAGCTGCTGTGAGTCTCTCAAATCCATATGACTAAATAAATGAAGACTCAGAGCTGGATGGGCAATAATTGGTTTTGAGGGATGTTTAGTAATCTTTTAATAGGAAATTAGGAACAGGATTGTGCCCTGTGATGGGTTGGCATCCCGTCCAGGGTGTCCCCCGCCTCGTGCCCCAAGTTCCCTTGGATAGGCTCCAGGCTCCACCGAGACTCTGTGTAGGATAAGCGGCATGGAAAATGGATGGATGAGTTGTTACTATGGATATACAATGACAATGTATTGGAACGAGTGCATTAATATAAACCTTGCAGTCAGGACTACTGTAACAGCTGCTGTTATAGAAAATTAATCAAGTCCTTCTGCCCAATCCGATTCAAGAATGCAACAGTGCTGTATCGTGCAGAAATGTGAAAATATTACAGTATATCATGTTCTAAAATGATCAGGGAAAAAAATCAATTTTGTTTTCACAAAATCACAGGAAACATATTCTGATAAATTCTCCCGCTCTGTCTGAAAACATCATTTGTCTCACACGAGGCTCAATATGCACCACTGAAATTAGTTATCTGTCAAAACATGATGAAAACTTCAGTGTGTAATGTACTGCTTTGAGCTTTGTATGCAAAGTAAATTCTTTGTAAAAAATAAATAAATAAAAAATAAAAAAGGAAAAAAATTTTAAATGTGAAGAGTTCCAGTTTCTTTTAAGGTTAGGCCTGTGAACAGTTGTCATTGGAACGTTTCTTCTGAATATTCTTTGGAGAAAATCCAACAAAATAGTTCATAAGAACTGACTAATAGGCTTAAAGATACATTTTAGATAAACCATTATTTGGGTAAACCACTAAATAAATAAGAAGTGAAGGCTGTTGGAAGATGTGGCTTGCTAGTCCATGACCCATGTACTTGACCTGTGTTTGTGTATTGTCAGCTTAAACTGTGATTATCTTTTCTCTTTCTCTATCTTTTTATTTCTCTCTTTCAGAAAGATCCCCAGGGTGTGTTGGTTGAATCAAAATCATGCAAATCATTTAAATCAAGTGATACCCCAACCCACATACAGTGCATACCTTCATTTTAGAAACAGAAATTTAGATGATAACCAAATAATCTTGTTTTCAGAGACTGGATAAATGCTGTTAAATTTGGCATTGCCCCAAAGATCCTAGAGTATCTGTCGAGAGTATTTAATTTCAGATTTGATTTCTCAGACAATGTCTCTGATTAACTGAGGCTGAGGCAGCCATTTTGAAAGAATCTAGGTCCAGCCTTTTTGATCTACCAGACTTGGATAGACTGCACAGTGCTGAATGGATTAATGGTCCATTAGCGATTTGTATATATTGGGTAAGGAAGCCGTTTTTACACCAGGCTGAGAAAAGAACAGAAAAAGAAAGTAGGCCGCTATTGAGCATCTCCGTTTAATTTCTGTTGATGGAAAAAAGCCAAGGTTTATATTTCAGTGTTAGATTAAATGAATACCACCCACACCCATCAAAGCACGTCTGTTATTTAGTGTCTGATTAAAATAGATGGCCTTATAATTCACAAACATAAATCATCATAACACAGTTACATTTATGCCTGGCTGAAATAAGTAAAAAAAATAAATAAATAATCACATGAAAAGATGTAGCAGTATATGTAGAAATTATTCCGTAAGTTGTGGGGGGGAAAAGCATAATTTAAAGTTAGAAAATCTGAATGAAATTTTTCATTGCGCTAATATATAAATATTGATATTTAAAATAGAAAAAAATATTGAAATAATAAATTAATTAAAGATGATGACACTATTGTATTTCATAATTTTTCTTTTGGCAGTTTATTGTTTATTATTTACTGGAGAACATGGAATTTTATTTATGCCTAAATAAGTAACAGATAAATAATGCTAAAAACATGATTTGTCCCCTCTCGTTATGAAATAAAATAGGAAATCCTACTACATTTTACATTAAAAAATAAAAATGTATATTAAAGCTTCGCACTAAATTATTGAAAAGCAATGATAATACCTGGATTTTTATGTGTTAGATTAAGAATGGAGTTGCCTGACTTGTCTGACTGCATGGGAGTTCTATATTGGTAGCACATGTGTATGAAGCTTTGTATGCGCTATGGGTTAAACTCACAGTGCATGTAAAAGCAAGGTAATGTTTTTACGAATGCAGCATCTCAGAAGAGTGACAGAATCCAAAAGTCCTCTTAGCGCTCAGGTACCATTTATGCATCACTGTGACCTTTTCCTTCTCCAGAGGTTCTTATGACGCACTGTCTCGATACCCCGTGCTGAACCAGAGGGCTTATTTGTTATGTTTTCTCCACCCATGTGCTCGTTTTGTGCACCTTTATAACACACTCCTGTTATTAAAATTCCCATCAGATACGTCACAGTTGCCTGGATACCGATACCGCGCTGCTGCTAGCACTGCTGTCATTCCATTTAAAAGCAACCAGGTAGAGGTAACGCATAATCAAGATTCCTTCAAGACTTAAAGTACAACTAATTACACCGTATTACAGTGGATTCTGGTGTGAATGCATTGTGTGGGAACTTGGCGGGCTTGTCAGAGCACCGGTGGCATTCGCGAAAATGCAAACAACCAGCTAACTATTTTAACTATTTCATAACTATATAACTATTTTCCAGGCACAGAAATAAGGCAGGTGTTAATATTCTTGCTCAAGGACACAAAAGTGGCTCTCTGACATTCCAGGAAAATTGTATTCCCAACCTGCTAGTCATTAGCATGGAAAAATAACTGCTGTGTTCTTTATGTTATGTTCACCATAACCTTTAAATAAAGGTCGATTGCTTATGAAGTTAGCAAATGTCATAATGCGCTGAGGTAGACCACTCAGGGCCCTCAGGTCAGAGTGAAGTAGTGAGAAAGTTTGGCGTCACACATAACATCAGCCTCATCCATCAGGCTTGTTTATCTTCGTCCTTTCGAACCGCCTCGAATCGATTGCCCTCGCTCTGGCTTAACGCTCCACAAAGTAGTATTAATGAGACGAAGTCAGGGCATGATGAGGTCTCCAGACACCATCTCACACTCTCCTAATCACACTGGCCCTTCTCTCATGTTTATACGCTCTTGTAATGACATGTGATCCTCCCTCGTAGACATTATTGCAATTGTAGTGACTCACACACTCTCGTAATGAGTTTTTCAAGTTCATATGACTTCCAGAAGTGTAGATGAGGTTGCTGGTGGGATGTTGGTTATAATTGAAAACCTAAACTGCCGCTAGCTTCAATTCTTCTTTTCTCAGGAAAAAAGGGACTTTCTATGTGGCGGCCTGGGAAATCCTTTCACATGATGAAATCTTTTGACATTTGCGACTATATATAGTCCTGAACACTTCCTGTACTGAATATGTTTTGTCTTTTGAATCTGTTTCAACCACAAGTACTGTTCCTGCATTTTAAAATCAGGTGGCCACCAAAAAGTGAAAAGGGAGAAAATTGCATTTAAAGATTTCATTGTGGACATTTTTGCCTCCCAGTATTTGGTTACAATCTGAATTGATTATGCTTTTATCCATTTTGCTGCAGCACATAGCTACCTAACAACTTGATCAACAGTGATATTCACTATTTTAAGCAGATTTAAGCAGTTTACCTGAGGTTATCTTTGCTAGAAGATAGCCTAGCCAATATTCAAAAGTAAACTGAAATAGTAAAAATAGTTGTCATAGTATATGTTATGTTATAGGCCGAAAAACCTGAGTTTTGGCTGGCAGAATTAAGCCTTCCGATGGCCAGACTACCATCCATCCATTTTTTATACCACTTATCCTACAAAGAGTGAAGTAATTCTACAGCCATTAGACTGTTAACATTTATCCTAACATTTTATTATGCTACTTTATAGTCATCATCTAATTACACTGAAAACTCTTCTTATAGGGAGAAGAAAGTTAATATAAGCTCCAGATTGATACAACAGTCACCTAATTATAGAAAGATCGAGTTCGAATCTGCATTACTTTTTCTTCCCACTCTTCCCATTAAACTGCCACGTGCCATAGCCTGAGTTTTTTTTTTAAAATGCATTGAGTAGCATCACGTGCCTCAGAGGAAGCATATGTTAGCCCTCACCCTTCATGCTTACCAGGATAGAACTTGCTGCTGGTGAATTGCTGCAAAGACTGGAAAATGCACCAAAAATCTGTACAGCCAGGAAAAACCTGTATAGCCAGTTAGCTAGGACACATTGCTGTCTGTTAAAGTAACTTACACCATAATTGGTGTAATTAGTCAGCATAGTCTAATTAGCTACTAGTGTTTTCCATGAAGAACTTGGGATTTGCAGTGAACTTGTGAACGTTTAACCGTGAACGGAAGTAAACTATTAACATTAGCAATATCATACCCCAAAATTAATCCAAATAAATAGCATAATATGTTTTAAGGAGACTAAATGAGAATCAACTAAAAGGGCGTCACACAAACTGCAGAATCCACCAGTGACTCCACTTCCCAGAACACACCACGACTACAAACATGGCCGCCACAGACTACAATCACCAAAACAACAGTTCACCGGCATGTTCACAGGTTCATCACCTGAGTTCTACTCACACACACCTGTACACGGTTACAGTTATCACACACTACATATACAGACTTTTGACACTTACCCAGTTGTGAAGTAACGCTCAGTGTGCTTTTAACTGACTTATCAAGCCTTCTACTGTATTTGTATCTCGCTATTCTGGTTTTTGGATTTTGGTTTTGCCTACATTGTCCTGTTTGCTGATCGCCTGACCTTCTGCCTGTTTCATGTTTATGATCTTTGCCTCACGGTTTGGAATTGTTTGCCAGTGACTTTTTAATAAAAAGGCCATCCTGCATTTGCTTCGTTCCATGACAAATGACTTTTCTGCCCTCATTGAAAATAACTAAATGTATGTAGATATATATGAATATGCTATATGAAATCTCTTCCTGCCATTAAAAATAGCCTAAGATGTCTGGCTAGCTAACTAAATTAACTAAGTTCACTGATACAGGTAAACATTTTATTGTCATTCCCAGTGATTTTACAGTAGCCAAAACGGTCAAAAATATACCGGTTAGCTTGTTAGCATAACCTGGATATTGCATCATCCGCTTATGTTTGATGTTCAATAGAGTATTTCACTGAATAATACAACAATGAATCTAAGAAAACACGCATTTCACCAATCAAGAAATGTTTTTATTATATTATATTATATTATATTATATTATATTATATTATACATCTAGTAAAATATTTATAATAATAGAGCAAATGTGACTGCTCCATGACCCTGCCATCTCTCCTCATTCATCCAGCAGGCTTGTGGGAAAGTAGCAGGACACACCAACATGGCCATCTCTCCATTCGAGTGATTAGATAGTGACTTTATTCAGGACTTCATGTCAGTCATTTCCCAATTTTACCAGTGAGTCATTTTTATAATTAGATTGCAGGGTGCAGTGTTATTTTTATACTATTACAGCAGCTAAATTAACTAAACCAAAAACAGGATTCAAAATGGCTCCCTACTGTCTTGGAAATTTTTTTTTTTTTTATTGGCGGGGAAATCACTGACTCATTCAGTCAGTTCTGTTCTGTTGAGTACATTGCTTGTTTTTAATGTCTTCTTTTAATTACGTCGCTTAAATATGTAAAAACTCATCTATACAGAGTGTGTAAACACCCTTCTCTGTTTTGGCAATGATGTCCGTCCATCCATCCATTTTCTGTACCGCTTATCGTACACTGGGTCATGAGGAGCCTGGAGCCTATCCCAGGGGACTCTGCTCACAAGGCTGGTGAGGGGGTGGCAACCCATCACAGGGCTCATTCGCACACACATTCACACACTACGGACAATTTGGAAATGCCAATCAGCCTACAACCCATGTTTTTACACTGGGGGGGAGAAAACCGGAGTACCCAGAGGAAACCCCCGAAGCACGGGGAGAAATTGCAAACTCCACACACACACGGTGGAGGCGGGAATCGAACCCCCAACCCCGGAGGCAAACATGCTAAAAACTAAGCCACCGTGTCCCCTGGTAATGATGTGATTTAGTTTAGATTTAGATTAGTTTAGACATCTTTTGGCAGACTGACTGCATTTACCACCATGTTAGAAAGCCAAGGCAGGGTTAGGAAGTAGCTTAAATAAAACACGCACATTGTGTTGGTAAGATATATTTATATTTTCTTAAAGTTAAAGTGTGAACATGTATTGTTGGCAGAAAAACTCTGGTTTTTCCAGACTGCCACATGTATATTTGTAATGTTGACAGTAACAGAGCTCTGTCCATCTGTCTCACTCGCCTCTCTACACTCGTCACACACTGCACACATGTGGCAAATGTGCATTTTTCAAATCGGCAGAAAGGGTGGGGAATCACAGTAATCAGATTTGGATAGCAACAAGCTATTGACACTCATCTGTATTAATGATTTGGACATCAAATGGCTGATTTAGATATTAAAACTGACGTGGTGATGTTTGTGTAATTTCTCTTTCTATAAGTGTGCATTTATCCGCAAAATGCATCCTCTCCATATTCGGAGTCCTTCAGTAGCAATATTTTCTTCCTTTTTCTCACCTCTGCTGCTTGCATTTCTCAGAATATCATCAGAGTCTCACATGCTTACTTACTTGAGACTATTTTGGTTTTCCTTCTGGAAGCCAGCAGACCTCCAGCTGTTTTTTTCCCCCCTCTCTTTCTGTCTCTCTCTTCTTTCCAAGCCACCGAGAAATATCATTAGGAGGGTGACGCAGGCCGTCCATCTGCTTTTCTTTAATTATGGTTTGTCACGTAAGGGAATTGGGCCGGGGAAAGTGAGAGGGAGGGCGTGAGGAGCGCTGGTTGACTCGCACAAATGCAGAAGCCAAAAAAGCATAAACGAAATTTGGGGAAACGTGTAAACACGCCTCGGAGGCTGTTTCCACACATTCTAATCAAGGAGGGGTTGTTGGAGCGTCCCATTCAAATGGAATGGCAAAGCAGAATTGACTAGGCGCTGTCTATGAAAAGTTCAGGGTAGTTGCTTGTGTCAAGCAAGGGTAGATTTCTCTCTCTTTTTTTTTTTTTTTTTTTTTGAGGTCCAGTCAGATATTCGGTTATTGCTCAGTGTATATACCAGGTGTCCTCCTTTCCTGGTATGTTCTGAACTTCTTTTTTTAGTTGTTGCCAAGTAGAGCACTAGGCGTAATGCACCACATTTCTGTCATCTCATCTCAAAACTTCCCCTTGTTATGAAACACCGGATTCAGCAAGACACACCTGTACACTATTTTACAACACCACCACACCCACACACACACACACACACACACACACACACACAGATGCACTCACATGCTTGGGAGCGAGTGGATCTTTGGTTAATATGGTATTAAACAGACCGTGACACTGTAATTGGTTCGAGCCCCCATTACACAGTGTGACACAAAAACACAGATAATTTTCAACCCAACTAGCCAATGGCACCGCTGCTAGTGTGTGAATGTGTGTTTCACTAATGATATGTCACTAGGTGATATGGGAGACAATGATTTCCGGTAATTTGGCTAACAAACTGAATTCAAGCTTTAAATAAACATGTTTATGAAAATATATGACTAAATCGTTGAGTAAAGCTGCGCCTTTTTCAGTCCTTTTTAAGATTGCTAGCATGCTTTCCTCCTATGCAACATGAAGGATTAGCATAAACCTGTACAGCTGCACAATTAGCAATGATCGATGTTTTTATGCGGGTTTCATTCTTACTTGATGTTCGTTCACTGCCTTCATGATTCAGCATCCGAATGCATTGGTTAATTACTTTGATTTCAGTGATTAGCAGAAGAGAAAACCTACTATGCTTATTGTACACAAACTGATTAGCACTTCATGCTAATCAAGCAAGCTGCCCTCATTGCAAATTATATGAAGATTCTAACAAGCAAAAGGTTTCAGTTTGATATGAATGACCTGAGAAAAGCTATAAATGCTAACCGTTCACTTCTATCTCTGTTTTTAGAAGCTATTTTCTGTTATGTAATTAGAAGCGACCATGTTATAGCAGGTAGCATTAGGTCTAAATTTCTACCTTTTCTTGTTTACATGACTGTGGAATCAAGTTAGATTAGCATATTAAGCTAACTTGTTCATCTTATACGAATTCAGTTCAATCAACAGGAAGCATAGAACAGATCTTATAGCGTGTGCCGTCTCTCTCCTCACACCCGAGTGGGCGTAGAGATGCTTCTTTGCTTCAGAGTGCCTAAGGCAGAATGAAAAGTTAGTAGTGGTGATGTTTCTGGCAGCCTGCCCACACACACTCAGCTTTACTGTCAGTGATGTCCATTTCTTTCTTTTTCTTTCTTTCTTTCTTTCTTTTTTTTTTTTTAACCCTGAGGCAGGTTTATAGTTCCTGGACATCACTCTATACAGTGATGTATAATAATCTATAATAACTCATTGAGACCAACTAGATTTCATTCACTGTTATCCTTGCTAGTGGTTTGGGATGAAGTCCATGAAGCTTTTCAGTCTTGTATGTCTTTTCCATGTTTAGTAGTAAGTCAAGTAAACTGGACTTGTCTTATCATTTTGAAAGCATTTTGCCATCAAGAAAAGTGAAAGTCGCTTGGACGAAACGAAAGAACCGAATTGTAAAAGATGTGTTGTATTGATAGCAGCCATTTTGTGAAAGTTTCACCCAAAGCAAGCAATTTCTATATAACAGTGCAAGAATAAAAAAGGTTTTTTTTTTTTGTTTTTTTTTGTGGTGTGTCGTTTGCACACTCTGCTGAAAAAAACAACAGAAACCTTCATAGAATGTGTAATGGTTATAATGGAAATTGTATTGGTTTTAATGGAAACTGTAATGTCCCTGTGGGTCTCTACTGTGGGTAATTTATTGCCTTCTGTTGGTGGCATGTTATGTCTAGTGGATACCATTAAGGACCGGTAATGGTTATGGTTTTAATGGGTAGCTGATGGTTTGTAATGGTATTTGTAGTGGAAACCATTAGAATCTCAGATTCATTGTGTTCCCCGAGTATTTGATTTTGGCATGGCACATTTTGCAAGCAGCATGGCTCTTGTCGATCTCCTTGGTGCTTTCTTTATTGTGGAAGCCAAAATGAGTCCACACTTCAGCTCTGTACACCGCAGCGGGAGCCGGTATAATTCTTCCGTCTTCCATCGGTGGTAACATTACTAGTTAGCTAGGTTTGCTAATGCTAATGTCAGCAGTGCGCCCTTACGCTACTTCCTGTCACAGTTTACGTTCAGAGATAACACCACTGCTATCTAGCGGTCGGGGGTTTAAACACAAAACAAAATGAGCCATTTTCACAAATCTTTGGATGTAAACTAACAATTAGAAATCGATAGAGTATCACAAAACATAATATCGCGATATTCAAGTGTATCAATATTTTCTTACACCCCCAATTATGGCATGATTGGTAGTTAATTGTTATAAAGTCCAAGTAATAGTATGAAACTGTGAACCTGGCTTACTGTAGGAGTAGGGCCAAGACATTGTAGCCTGCTTGATGTATGCTCCAAACGCTGAAGTGAATTAATTATATTTAGCAAGGTCGGATTCACTGAAATTGGTAGTTCAATTGAGAGTTTTAGGTGATAATTGAGATTCAAGGTTTTACTGACCAGATAAGATGATATAAAGCATGTGTAATTTGCCCAAATTACCATAGATAACCAGGATTGATGTTGATCCATTGTAGCTTGGATAAACATATCAGTATCACTTGAAAAGACACAGTACTCAGTAATAATAACAACAATGATGCATGACTGTTTATATTACCATGTTTACTCATTCTATTACCATGAGGTCGATCCAAACATGATTATTATTAATGAGGGAGTTCTTTGTTCTGAGAAATACAGTAAGCAATGGAATTGCAGTGGACCTGTTACTTTTTAGACGTATTAATTTGTAGATTCATTAGTTAGACCAATGAGAAGGCTTCCTTTTCACAAAAGATTGCAAGTGGAATCCTTTTACAGTGATATAATCATTAACCTGAAGAAGCCCTAAGAAACCCTGAGAAGGTTTAATACCTTCCCAGATAAAACTAATCCAGTTTAAATAAGGCTTTAAGAGCTACATTGTGTAAAAGGTTCCTGCAGTCTAAGTCAAGTAAGGGCAATTTGGTACTCTGCTTTGGTAGAGTTTTCCAAGTAAGTAAAAAAAAAAAAAAAAACAGCAGCACAGCATACAGCAGCTTGCTGAACTGAAGAACGTATCAATAATACGGCTGCAACTCTGCTAATGTATGCAAGTCTATTCCAGCACAGTTTGGGAAATTGAAGGACCACATTCTTCTCACACCAGTCCTAAAGGAGGACTTTACTCAATAATGCTAATGAAGCGGACTATGAACAAAAGCTAATGGGGCCAGTTGGTGTGGTTGTGTTTTCTTAACACTACCCCAGCAGACTCGTTATCAGGCTTGTTGTCAGGGATTGGGTGCAGATGGTGAATGTGAGTCCATTGATACCCTCTTTAATGGCTCAATTGCAGAGCTAATGGTCTTGGTTCTGTTTGCCAATGTGGTTGCATGGAAATTAAGCCAATTGGTTTGTAGCAGTAATAACCATTTGCAGATAGTAGTAGCAGTTGTTTTAATGCTCAGTCTTTCTTTGTCAGCCTTTTCACACAGAAAATTGTCAACTGATTGACTCGCATTATTCATTGATTCATCTTCTGTAACACTTTATCTTGGTCATGGATCCAATGATTTTAGTTCCTGTTTTGGTCTAGTTTTTATCCTTATCCTGTCATTGGTTCTCCGTCTTTTGTTACCATCAAATAGTTTGTTTATTTATACCCTCTGTGTTTGTAAAGCCTTGTTGTCTTGTTATTGCCTTAGAGTTAGAGCCATTTGTCACTTTGCTTTCCATGTTTTGTTCAGACTGCCCTGAACAAAAATGCCAAAAGCCCTATTGTCCTGGTTCCAATTCCCACACAGGAGTCATCCTTGCGCCAAAATAAAGTGTTGAAAAGTTAATGCAAGTCACGGTAGTACAATGCACATTCATCTTGAATCTTCCTGGGTTTCCTCTGGGTTCTTTGGTTTCTTCTAGCCTCTCAAAAACTTGATGGTACGCAGCTTGGCTATGCTACATTGTGTGAATGTGTTCGTGCATGATGCTCTGCAATGCACCAATGTGGACCGTTAGTGACACAATGTATATTATAGTCCTTATATTTGATTATTAAATGTTATTTTATCAAATGATCATAATCACATCGATTCATTTAGGGCTAGTAGGACTGTAAAATGAATCGATGCGATTATGATCATTTGATAAAATAACTTATTTAATAATCAAATATAGGGACTATAATATACACAGTGTCACTAGCGGTCCACATTGGTCCATTGCAGAGCATCATGCACGAACACATTCACACACTCATTCACACACCTAGGGACAATTTAGCATAGCCAATCTACCTACCATCAAGTTTTTGAGAGGCTGGAAGAAACCAAAGAACGCCAGCTTCCTCACCCAAATGAAAACGTTTTTTTTACTCCAAATAACCTTTAATTTTGGGTGAAGAAGCTGGCGTTTTGAGTGGGATTTTCACACCCTGTCATGCCGGTGGCTATATGCCACTGCAGCAGACGCATCTTGCGGTATTAAGGTTAACGGTTAATCGATTAATTGATCATTAATTTAAATGACGATCAATCGTGGGAATTTGTGTAAATTGACATCCCTAATCCCATCCAAGGTGTATTCCCACGTCATGTCCAGTGTTCCCAGGATTAGCTCCAGATCCACCATATCATGTTCCCTAGGAACATGAAGCTGCGACAATGACAAAAAAGCCTCAGGATAGTGACATGTCTGAGTTATTATTATATTACTAATATAACCCAGAGTATAGTACATAGACCACCGTTGCAGGCACAGTCCACTCGTTTAAACAGAATTCATTCATGAGGGTTTTTTATTTTAGGTTCAGCACCACGGACAGGTCACATGTAGCTGGTGTTGGGGACCGACAGTCTTCTTACCAGTCAGGAGACCACATATAAACTGCTGAAAGTTATTGAGTCTGATTTGTCATTTTTTCATGTGCACTCCAACAGATTTCTCGTAGTTGTACTGATGGGGTAATAAAGTGTTGAATTTGAGCTCAGCTTCCCTCCCTGATGTCTCTAATGCATTGGCATGGCTAGAGAGATTGGCAGGCCCCAGTGTATTAGAGAAAATAGCAGCAGATTGTCTGTAGTCTATTACCCTGTCTGCCTCTGTACTTAGCTGCATTTGAGGTGATGACACACAGCCAGTGGAAGTATTCCCTGTATACAATCTAGATATGCACCTCTTTATAGGGAGAGGTGTACAGCTATGCTATTAATAGGTCTATCCATGCACAAGACTAGGGGTGGTTTCACACCTATTAGTCAGTTTGCTGAAATTTCTTTTTGTTTTGTTTTTTGTTCACTATTTGGTTTTAGACTGCATATAATTAATGGAACAAAAAGCAAAAAAAAAAAAACACTTCTCATTTATTAGTCAGGAATATAGCAATGGAAATAGGTAAACAAACCTTTGCTAAGTGCGCACAGAAATCACACAAATCACAGAGCACGGGAGCGCATGATTACAGATTATAGATAATTATAGATCATTTTGTTTAATATGCATGACTCATTTTAGCAGCTCACAGCTACAAAAAAAAAATGCTGACCACAACCCAAAATACACGCCATGTTTGGTTCACTTCATGCACTTCCTGGGTTAGGGTTCGAATCACTTTCTCACTGCAGTCAAACCACGCTAGAGTTCACTTGGACTACAGCGAGACAACCTCACTCATGGTGCCTTTTTTTAAGTCTGAAAAGTCAAATTGATACTTTTGGTTTGTTTGCAATTTGGAAAACATACTCATACAACTACTTCATTTATTGGTCAGGGGACCAATACAGGGGAACATAGACCTGGTGCTAAATAAATGACTGGATTGTTGTTTAACTATTGTAAAACTTAGCCTTTATTTTCTCTTTTTGTTAGTTGGTCCAAATATACACTTCTACAGCTCCGTCCTTTGGCTAACCTTTTTGCAGTTTAGCAACTCACATCTACATACTTGATGTTTGGTTCACTTCCTGCGGTTGGGTTGATTCAGGTTGTTAGGTCTTTGTAGGTGATTTGTTGGGTGTTTCGTGTTGTCATTTTTTGAATACCTTCAACCAAAGCAGCTTCAAAGCATGTTGCAGGTGGCGGTTCAAGAGGAGAACCTTGGCCAAACTGACATGTGGCAGTCCTTGGATTTAAACACACAACCTTTCCATCAGTAGTACCCCAATCACTGGCTTTTGTCATAGTGAAGCCAAGTGGTATAACAGCTTAAGGGAAAATTGCAAACATATGCAATTGACAGAAGTGGAGAGAGATTGTGTTAGGCCACTAATTGCTCGTCCTTGGTACAGAGCTTAAAGGAAACCCCTTTGATTATGTAAAGTGCCTCCCTTTCAGTGTCTGCTCATTCTCTATTTGGGCAAGGCCATGTGATGTATTTTCCGTGGGCTATGTTTGAAAGGTTAAGAGCCTGTCACGCAGCATCAAAGGTCATGGCACTCCACGTACGACCAGGTGTCACCCATCAGGACAGGAACCAACGCGTGAGCACAACAAAAGTGTGTGCTGTGTAATTAGTCGAGCTTGATGGATGGCACACAGCCTAGTGATCTACAAGTGTTTTCTCTTTTTTTCCCTTTCTCATTTTTTTTTTTTTTTTTTTTTTTTCCTGTGAAATGTTGTTTGTAGTCTGAAGCACTCCAACGAAATAGTCACCGAGAAAAAAGCCAGAGAACAAAGGCTGCGCCTCATTCAGGTCCTTGTCCTCGCGTCCAGTGTGTATGACATGCGACACATGCACGTGCATCCAAATCCATCCTCAAATTCACCCTTCAGTCGGTTGAGCTTTCACGGTCGGCTTTTAAGACTCTCCACATTGTAGAGACGTCCCAAAGTGATGTGAATTTGAAATGGTGTAATGTCTTCCAGCTGTGATTCCATGAAGAGTGTGTAGACGAGCCAACATGTTCCTCTACATCTACATCTAGCATTTTATACTGACGGTCCGTTTTTAAGATTACAGAAGCCTTTAGTGAGAGAACTGTTGCTCACTCTGCCTTCCAACAGCTATCCTTGCAGCACAACCGGGACTTAGATGGTTTGTGCAGGCGAGCAAAGCTGTCATGTCCAGGTCAAGGTCACGGTGAAGGGTTTAGTCACCCCTAGAGCACCCACCACTTTCACACGCGCTGCTGGAGACCTGAATGTGACCCTTCGATCTGTTCTTAAATCCCCCCACCGCTTTCACAAGCCTGTAAAAGACAACATGTTCTCATTTGCCATAGAGCAGGATCATTACGCTGCCAACACAGCTGTGGAAGGTCACAGTGTTAGCGGAAGCTAAAACTCAGATGGCTTAGGGTACTCACACAGAGAACAATATCAAAAAAAGGGTCTTATATGGCTGGCATACAATAAAAGAACAAAATGTGTTATGAACAAAGTATAAATTTAATATTATGACGTATATACGTTTTTGTCATTATTTCTGCCAAGTATGGACTCTGGCTTATTATGGATCAGATCCAAGTGCAGCGTTTCGTCTGTTTTGTCTGGTCTAGTGTTTGTCAGGCTCCATGTAAACACTCTGTTGTTGGGAGATTGCAGGTTAAAATCCCAAAGATGTCACAGTGAGAGAGCATAATTATCCTACTCTGTTGGTGGGAAGGATGGCATTTCCCTCCCCCCCAGTCGTTCAGAGCAGTGCTAGCTAATTGCGGATGTCTATTAGCTTATGTATACAAAATAGCACAGATAGTGCTCTCTTCCTACGCCGATACATGAGCAGCATTCGAATAAGAAGCAGTGCTTAGCTGCAGTCTTGTCCAATGAAGCACTTCGTTCATCCTCCCAGATTGGTAGCTGTTGTGCAGTAGCTGAGTAAATGAACTCAGCTAATGGGTATTTTAAATTAGCATATTTATTAATAAAGTTAAAAGCATAGTCGGCCTTGTGTTTTTTTTATTTTATTTTTTTTATGTCTGATGATGTTTTTGATGGGATGTTGCATGATGAAATGGACGGGAATCTGAAGTTTTAGGAAATTTTTTTCCATTACGTCTTATAAACCGTTTGTAGAAACGTTTAGGAAACAGTCTGCTCCGTCTCTCAACTCCCAGCCATTTTATGACTTTGTCTGAATTTTGTGCGCAAATATGTGTATAAAAACCCATGCGTCTCAGATTTCTATGGACCCGAATGCATAATAAAGGCAAAGATTCCTTATCAGAAAAAGATCTCCTCATCAACCTACAGTATGTCCACACCATGTCTCCTGCCTCAAGAAACTGCACTCAAGAAATTATGTACAACAAATTTAATATCCACATTTAGATTTTTTTTGTTTTGTTCACTTTATAGCCCTAGATAGGAAGGATTTTATAAATGGCAATGACCATGTAAACAAGGTATGTTGGGACACAAGCAGTATAAATGGCCATTCTAATAGTATAATTTCTATTAAATGGTAAGTGAACTGCGACATTGGAGAAATTTTTTTTTAAACTCACAAAACTGTGAATAGTAAAGTGCCATAGCTGTACTTTCTTTGTTAGAGGATGTATTTCAACTTTGAATTGGATCAAATTAAATCTATCTATAGGTCTATCTATCTATCTATCATACTTTATCTTTGTCATACTAGAACATTATCATGTCACGTTTTATAAATTCCAATTTGAACATCGGTTTTAACGTAAAAAACAAATACGGGGAATTTATGAGGCCAAATTCTCCCAACAGGAAATGCAATTCACTGAAAGTTAGTTGCTTCTAGTACCAGTTACTTTAGTTTCAACCCTGACTTTACCATCGTAAACACTGACTTGTGAATTAACAAACCTTGACGTGCGCTAGATTTTTGTGGTAATTTTTTTCCCTCTCTTTGCCTGCTAGGATTTTTGTTAGCAATGTTGGCACATCTGATAAAAAAAAAATATATACAGGTCTTGGTAGGATGGGATTATTATGACTCAAACAGAATGCCAGTGGTATAGAGTTTTATTTGAATAAAGGGAACAATTTCATGGGAGAGATTGGGGGATATTTGCCTTCAAGCCATCATGCCTAAAGTAGGCCTTTGCAGTTGATCACTCGCAGATGTCCGCCTTCCTCATGCGAGGGTCAGCAATTTAAGTCTCTAACCTCATATTTCAGACGTCCTGTAGCGGTTTCCTCCCAGCCGGATTTCAGATTAGCGTAAACGGAAAATGGAGGTTGAAACATTTGAAAGGTCGTAGTATGTGTGCATCTCTTTCCAGAGGACAATTTGTGGCCGGGAGTTTGTTAATGGATTTTGCGTGATGTTAATCATGTCAGGAATCTGAGGTATGGCGAACTAATTCAGTCAGTTATTGGACAGCGAGGCTAAGCTGGGTTCAGCGGCAAATCCCTAAATACAGCCATTATCTGAGTTTATCCCCGAAGGAAACGTTTTGTTTGTTTTGCTGTTCCATTGACGGATTCATTCATCTTGCAAAAAAAAAAAAAAACAAAAAAAAAAAAACGCAGTCATTATTCAAGCTGTAATTGCATTTTTCTCCGACTCCTGAAACTTTATCAGTTTGCCTGTTTGTCGTGTTCTTTGTTGCATTAATTGGTTGATTTAGTCATGTGTTTCATTATACTGCAATTTTCTACATAAATAAGGAAAAATAAATAAATAAATAAACCTACCATGGTTCAATGGAATGGTCTATGTTTGTCTTTTTTTTTCTGACCAAGACTTTTTTGTGTGTGTGTGTGTTTGTTTTCTCTTGAACAGGTTTGTGTTGGTGTTTGGCTGCTTGGTGCTGTCCGTGTTCTCAACCATTCCAGATCATCAAGAAATGTCATCACGTGCTCTGTTTATATTGGTAAGAGATGTGGGATGAAAATAGCTGTTATGTACTGTAGCTGTCTCTCTGAGGGACCCCCTAACTGTTTTATGTAGAACCCTCTAACAGAGTGTTTGTCTTTCAGAAAAGGTCCCAAATACAACACTCTAAGAAGCTAAAAAGTTTTTTACCACTTTGAAGACCATTTTTTCGTAATAGTGTCCCCCGAGAGCACAAACCCCTGTAACCTATAGACTACACTATAAGCAAAAAGGGTTCCATCCAACATCATAAAGGGTTCTTATGTGCGAATTCTTAAAATTTCCACATAGATCGCTTCAGCTGAGTGTTTTCCGATTAGTCAGGGTTCCAAGTAGAACCCCTTAGGACCCTCTTTCCATTAACCACACACTTTGTAACAATGGAAGACACATACCCACATTCAGTACACAGATAAGGATGACAAATTAAAGGGAGAAGTGGTGGCCATCTGTGCGTATCACATGACTGCAAAACAGTTCAATCAAACGAAGCAAAATGGAGTGGTAACTGAGTGAAAGGATTTGTTCTGTTACACAGGGTAAATATAAGGAACATACAGAACCGCTCTTATATAAATGTATAAATCTTATGTAAATATATACAGAGGGATGTGTGGAAAAGCGTGACATCATGTCTGTCCTTACTGGATTAAAGCCATGATGAAAGCTGTTGCTGGTGCTACTGAAGGTGCAGTTCAAAAGCTCTTTGAGGGTTATTTAGTTACTCATATGTTCTATTCCTGGCCGCTCCACTGTGTCATGTCCTGTTCATAACTGACATACAAACTACCTCCGCACTGGAACAATTTAGTCTTCAGTCTTACTGAGGTATAGCACAGCGCTTTAACAGAGAGTAAACATTTTAGCGTCCTGTTGTAAATCTGTTTACCGTCAAAGCTTAGTTGATTATGAATATCATCAACGTATCATTTACTTAGACGGCTACAACTAAACTGAATGACAAACAAAGCCAGTTACAGCTAACTGATCAGATCGGTAAAAATGAAGTGCAGTCATGGAGAAAATTAGAGGTGTCTGGATGGTGAGACAATGGATCCCATCATCGTAAGTGTATTTTGGTCTTATTACATGCTTCTGCAGCTACAGTAATGAAATCAGGGATTAGTGACGGCTTCGTAATCAGATTAGCTCTCTATTATGTTTGTAAATCTGACTCACCTGCGTTTCCGACACAAAAGCATTAACAAGGAGAGATGCTTAAACGCTTCCTGCTCGTATTATCATTTGCACTCAGGCAACCTGGCAGGGGTGTTTGGTTCCTCCAAACAATTATACAACCGGTAGAGAAGTTTATATTACAAATGCACTTACACATAACCATGATATTTAATTTTACACACATATATATATATATATATATATATATATATATATATATATATATATATATATATATATATATATATATATATATATATATATTTTTTTTTTTTTTTTTTTTTTCTCTTAATGGTTCCTTCCTAAAACTTCAGTTGTATCAGTGATGTTTTTGAACTTTCATGGAACAGAATATGGTATTGCCTTTTCAGAAAGACATTATATATATTTTTGTCCATATGCTGCCTTCCAAATAGGACAGAATACACCTCTAGAAAAAAAAACTAAAAGCTAAATCTTGAGACCTTGAGACTAAAGTGCCCTTCAGTTTTGCCCTCTTGGAGAACCCTTAAATTCTGTATGGAGTTCTACAGAGGGTTTCAAGTATTTTGGGACTAAGAGCCCTTGAGGAAACCTTTTTTTTGCCTCTGAATGGACCTCAGAAGCACAAACACAGCTAACTAAAGGTAATTTATTAATTAGAACTAAGGGTTCTTCAGGAACCTTTAAGAGAGGGTTCCAAGGAGAACCTCATTAGGAAGCCTAATTCAAAGAACACTGTCAGCCTACACTCTTAATAAAAAAGGTTTCATTCAGCAACTTTAAGCACTGTTAATTTCTCTAAGGGAAAGCCTTAAATGATCTATGTAGACTCTTTCAGAAAAGGTACCAAGCAGAACCTCTTTAGATATTTTTTTAGGAACCCAAGAGTAACGCTTGAGAGCACAAACACTACCTAGCTACACCCTTAGCAAAGCAACTTGATGCTTCAGCTTGTCTTTATGGAATAAAGTTTAAATAAAGTTTCAGTGAGGATCCCTAGACACAAGTGTTTTCTTGTTAGAGGAGGTTCCAAGTAAAACCCTTTTACAAAGCTGAACTCTCCAAAGAACCTTTGAGGAACCCCGTTTGGTAAGATTGTATCTTGAGAGCAAAAATATAGGCAACTTTTTTCCCCATATGTCCTCTTTGCCAAAAGTTCCATCTAGCACCATAAAGATTTCTTCGGTTCGGTTCCTCAGAGGGAAGCCTAAGGTTCTTAGTAGAACCCTACACCAGAGAGTTTGTCTTTCAGAAAAGTTCCAAGACAAAACTTATTTAGAAAGCTAGAACACAACCATCCACAGAAACCTTGAGGAACCATCTTTACTAGGTGAAGTCAGCCTCATCTCATGAACACCATGATGTATTTCATAAACTCTTTATACACACGATGTAACATGCCTCATCCTGACTGGTTTATTCCATCTTCTGACAGGAGTTTGTGATGATTATTGTGTTTGGGATGGAGTACCTCGTGCGGATCTGGTCTGCAGGCTGTTGCTGCCGGTATCGGGGATGGCAGGGACGACTGCGGTTTGCTCGAAAGCCATTCTGCATTATAGGTAAGCAAGATGGTTCTCTGTTTATCAGGGCCTTAAAGAATCTATTAACTGTGTTTATTACGATGATATAACCGTTTACAAATAAATTCATTCATATCCAGTTTGGTAAATGAGGCCTATTGTACCAGCACTGGCTAGATGTTTGCATGCTGTCTAGGTCATAGTGGCCTTGTTTCTCCTCATGACCTCTATGTGTGGAGTTCATTCCATCATCGCAGTCTAATCCTCGCAGTGGTAAGCGGTTCAGTTTACTCACTCCCACCTGACACCTGGGCTCCAATCTGGCAACCTAGCTGTGTCATCAACCAGCTACAGAATCCGAGGCTGTTAAATATTGCCTTCCTGTTCGGCAGCCTGTTGTATTATTTGCTCATCAAGGCAATACTCCAATGTGGCAACACTCCAATCTGGCAACCTTTAATTCTCCACCACTACATAAATTCATCTGTCACCCTTTATCAACCGAGCACATGTGCAATCTGGCAACCAAAACCTAGCATGTTATAAAACACTAGTTTCAGATAATTTATTCTTTGGAGCCAGCCATGAGGGTCTGACAACTGTGTAAAAAAAAAAAAAAAAAAACATGGCTTCTCGAAGGAAGAAAGACACAAAATCACTCAGCTCGTTCAAAACTGTTTTCCTGGAGCAAAATGAGCAATTTAGTAGAAACGGTTCCCCTTTCTCCAGGCCTCATCCATGCTCCTAAATTTACATGTGAAATCAATTTTAGGCCAGACTGAATGATTTGATATCCGTGACCCAGCGTAGATGGCTTTGGTTAAGCAGCGCAGTTGCAGCCTCATTTCCTTTTGGAGTCATATTCTGCAATCTGGCAACGAGGCCACCGGGAGCTTTAACCTCCTCCATAGCTCTTTCCCACTGCTCCTGGCCTCACTGTGTGTGTTTGGAGTGGAGCTTGTTAGAGATGAACTGTCTCGCCTCTTACGTGCGTGTGTACGCGCTTGTGTATGTGTGTGTGTGTGTGTGTGTGTGTTCGCAAAGCCAGCATTTATCCCTAGCCTCATGGTTCTGCATGGATTAGGGTTAGTGGTAAATGGTCTGCACTTAAATAGCACCTTTTAACCTTAGAGGTTCTACAAAGCGCTTTACACTGTTTCTCATTCACCCATTCACACACATGCTCACACACCTGCAAGGCGCTAGCCTGCCATCAGGAGCAACTTGGCGTTCAGTGTGTTGCCCAAGGACACTTCGGCATGTGGAGGCACGTGGGTCGGGAATCAAACCTACCAACCTACGATTAGTGGATAACCCACTCTACCACCTGAGCCACAGCCGGGTGGTCATTATTAACAAGTAGCTTCCTGAGTGTGTGTATGTGTTTGTGTGTGCGTGTGCATGCGTGTGTGTAGAATGGTCCTCACTCGATGGATCAGAAAGTTGTTATAGCCTGAAAAGTATCAGTTTATTTCGTTCTGTGTTAGCTGCTGTATATAACTAAGTGTAAAAAGTACAAAGTGGCTTTCTTTAATACATAAAAAATTGCGAAATGTTGTATAAGAGGAATAGAACACAGTGGCACATGCTGTTATTGGAAAATAATCAACTTTCAGGGTGGTAGAGACAACTCTGCTTTGTGTCACGCTGCATCACATCACCCTGATGTTGATTAGTTTCCTATAACAGCACATCCCCATGCGCTGCTTTATTCCTTACTTTTGTGTATAATATGAAGGGTAATAATGTCATGAGTCTATTTTCATCATGGCTGTGTGTGTGTGTGTGTGTGTGTGTGTGTGTGTGTGTGTGTGTGTGTGTGTGTGTGTGTGTGTGTGTGTGTGTGTGTCGGAGCAGGTGAGTCATGAAGTCTAACAAGTCATGAAGCCACACATACATGCATACACATACACACACACTCAGTGTTCACACCATTACTACACCAAGCAGCTCATATATAACATGCGACTGGAACCAATCTGGCACTCCGTCATGTGAGCAGCTCGTTTGTACAGAAAACATTTGGTCCGAGGGGAATGTTTAAATCCCGACAGACACTGAAAGGGACAAAGAGTCACTAACAACGCGCATGACCATCAGCAGCGTGTTTTTTCCTGCCTGAAGTCGTTAAAGGAAATAATGAATATGTATGACCCCATAGAAGTAATATATTCATATATGTCCAAGGTGTGTTTTGTTTTTTTTTCCTTCTCCAATCGCCAGCACCAGATTGAGTGTTTATTTTGCTTTGCCAACTTTTAATGAGCTCCGTGCTCTACATTATCATTATAGAAGCTGCCAGGCCTCATTAAGCTCTATTGTGGTTATGATCAATAAATAAAGAGTAAGGTTTTTCTCATTGGGCAGGAAGGATATAATGTAGATGAACAGGAGGGCGTCTCACAAGTGTTTGTGTGAGTATGTTTTATTTATAAGGCACATTTAGAAACAATTTGCATCAACGAAAGCGCTGATGAAAAGTAAATAACACAAACGTAGGCATCGGGATAAATGATGGCACACAACAGACAGAACCACACCTATTAACTGTGCGTGCTGTATCTGGCTTTTGAAATACATTTCAGTGTTTTAGTACCAAATGGTTTCTATTTGCAGGGATATTAAAATGAATCACAATTCTTTCTCAAATTATTCTGTTTATATTCAATATAATTACTGTTTAAAAAATATCATACAATACCATAGAAACATTAGGGCTGCTAGAGTCCCTTCAGTTATATTCTCATTTGAATTACTGTTTTGTATTTGAATGCACTTGAATAATTGAAGCTGCACTCCACATGCAGATTGCCAAACAGTGGTCTAATCGTTGAAGTTTTCTGTAAGGAGATGTTTATTTAACATTTTTCACAGTGTCAGCACTTTGTAACAGTCAGAGGTAAAGCAGTAACTTTATGTTTTTTGGCACGGAGAAGTCTTTATGACGGAGGACACTGCGATTTGTGGTTTCTGTTTATAGCTGCTACAACATAAATGAAAACAGGAACTTGTTTCATGGACGTTCCATTACATTAAATGTAGCTATAGATGGATAAAAAGTTTGTCATTCTTGTCATGCTGTGGTATAACAGGAATAAAAGACGTCACAGCGGGCCGCATCACACCATCCTGCCATTAATTGTCTTTTCTTTCACCTTGTCATGTATTTCTTACTTACAGGGACCACAATAGAAATGTGGCTTTATGATGAATTTATCCTCAGTTGTTCTGTTGCGTGTCATGGCTGTTGTGCCTGCTGTATATTTTAATCGTCAAATAAATTCATTCATTCATTTAATTCAACTTAAGTCTAGCACCACCGTCTTACAGTATGAAATTCTGAAATTGTTGTTTTGGGCAGTAAATACACTCAGAAAACTGTGGAATGCTGCTCGTGGTCAATATTTAATACGTAACACAAATAAATGATTTGTTACATATATATTACAGCACAGTGAAATTCTTTTCTTGTTAGAAACTTGGGGACAGAATATAGTATCGTCCTTATAAGGTCACCCCCTTATAAGGTCGTTGAAATTATGATCATTAATATTAGAAAGTAATTCCATACTAAATATTTTAAGTAATTCAGTTTAGCATGCAATATTCAGTTGTGGATTTTGAATGTAAAGCTGCTGAAGGTTGGCACTTGTGCAGATCCCTTCAGTCTGAGTCAGACTGGCAGCTGTACAGTGTAACAATGGTGTTATGTATTTTTTTTTAATCCAGTCCACATTCTGTCTAACTAGTTTATGATTTATGAAAAGCAGAGCCCTCAACTAAATCAGTGTGACCCCGAAGCCCCGACACACAGCGATGAAGCATTGTCCTCATTACTTACGACACCAAACAACAATGAATCGGGGCACATCCGAGCGCGGAGATTTTGTTTGGGGGAATTTGAGATGGATGGGATGTGGGGAAGGGAATCGGGGAGGAAAAGCTAATATTATTGGTCTGTCTGAGGCTTGGAGCTGTTTGTGTTCTTTGAGGGTTCCTTAAGTGGATGTGGGTTTAGTGTGAACTTCCTTCGTCCTCTCATCTCCTCCTCCATCGCCATGAGTTTCTCAGGGAGTGAGAGAGTACATGATGGGGGAGAAAGTAAAAACCCGATTCTGTCGTTTTAACAGCAGCAGCCTGTTCTAGTCTCCGTTTTTTTTAGTTAACCGCATCATTGTGACATTGAGCGCTTCATGACGAAAGAGGAAGAGAAAGAGTGAAATCCTATTTTATCATAACTGAGCAAATTGCAAGCATGCACAATGAGACTAGTATACTGTAGTAATGAAAATGATTGAGGAAAAGGATGATTAGTGATTTGCCTAATTAATGAATATTTCCAGGTGTGATCCTTGATAGATCTGGCCTGTTTAATGTTTGAGAATTCGTTGGGCCTTTTGGAGCGTCAGCGGAGAGAAAAAGAAACAATTGTGGGGAAAACAGCATTAACTGTGTTTGAGACTCAAAAAAAAAAAAAAAAAAAAAAATCTTATACTCCTGGAATTAATTTTGCCAACACACACCCACGCTATACTACACTTATGATACATTGTATTTTCATGCAAGTATTTTAACATGAATTTCATTTTAGTCTAATGATTATGTAATTGCACAAAAAAATCAGTGCTGGGTCTCTGAATGGTAAACAGTGCATTACTTCCAGGCCTCACCACACAAATCAACAAATCAAAATTTCCTTTCTCTCTTTCCTTCTCTATCAGACATCATTGTACTTATTGCATCGGTCGCCGTGGTTTCGGCCGGTAGCCAGGGCAACATCTTTGCCGCGTCGGCACTGAGGAGCATGCGCTTCCTGCAGATCTTGCGCATGGTGCGCATGGACCGCCGCGGAGGCACCTGGAAGCTTCTGGGATCTGTAGTTTACGCACACAGCAAGGTACGCTGGGATACTTTTATACTGACCTAAAGGCGATTTGACCTTAATTGTACCGAAACCCCCACCAGTCAGTATCGGAGTTGATGAGATGATACTTTGTGTAATTTACGCTAACTTTGATAAGAAGTGGTAGGTCGCTATGTAATTATTCACACTGTCTGAGAGAAAGAGAATGCAAATAAACCTCTGTAGGCTATACTTAGAAAGTAAACTCACATATTGGAGCATATCTACTCGAGGTGGTCATGGGACTGTTTTTTTTTTTTTTTTTTTTTAATCCCCACTCAGGGCCCGCTCCCAAAGAAATTCTGACCAATCCCACCCAGTCCCAGAGTTATTTTTGTTTGTACCCGCATGCAGTATTTTCTGATGAAATCACTTGGTACTATTTTCCCAAACTATAAAGAAATTACTAACTTAAACCACAGTGTCCCTGACCATGATAAACCAGATACTGGAGATGAATGATATACTCCAATACACTCTCATGCTAATAAACATGAGATTGCTTCACCTCCCATTACTTTTTTTTGTTGGGTTCCACAGGATCCCAGTCTCTATGCACTGCTCCAATATCTTCCTATAATATATCAATGTCTATCTTTTTTCTTTGTTAAAAACGATAACTAAAAATATAAACCTGTTGATTTACTGTCAGAACTGCCTTAATAGACAATTACTCAACACCAATCAGATTCAAGAATTCAGCAGGGCAGTGGTATAAATATAGTTAACAATGATGGAAAGGTGGATTGGGATATGTAGTCTCTGAAAAGCTTAAAGTTTGTTCATCATTTAATTTGTCACGATCATGCAATATTATTTAACAGGATTATTTTTGAATCATTTTTCCATAAGTGGATATTAATCCATTTTTAACCACTGGGCCATAACACTGCTATATTGTTGAAATCCTTCCTTTGTTTCTTTTTGTGAGGATCCTCATCATTCCTTGAACCCAGAATGATACACTAATCTCTGTCTTTAGTGAGATTGGATTACGTCCACTCGGGGACATTCATTTTGAGAATAAGGCTTAATCTTTTCAGCCAAAGGTGATTTGATCATATGGAATCAGTCATTTCATAGGACCAGGTTTATTACACCAGCAACAGGTGTACATAGATATGAAATCACAACATTTCTGTTTTTTTAATTTTTTTATTTGCAATTTCACTGATTTTCCCTCCCAAATATATTGATTCATTATATATATTATTGGGGGGGGGGGGGGTAAATACTTATAAAAAGCATTTTTTGGTAAAGAATTTCAGTCTGTTAATCTGGTTCGTAGGTGGTTTACTGTATGTTAAATCTGTGCATTCAGAATGTACATTTCAGAGAAATACCGATAAACAAACATATTTACAGTAAGAGGAGCTGTTGGTGTGTTATTGCTCTACCAAACTGATTTTTTTGGTCCAGCAGACTTGACATTAAACTAAATGTAATGTGGCCCTAACCCCAGTTACAATAGTGTAATTATTAGAGAGTTTGTACAAACAGGAAGAGGTTTTTTTTTTTTTTTTTTTTTTACTCTTCTGCTGTTTTCTAGGAGCTTGTGACTGCCTGGTACATCGGCTTTCTGGTGCTCATCTTCGCCTCCTTCCTCGTCTACCTTGTAGAGAAGGACTTGAATAAGGAGTTTTCTACATACGCTGACGCACTCTGGTGGGGCACGGTGAGTTTCTGGGTGGTTTTATGGGAGCCCTGGTGTGTTTTCTTCTTCGTTGTGGTTTGTTTTAGCAAATGAGAACACAGCAATCGCCCTCAGCTGTGGACCAAAAGCCTGAGAGCGTCTGAGCGAGGTGGTGGTCTTGGTTTGGTCCCCAGCAAACTCTGGAGCAGTTCGATTGGAATGAGAATGCAAATATGAACTGAACCAGAACAGAGCTGTAGAGCTGTGGAAATTCTAGAAATCAATATTTGGTGTGACATAAAAATAAAAATAGTCTCCGGTACAATGTGTGCAGTTTTATAAGGAAATGAGCTGGTAAGTTTTATTGAGCATCTTGCAGAACCAGACACAGTTCTTCTGGACACTTTGACTTTCGCACTCGCTTCTTATTTTTGCAGCAAAACCCAGCAGCCTTCATTGTGTTTTTTGTCTGAGAAGTGGTGTCTTACGTAATATGCTGCTTTCTTTACTGACATACAAGCATTTTTCTGTAACATTTAATTTTGTGCTAGAAAACTAATGTTTGGGAATCTAAAATGTTTTTTGTACTGACTTGATAATGTAGAAGTCATAAAATAAAAAAATCTATAACAAAGTTTGTACTAAAAAAAAAAATAGTGTGTGTGTGTGTGTGTGTGTATATATATATATATATATATAATTATCTAAATGTTTATTTAGTGCTCACTCTGTGTTTTCAGGTGAACAAAGATTTGCTTACTTTTATCCATTGGTTATTTTCAGCCAATGAAATTAGATTTACAAGGTGCAAGCCTTACACAAATCTATCACAGAGCAATGTGGGTTTTTTTTTTTGTTTGTTTGTTTTTTTTTTTTTTTTGATTTGTCAAATTATGTGTAGTATGTAACCAAACTGCATAGCAAACGAACCAAAAGTTTCAGTCGCACACTTATTTGGATTCTGCAAATACTGTAGATTACTAGATGTAAAAGCACACTACTGGAAATCAGCCATCTGACTTAGAACACCACCACCACCTACTTTCCCATTCTTCACCCAATATAGAGTATGAGTCAATATATAGTTGTGAGAAATGTTCAGTTGTTGGTTGAAAATTCATCTCATAAGTAACTGATCACACATTTCCTGGATTACTAAGAGGATGCAACAGATGAGTGGTTAAGGCTAGTGACCAGAAGTCTGTAAGTTCAAATCCCAGGACTGCTAGAAAGCACTTAAACATCACTGTTCAGTTTGTATTCTGCCTTACATTATATAAAAGTTTCTGCCAGATCTTTTCTGATGAATAGGAGACATATCCTCAGTATCTTTTGGCCCATCCATTCTGTCTTGTTTGTAAAATAGGGTTCAGGTGACAGACGTTCTTTACTGTGGCTGTGGCTTTTTAAACCAAGTGATCATCATGAACTAAAATGACAGCCTTTTTTCCATGGCTGCACACGAACGTTCATGATAAGAGCAAGACTGAAGAGGATCAATAGTTCGCACGTCACACTGAGGGAGAGGTCTCTCGATCGATAGGAATGAATTTCGTGTATAGACAGGAAGAAATCAGAGATTGAGAAACGGAGAAAGAGAGAGGGGTCACGGGAAAAGCGACAGGACTAGATTAATATACATACAGGAACAGGAGTTCAATCATGTAATTATAGCACCCTTAAGACCTAGCTACTATTTTGTCAAGACTGTTAGTATTAATGGAATGAGTTCCCTGATATTTGTCCTCTTGTGTTGTATAGATTACTCTGACCACTATAGGCTATGGAGATAAGACTCCCAAGACATGGACGGGCCGCTTGCTGTCCTCCGGCTTCGCGCTGCTCGGCATCTCCTTCTTCGCTCTGCCTGCGGTGAGAATCAAAACCACGACACGCTACACTCCAGATCACTGCCGCATATCACCATCTGATATCTATGCAATTATATCTTGAATTTGCAGGGTATCCTGGGTTCAGGTTTCGCTCTTAAAGTGCAGGAGCAGCACCGACAGAAGCACTTTGAGAAGAGAAGGAATCCTGCAGCTTGCCTCATCCAGGTAGCAAAACGTTCTAATGTTAAGGTTTTTAGTAATTGTGTTCACTTTGAAATGTACAGCAGGGAAAGAATAAGCAGCTGGGCTTGTGTTTTAACCAGGGATACATCTGTATAATTTTTTTCAGACTGTGTGTGGCGTTTTTTTGGTATCATCAATACCGGAATGAGTTACCTACGTAGTATTAAGCACTCAGGGGCATCATGGAACATTTTATGTAGCTCTTTATGTTTGCTGCTGCTGTGTTGCTGCTAGCAAAAAACTCCTCATGCTGAGTTTTATGTTTAAGATGTTATCCGTATCCGGTGTCTATAGAGTGCGAACGTGGGCAACCTGAGCACACAAATCTGAGCAAGATGGCATGAAACGCACCTTGACTAGCGATAAAAGTGTAGACTGTAGTTGTGTCCCAAATGACGTACTATACACTATGCACTTACTCTATACACTCTACCGTCTAGTGTATGAACTTTAGAAGGGAAGTATCGTCTCAAATGGAACCCTTGCGGTTTTTTTACTAACCGGAAGCAGAAGCTGTTCCCCAGTCGATGGCGAAATGGCGTCAGTCGCACGTAATGCGCCACCGCTAGCTTTAGCAGAATACCCAGAGTCAAGGCCCCTCCCTTTTTCCACTATGTAAGCAAAGCTGTGACCCTTGAGTGCATGAAGTGTCCAAAATTCCACATTTCATTTTTTTCGGTTGATCCAGGTACTTGAAGTGCACTGTGAACACACTACTCACACTATTTATACTACAAAATGGCATAGAATAGTGCATAAGTATGCAGTTTGGCTTGCACCTTATGTCTCTGTGTGACAGTGCTCAGTGCTCACAGAACTGAATTGCTCATGCAACAGTTTCTCTGTACAATCACTTAACTGTGGTAGGAATGTGCCGTAGTTCCTCTTGGTTTTTTTTTTTTTTTCACAAAGTACAGTTTGCAGTCTGCCATGCTTTGATTGCCGTCCTTTCTCATGAAAAACATCCAGATCGCTGTCATTTCTTGTCATCTGTTCATTACCATGACAACGTACACTAGACCAACGTCACATAGTATCATGCGGTATCAGATGTTGGTATCAGAGCTTTGTTTTGCTAGTATTTGCTGGTATGATTAAATGAGCACATGAATGCATCGCTAGTTATAACCTTAAAGAGATCTGCCACACATCTTCATGAGTTCTTAATCGGTTTTGTGCATAAACGTAGTCATAATCACACTTCACTGCATTGTGCTTTAGGCAATGTTCAACTTACCTGCAGTCCATTCTGAAGTGATCACGATTATACAGGGCAATTTGAAACACCTATAGCAGCTATTTGTAGAGACACTTCAAGCTGAAGAGATGAACAGCATTTATTTCCAAAGGCTCTGAGAAATGGCGATTTTGAAAAGAATAACCCATGGACACTTTCTCCTGACCTATTTAGAAATGTAGGTCAAGGCCAAGTATGAAACATTCTATTTAGTAATTGTAAATAAGATGAACAGAACAGCTGAAAGCAGTGCTGCGGCAAATAACCTTAATGTAGGTTTCATATCTCTGCCTCAAAGCCTATAGCTCATGCATATGTATTAGTGTTCAGCAGTGAACAGCAGCTATATAAAAGCAGCTGTGATAGTAGTTCTGGCACATCATAGGTTTTTATTAATGCACTCGTTCTAATACATTACACAGTTGTAATTTTTTTTTTGTAACGTTTTTTTGTTTGTTTGTTTACAAAATGTGAAAAGTCTTCAGGACAGAGGGCTTTGGAGTTTCGTTGTAATATGCCAAGCTACATTTTTATCTTATTAAGTTCAAGAGAGAGCAGAAAGAGAATGACTATTTATAGCTGCTGTAACATAAAGTAATAACAGAAGCTAACATTTCCATCGCAGATGTAACTGTAAACGTACGACATGTCATTGTTTTATGAATAAAAACTTTAGTGTTGATGAATTGCTGTGGTATACGAACACTTCAGGTTTTTTTTTATATTAAAAATTTTCCACAGGTGCTTTGAGCTAAAAATAATAATAATAATAATAATAATAATAATAATAATTAGGAATTCATTTTAAGGAACCTAGGGGTGTGAAACCCATGTGGATAGTGTGTGTCTGTCTGAATGCATGTGTGTGAGAGCATAACCACCTCATCTCTCCCCATGGTCGTGTGTCAGGCAGCGTGGCGTTACTACTCCACCGATGATAGCCGTGCGTACCTCGAGGCCACGTGGCGTCACTATGAATCCAGCATCCCTGTGCTCAGGCATGTATGGATGCCTGCTCTGACCAAAAAACCCTTAACAATGCTGTTTACTAATCAATATTTGTATGTTTTGTTTTCATCCCCTCCCTTCCCCCACCCTTGGCCTTTCTCTTTTTTCTTTCTTTTGTTACCTTATCCTTTCCCAATTTCCTTGTTTTGTGTGTATGTGTGTGTATGTGTATGTTTGTGTATGTGTGTTTTTGGCATGCAGTGTGTTTGGCGTAGCTATGCGGCTGATGAGAACTCAGTTTCCATTGCTACCTGGAAGCCACATTTAAAGGCGTTGCATACCTGCAGTCCTACAAAGTAGGTATAAACCTCTGGCAGTTGCTCTTTCTCCTTAACTTTGCATATTTCACCTCCCTTTATTCTTGTTTATTTTATTTTATTTTAATTGGTGAATAAGAACTCTTAATGTGTGCTATTCTCCTGTAGTTTTTCACTCTCTTTTGATTTCTCTCTCTCTTTCTGTCTGTCTGCCCTTTTCAATCTACACCCACGCACGCCCACTCGCCTACTCTTTATTCCAGGACATTACCTTTGATTTAAGACTTGCCTCATGAAAATTGCTTTAAATGTGTCTTTAAGACTAGTATTATCTAGGCTCTGTGGCTCTAGAGAAAGCTCTTGCTACTGAAGGAAATCAGGTACGACGTTACAGTCAGTGCAGGACGCAAATGTTCCTACCAAGCACACGAAATTGCAATTATTAAGGGTTTATTTAAAGTTATCATAGGCGATATCCAAAAGCAGGGGTCAGTGCACAGTAATGATGGGTGCGTCAGTACTGAAATATTGATCTGTAGCTGTCCTTTTTGAGAATGAGTTCTCACATAATATATTGATGACCATATAAGGTTTTCATTAAAGAAGGGTTCAGTGATTTTAGAGTCATAACTTATTATTTTTCTTATATTTTGTGATGTTCTACTTGCATGCCAGCTACATAAATGAAATATTTACTCAGAACAGAAACTTTGGTCTCTTAACAGAAATAATGATAATAATAATAATAATAATGTAGATCACCAAGCTCCATGTAAATTGCTTCATTCATTTTTCATTTCAGAATGAAAATGGAGAAAACAAGGAAGCTCTTTAAAATAGATTTGTAGAAATAGAAACACATTAAAATAGATCAAATGATTTTTTCAAATAAATATTGATACAAAGTTAAATATTCAGAAATCTGTGTGCAGGTACTAGTATGCCTACGGGTATGCTATATTATAATCTGTTCTCTGGTTAATTCTGTTGTTATAAAAATGGGCTCAACATATAATGAATAAAATACATTTTGAGTGAGTCGAGTATTCTCAAACTGAAGCACCTGGAAAATCACGCTGTTTTTTTTTTTAATCCATGTTTTTGTCCTCCATTACCCTCCCCCTCTTGCTGTTCTTCAAAAGCATGTAATGATCCATATTAGCAGTTCATCAGGCCCTAATTTCAGTCTTTAATCGACACTTCTTGCTATTAGCTACCCATTAATTGCTGTCAAGCTTGATGTGAATAGGACTGTAACTATTTGGAAGAAGCACTACACTGTAGTTTTGAAGGAATGATAGTTTCTTCACTGTAATATCTCTGAGGTTTTAGGATATATTTGAGCCTGAAAATACTAAGGCAACTAATTTACGCCACCAGTTTGAATGTTCACAGAAATACAGAAACACATTTTTTATTTTACACACCAAATATAGTCAGTATAAATCACACTTGACACTCTTTGGCTTGTGCTTTGTATCTTTGCTTGCGGTACCTTGGCATCATTGAATGCATGCGTGTCTGCCATAATGACTGGTTGCCTTTCTTTAAACTCTAATGCACCGCTATGTTCTCAATGAATTTAGTTGTTCTTTCTTAAAATTAATATTTATTCCAGTGTCACATCAATACAATGCACAACTGTGGCATCTGTCATTTATGTGTTTATTCTTCCTTCCCATATTATCCTTCAACTGCTACTAAAGGAAGGATCAAGCGGAGACCTCGACAAAGTTAGTATCACTTTTTTCTTGAAACTTAATCCATCTGTACTTGGTTATATAAAAGAAAAAGGGTCTTGTACATCTTAAAGGAGTAGTTTGTCATTTTAGAGCCCTCTGATGCTTGTAAGGTGAGTTGCATTTACAATGAAAACATTTGGCCAGCCTCCAGCCAGACTGATCCCAACCCTTCTGTTGATACGAAGGCTCCCTCATGGGTGCTTTTGAAAGAAAAAGGGCATTGCTGAGCAGCTATTTTATGGCCAGAACTAATTTCTGGGCCAGAAAAATTTAAACAGAACCCTGAAATGAAGAAACTAACCAGATCTGTTTTGCAGAAATATTGTGTGAAATATAATGTTTCTAATGTATCTTTGAAAATGTAGAATTGCATAAACATTACAAACATTGCACCTTTAAGTTATCCAATGATGTAAACAGATGCCTGAAATGATGAAACTGTTCAGATCTGTTCCACAGAAATATTGTGAATGAAAATATATCATTAATACAAGTGAAGAAACACTATTAAGCATTATGAACTGCACCTTTAAGTTGTTCAGTGGAGCCAGTCAGTGATTAATTTGTAATGGAACACATCATGTTTGTAGTCCTCTACTGATTATTTCTATCTCTAATTATGTTGCATAGTTGCAGATATGTTGTAAAGCTAAGTGTGTGTGCATGATGGAAAACTAATTGCAAGGTCTTAGTGTTAGGTGTTTGTCACTTATCTGTGAAATGTGGTCCATCGGGGACATTGTTTCGAGTTAAAGAGAGAAAATATGGGACCGAGGATGACACTGGTGCTACTACAGTACAGTTATTAGGCTAATGGATGCTGCTGTCGAACAGGTTATATTGATATCCTACAGCCAGCAGCATGATTTTCCATCATAATTAGCACATGATTTCTAAGAACCGGAGAGAATAATGGCCTTTGACGAAAAAAATCATAATGGAGAAACCAAGCCAAATAATATCATTTATCCAGAATGGAAAATAATCACAGGTGGTTCGGAGGCATGAATAAACCTGATCAGTTATTTATCCCCATCTTGCCTGCTGACTCACTGGTCATCAAAACCTTATCTATGTGTTGCAGTAGTGGAATTAGCTTTGCTTTACTGAAGAGCACATGGGTTATTGAAATCAGCCACCCACTGAGAGAAAGCAATTGAACTAACTTGACATTATGCCTGTATCTCTCCCTTGATCCTAGTAAGGGTCTTAGTGATAAGCGTGGACTTCGCAGGAAACTGAGTTCAAGGAGGTATATGTGCCATGCATCGTGCTCTGTTAACTTCTGGAATGCTAGACTGACACTTAAGTGCATGGACAACTGGGAAAATTGGGATTTTGATTTTGTTCTTTAGATGCAATCAGAGAGGAAGTGACATCTGCCTGCTGTGTGTTTATCTCCACAGTCCAGTGCTATAATTTGCAGTGGTGGCTTGTCCATAGGGGTAGGTGGGATAGAGCTAAACCATATACAGTGGGTATAGAAAAGAATCACCCCCCTTTAAAATAATCACATGTTGTTGCTAAAATGAAGACAGACACAGTTTTTGTTTTATCCAGCTGTATTTACTCAGTGCAACTTATGACATCCAAGTGAAAGATATAACACCAACATGTCAGAAAAAAATTTTAAAAATTAAAAAACAGAATCACTGAGTCGGAAAAAGGATCACCCGCCTCCTAAAAATGACTTGTAAGCTCAATCAGGTGTAGCGAATCACCTTCTCAATGGCACACAAAGCCATTTGACTTTCAACTGTGATCAGCTGTGGTCATTTTGATTAGCTCAGCATGAAAAGAGCTTTCCAGTCCTTGGTAGTGCAGCTGAAGCAAACAATCAACTATGGGTGGCAAGGCACTGTCAAAAGATCTCCGGGATAAAGTTGTGGACAGGCACAAGTCAGGAGATGGATACAAAAATTTTTTAAAGGCTTTATCAATGCCTAGAAGCACAGTGAAGTCTATTATTAAGAAGTGGAAGGTATTTGGTACAACACAGACCCTCCCTGGATCAGGACGTCGCTCCAAACTGGATGAAAAGGATGTCAAGACGTTGGGCTACTGATCGGAAGGTCGTGAGTTCAAATCCCAGCACCGCCAAGTCGCCACTGTTGAGCCCTTGAGCAAGGCCCTTAACCCTCAATTGCTCAGATGTATAAATGAAATCATTGTAAGTCGCTCTGGATAAGGGCGTCTGCCAAATGCCATAAATGTAAATGTAAACAATAATATTCTCCACAAATGTGGCTTGTATGGGAGGGTTGCAAGAAAAAAGCCACGCACGACTGAGCTTTGCCAAAATGCACCTTGAAGATTCTGAGGCCGCATGGAAAAAGGTGTTATGGTTATATGAGACTAAAATTGAATTATTTGGCCTCAACACCAAACGAAATGTCTGGCGGAAATCCAATACAGCTCAACATCCAAATAACACCATTCCTACAGTAAAGCATGGATGTGGTAATATCCTGTTTTGGGGGTGTTTCTCTGCAGCAGGGACTGGAGCACTTGTCAGGATAGAAGGAAAATGGATGGGACAAAATACCGTCAAATTCTTGAGGAAAATCTCCTGCCCTCTGCCAGAAGTTGTCAATGGGAAGAAGGTTTACCTTCCAGCATGACAATGACCCAAAGCACACAGCAAAACTGACCACACAGTGGTTGAAGGAGAAAAAGTTGAATGTCCTTGCATGGCCTAGTCAGAGCCCAGACTTAAACCCCATTGAAAATCTGTGGAATGACTTGAAGACTGCAGTCCACAAACGGTCACCATCAAATTTAACTGAACTTGAGCAGTTCTGCAAAGAAGAGTGGGCAAATATTGCAAAGTCTAGATGTGCAAAGTTAGTAGAGACATATCCCAACAGACTAAAGGCTGTAATTAAAGCAAAAGGTGGTTCAACAAAATACTGACACAAGGGGGTGATCCCTTTTCCAACTCAGTGATTCTGTTTTTTAATTTTTTTCTGACATGTTGGTGTTATATCTTTCACTTGGATGTTATAAGTTGCACTGAGTAAATACAGCTGAATAAAACAAACACTGTGTCTGTCTTCATTTCAGGCTGAAAAGCAACAAAATGTGATTATTTTAAAGGGGGGTGATTCTTTTCTATACCCACTGTATATCAGCCATTTAACAAATGTTAATCTTGATAAAGTCCATACATTTAAATTCCATTAAGTGACCTATGATTTTTTTTTAAAAATGTTTCTATTTGACAGATATACGTAAGCCCATGTTCCATTGATTTGATCGCCTTTCTAGATGCATGATGCAGAATCATGGTGCAGTGTGCTCATCTGCTCATATAGCCTGATAGAGTTATTATTCCGTCAAAACTACAACAACTACAGCAAGTTGTAGAGAAGTACATCAAGCACTAGCAGAGGCCCATTGGGGAAAGAATCACTCTGCCCCATGTTCACTCTAGTAAAGTTTTGTTTATGAGTGGGGGAAGGGCAGCAGACAGAACAGTAACAGTTAATGTTAATGTTTGTCTCGCACACTGATTAATTGTGATGAGAAACACACCTGCTTTAACAACACAGCTGAACTTTCTTATTTTAAAAAAATCAATTTGAGCACAAAATGAACACTGCTGTCTTTTTAGTCTATAGTTTTCAGTCATTTCCCTAAATAAAACACATGTGATTAGCAAGTTTAATCTATACTGTTATCTAGCTAGCTAGGTTGTTCATGTGTCTTTGGAGTCACCAAAGCTTTGAATCAGAAACCATCACCATTGCATCAGTTGCTTATAACATTATAATGTCTGATTTCAGTAAAGCTGTGATTGAAAAATGTACACATCTGAAAGAACACCAGGCTAAATTTATTTACAAGTTAAGGAGTGAGGTGGCAGTGTTATGTTCAGTTTGATCAACTAAGGAAATTGTGAAAATTGGGTTTTTTTTGTTAAGCTTTTGTCTGTGCTGGCCTTTAGGCCACACTACATCTTTCAGCTCTGTCATGGAAAATTGATGTACAATTAGTTTTTCAAGTTCATTCAAATCATCTAAGCTGTCAACTTCGTATTACGGGGTTACTTAAAAAAAATCACTAGTCAAGTGTGATAGCCTCTCAGTTAATTTTGTGTGAGGCTATGTCGTTGTTGAATGTCTTGCCCCACCAAAATCTATGGTCATGAGCCGCTGCTGTAAACAGATTTAAGTTTAAAGAACCTTGCTTGCAAATGAAAATGTACATTTCGCACTCAGACAATGCATGCTAATGCTCCCAGTGATGATCATTTCTTATATGTGTTAGTTAATGTAGTGGATTTCTTGTTCACTCTGGCTGCATTGGTTGTAATTATTAATATTACTAATTATTACTATTAATATTACTGGTACTACTAACATATATTTAATTATTTATTTTTTTGTTATGCCTGTTGAGGCTTTCCAAGCAGCAAGGTGACATCTATACAAATTAATTTGTACGAAAAGCTGTGACAGTTAACCCTGTCCATAACTCTGACATGCTAACCTCAGCTATTGTCAGGGCTGCAAATTACTGTAAATGTTGGAGTAGAAGGCTTACCATAAAAACACTTAACAATCTTGGAATTGGAATTATACAAAAATAATAACAATGTTTAGCTGTAAAAGCGGCTGAACCTGCTAGAAGAAAAAAAAACCTGCCTCATAGTTCAGAAAATACAGTAAAATATTGTAATGTATAGAATTTCTCGACCCTTGTGTAGGTTACCGCTGAACCCTGAGCAAGATGTAAACACACACCTTTAAACTCCTTTCAATCAGAATCTCATATTAATTCAACGTGCACACTTAAGGACTTAAAAAAGAAAATGCCTCCGGTGGCATGTGATAAGCGAGGCTGCGTGTATAGCAAAGATCGTGTGAACGAGTTTGCGTGCAGCTTGGGAGCAACATGACTTCTCACAGTGTCATATTATAGCGTCTTACAGTTTGCCATGTGCTCTCACGTTCTTGCTCTTGATATCTCTCTGTCTTTTGTCTCTTAGTCAGAAGCTGAGCTTTAAAGACCGTGTAAGGATGGCCAGTCCTCGCGGTCAGAGCATCAAGAGCAGACAGACGTCCGTGACAGACCGGCGTTCCCCGGGCGCCGAGATCAACTCCGACAGCTCCAGTCCAATCAAAGTGCAGAAGAGCTGGAGCTTCAACGACCGCACTCGCTTCAGACCCTCTCTCCGCCTCAAGAGCCAGTCCCGCTCCACCACCGATGGTGAGACCTCACAGTGATGTCAAATTTGTGAAATCAAAAAAACATCCTTGAACAGCTGCCACCTATCATATTCTTTCCAAATGACTGAGAATAAACTCGGAAGCTTTCTTGCCTACTGCAGCTTTAAGAGGTAAATCCAGAACAGAAAAACCAGCTCATGTGAAAACATGTGGGCTCTGATTTACAAAAGGGTCTGCATTGACAGGGTTGCATCTTTCAAATGAGTAAATTGTGTCGATTTTTCTGCTTAAAAGTGTAGAATACAGGGCAGTGTTCATGCAAAAAATTGTTAATCTCACCTAAAGTACAAAGACAACTAATTAAGCACTTGTAAGGAGATTATACCGTATGTCAGAATTTTAAGAAAGTTTCATGACTTACCAACGGCAGAAATGAGCTTCCATAGAGAAAGGATTTTTTCTCGACTGTATCAGCATTTCTGAAATGCTTAACTCACACTGAACCTCTTCTTTTTTATTATATGCCAACATGATAAAAACTTATTTTGGTAAATTTTCTAAATTTTTTAATTCCTTCTCTACATTTTTAATATTACTAGGCAATAATGTGGCCCAACTTGAAGCAGAGTTACTATTAACACCCCGGACTCGATTACCTTCCTACGACAATAACAGTATGTCGTATACTACAGCAATTTGGCAGCAGTTAGAAATGCAAGTACAATACCTCATACGTTATATCCATCCATAGTTGCATTTAATTTTGTGGACTGGCCGTGGAACAAGTTAGTTCCTGCTATCACATACCATGGCTAGCAAAACCAAACCAAAAAAAGTACAGATTATTACCGAGAAAACTGCAAAGCCGTCCATCCTGAAGTTCTCACAGGAACAGCTTTACCACTTCACAGCTTTACAAAGCGCTGACTCTGGAGACTCCTTCTATAAATACTAAATAAACATCTCTTCACAGAAAATTTCATCATATCAACAATTACATAAAGTACGATAATGTATCAGAGCGAACACATTCATATAAACCTGTGATTTGCGTTGGAGCTGGAACTACTTTCAGAGCTGATGTTATAGAAAAATTATACCACAGCACAGTTGAATTCTCGAATCTGATTGGTCAGAAAGTGTGCATTATTTTTTGCACAACAGCACGGCTCGGAAAGTAGTTCCGGCCGTAACGTGAACAATAGGTTAAAATCAATGTGCTCGTTCTAATACGTTATTGTTTCTGTAGTAACAGGTCATACACAGGGACACTCCATATAATCTAAGACTAATAATAAATGCATTTTAAAATGTGTTGCTGTTTAACAAGGTAAAACAGTTAGGAGATGGTTACATTTAACGTTTATGGAAGGAGTCTCGGTTGTAAGCGCTTTGTAACTTTGTCAAAGTTTCCCAGCTCAGGAAAGTCTTCAGGACAAAGGAGTTTGTGCTTTCCAGTTTCTTGGTAAAAAGACAGGCTGCATCTTAAACGAGAGAGAGAGAGAGAGAGAGAGAGAGGTGGGGGATGTTCCATAGCACTAAATCTAACTATAAACCATTAAAATGCACGACATGTCATTCATTAATAAATTAAACATTGTAATCATTGGCTGTGGTCTAAGCAGAATCACACACTTCAAACGATGCTGGTACGCAAAAATAATGCTCTTCAGCAGGGGTACTTGAGCTTTGTGCCTCAGCGCACACACCCCATGTGTATTATTTATTTTTTTTAGAATTGATCATTCAACAGGCCTGGGGTATAAAGCTATTTAAAACAGGATTATGGTCACTATTATTCAAACACAACGATTGATTTATGATGCTGATACCAGAGCTTGGATATGAGCATCTTGATGAACGTGAGTGATTTATATGCAATATATATGAAGTTTCACTATCACTAGTGAAGCACCATGACACAACTGATGGATAATATTTCTTCGAGCACTGTGTCATCAGGGACAGATGGTCCTCACTTGTCCCCAGAAGTCTCCTGCTGAGACGGGGGTCTGTTCTCCCCCTCTGTATCCTTCTCCCTACCCCTTTATCCTTCCCTCTGTGGACTGAAACCACAGATCCTGTCTCCCTCCGTGCATCTCTGGGAATACAGTGTTTTTTTTTTGTTTTTTGTTTTTTTCCAAATATCCAAACCTACAAACTGTACGCACACTTCTCACATGCACATACCCACGCACACGTATTCTAGGCTGCGACCTCTTCCAGCGTTTTGAGCCTCAGTTTTGTACACCCGCTGAAATTCCAATCTAAGGTTCACCAACCCTGCCTACGGCAAGACAAACTCACGGCTGTAATGAACACGCTGCGTCAGTGTGTATGCTGATTCGCTACAGCCCAATCCTGTTTTCATTTGTAGATCATATGAAAAGACATAATGGAGTGTGCAGTGTGACTGCAGTAACAGGATTTGCTCCGATTACAGGATCTCTCAAAAACATTTTTGTAGTAAAAACGGAACAATCTAGGATCTGTAACGTATTCTGTTCAGAAGTTTTAATAGAAATGACTGAAGGTGCACTCTAATTACTTGCACGCTTGCATACTTCAACAGTAACGTACTATCAAACATGCATACACTAGCATATCGACATACTAGCATACTAGCAAACGTTCATACTAGTATAATTGTGTACTAGCACACGTGCATGATTGCGTACTTGAACACTAACAAAAATGCATACTAGCATATTTGAATACATACCTGCATACTTGAGCAACATACTAGCGAGCATCTATAAAATATCGTACTTACATACTTAAACACTTGCGTGCTTACTTCCATATAGAAAAGAAAATGTGCCATACTGGTATGTTTTCCTGATTCAACACTAGCATAACAGGAAACATGATTACAAAACCACATTATCATACTTTCATATCTGAACACTAACAAACGTGTACACTAACATACTTGCAAAATACTTGCGTACTTTAACACTAACATACTATCAAGCATGTATACTTTCATTCTTGCATACTACCACACATGCATATTTGCATACTTGAACAACAAAAATGCATACTTGCATCCAAACATGCATGCATAACACTCGCATAATTGCATACTTAAACACTAGAATATGTGCCTAGTAGTATACTTTTTATATTGCATACTAGCATTCTTACTGCAATACAGAGTAGCAAACATGCACATGTGCCAGCGTATGTGCCTGGTTGAACACTAGCATAATAGAAAATTTGCATACACTAGCATACTTGCATATTAGCATACTTCAACACTAATATACTTGCAAACATGCATACACTAGCATATTAGCGTATATGCAGTAGGATATTAGAAAACATTCTTACTTGCATACTTTAACACTAGCATACTTGCAAGCATGCATACTCACATTCTTGCACAATAGCATATTTGAACACTAGAACACTGGCACACAACCATATAAAAGCAGAATATAAACATATATACACTACCATACATGCATACTTGCATACTTAAACACTGGCGTACTTGCATACTTCAACATACTATCAAACATACATACACTACCATACATGCATTCTAGCATACTTGCATACTTCAACATACTATCAAACATACATACACTACCCTACATGCATTCTAGCATACTTGCATACTTCAACATACTACCAAACATGCATACACTAGCATGCTACCGTTTATGCAGTAGAATACTAGAAAACATTCTTACTTGCATACTTTAACACTAGCATACTTGCAAGCATGCATGCTCACATTCTTGCATAATGGCATATTTGAACACTAGAACACTGGCACACAACCATATAAAAGCAGAATATAAACATACATACACTACCATACTTGCATACTTGAACACTGGCATACTTGCATACTTCAACATACTATGAAACATGCATACACTAACATACTACCGTTTATGCAATAGAATATTAGAAAACATTCTTACTTGCATACTTTAACACTAGCATACTTGCAAGTAAGAATGTTTTCTAGTATTCTGCATAAAGGGTAGCATGCTAGTGTATGCATGTTTGGTAGTATGTTGAAGTCTGCAAGTATGCCATTCTTACTTGCATACTTTAACACTAGCATACTTGCAAGCATGCATACTCGCATTCTTGCATAATGGCATATTTGAACACTAGAACACTGGCACACAACCATATAAAAGCTTAATAAAAATATGCATACACTACCATACTTGCATACTTAAACACTGGCATACATGCATATTTAAACATACTAGCAAGCATGCATACACTAGTATAAAAGCATATACTGTATGCAGTAGAATACTAGAAAACAAGCATGCATTCTTGCATAATGGCATATTTGAACACTAGAACACTGACAAACAACCATATAAAAGCCTAATAAAAATATATATTGCCATACACGCATACTAGCATACTTGCATACAGTAGCATATGTGCATAGTAAAATGCTAGCAAACATGCAAACTTGCATAATTCAGTACTATGCAGTCTTTGAAGACTTTTTTATTTGTAAAAGTACTGAACATAATGAAAAAGTCATTAATCCCATTTGTGCACTTTTCAGTCTTTGTTTCTCTCTTGTTGGTGCATTGTCTTTTTATTTATTTATTTCATTTCATTCCCTTTCCTCTTTCGTGACTCTTTTGTTGTTAATAATTGTATAGTCTAATAGACGTTCTCTTTCTTCTTCTCCGTTTTAATGTAACAGTAAAGAGAGTTCACTGACATTGATGACTAAGTGGAAGATTAACTGTACTTGGCAGCAGGAGAGTGCTGACGTGTGTGTGTGTGTGTGTGTGTGTGTGTGTGTGTGTGTGTGTGTGTGTGTGTCGGAGCAGGTGAGGCTAATATGGCACCGGAGGAGGGCGTCGATGAGAAAGGCTGTCACTGTGAGATCTCCGCTGAGGACTTGTTACCGGCAGTGAAGTCCGTCATCCGAGCAGTCCGGTAAACCTCGACACACCATCACGCTGTTACACTCTCACACCACTTTCAGATAAACCACAATCACAAAGCGAGCATAGGGCTGAGCGGCGGGGGATTAAGGACACAAGAACCCTGTAGTGGGGCTTTGGCAGTTCTATTATTTAAACTCACAAATGTCTGGTCATTAGCACAGACTCATAACCACTGAACCACCTTCACTCATACTTACATGCTTGCACACTAGATTACTAGCCTACTGGCAAACATGGATTATAGTATAGTTGCATGCATACGTGCGAACTTGAACACTAGCATACTAACTACTAGCAGCATACACATTCATACTAGTATACCTGCTTACTTGAGCCATAGAATATTAGCTAACATGCATACTAGCATACTTAAATACTAGCATATTGCATGTTAGCCTACCTGTATACTTGCAAACGTGTAGTAGTGTGCTAGTGTATGAAGTAACATGACTGCTAATCATACTAGCCAACACTGCCCTCGCCTTACTGGCATACTTGAGCACTTTGATCTTGGCCACCTAGCATACTTAAATACTATCATACCAGAAAACATGCATGCTCGACCATACTAGCATACTTAAACAGTAGCATTCTGACTTGAGCACTATCGTACTAGCCAACATGAAAGCTAGCCATATTGTATGCATGCTTACTGGCATACTTGAATACTATCATAATAGCAAACGTGTACTAGCATACTAGCATACTTCAACACTAGCACACTAGCAAGCATGGAACCTTGTATTCTTAAGCACTAGCATACTAGCCAACATGAATACCAGTCATATTAGCCAACACTTTACAAGCCATACTGCATCCATACTGCATCTTGGCCTACTTGCATACTTGAAGACTATCATACAAGCAGATATGCATACTCTGCCATACTAACACACTTAAACTGTGGCATATTAGCAAACATGCATACATGCATACTTGTGCATGAGCATACTAGACAACATGAATGCTAAGTATCCAGGTACTATCCAGTACCATACTAGCCATACTGCATGTATAAATACTAGCATACTTGAGCACATGCATCTTGGCCTACTTGCATACTTGAACACTGTCATACTAGCAAATATGCATACTCTGCCATACTAACACATTTAAACTGTAGCATATTTGCATATTTGAGCACTAGCATACTAGACAACATGAATGCTAAGCATACTATCCAGTACCATACTATCCATACTGCATGCATGCATACTAGCATACTTGAACACACGCATCTTAGTTTACTTGGATACTTGAATGCTATCATTATGGCAAACAACCTGAATACTAACCTGAATACTGAATACGGCATGCATGCATACTAGCATACTTGCGCAACATGCATATTTGCCTGCTTGAATACTATTATACTTGCGCACTGGAATTCTTGATTATTTGCAAACTATCGTACTAGCATACATCCCTACTTCCATGCTAGGATACCTGCATACTTAAAGACTGTCATACTAGCAAATATGCATACTCTGCCATACTAAAACACTTAAACTGTAGCATATTTGCAAACTTGCATACTTGAGCACTAGCATACTATCCAGTACCATACTAGCCTTACTGCATGCATGCATACTAGCATACTTGTGCACCAGCATATCAGCCAATATACATATCTTCATACTTGAATACTTGTGCACTAGAATACTTGCTTACTTGAACACTATCATACTAGCAAACAGGTATACTAGCATATTCGCATAACTGCACACTTCTATACTTAGAAGTATACGTGCTATACATGCTACAGGTCTACAGTTATTGACTGCTACACAGTTTGTCAGCTCTCCTCTACACGGTCGTGATAAAATGGCCAGGTCTCTTGTGACACAACGCGTATGAAAAATACAATACTGGAAGCATGAGAGCATGTTGTAGCATTCTGACTTCAGCGCTCTGCCAGCAGCTATATCGAATATCTCCTGTATGCATAAGTAGAATAAAATTAATATCTGGTGGTCAGCGCCATGTTGTGATTGTACTCCAGCGTATATTGTGTGCTAAAGTGTTTGTAGCTCTTCAGCCTTGAACCGTGGCTTTGGAAGATACTGTAGGGGGTATGTGTGGGAGGGGGTGCGTGTGGGGGTGGGTGTTAGAGTAAACAAGTGGAAAACAGAATATCTGCTCAAGGTTTTCTCAGGGTAGCAAATTTCTGGTTTTCTGTTTACTGCTGTGTGATGTTTCCTTAAAGCAATAACTTCTTTTATCATTTGGAAAAAAAAAACAAAACAAAAAAAACCAAGGCCTGATGTTTAGTTTAAACATCAGCCAAATAGTATGTCAGGGTTTTTGTTTTGTTTTTTGTTTTTGTCATCACTGCCCCCTAGTGGTTTGAATATGAAAGTACTGCATGATGGCCCGTTTTCTTCTGAAATTTTTCACCTTTACTTTTATTTTTCAACTTTATTTGTTTTTGTTCTTTTGAAAGGCTAAATATTTAATTGTAACAACAGCCGAATACGTATTTTGCCTGTGTTGTTTTTCTCATTACCTATGGAAGCCAGTTTCCACCACGGAGGGGAAAAAAAAAAAAAATTAAAAAGGTAACTGCGACTTTATTTCTCACAATTGTGAGTTTACATCTCACAATTCTAGACTTTTTTCTCGCAATTTTGAGATAACCTAGCAGTTCTGACATTGTATCTCACAACTGCGAGTTCATATCACACGATTTTGACTTTGTTTCTCACAATTACGAGTTTACATCTCACAATTCTAGACTTTTTTCTTGCAATTTAGACATCCACTGAACATTTAGTGAGTTACAAAGAATGCACCGACAAAGCATCAGCCATTCTCTATAAATAAGCTATATACAGTACAAACAACACTCATCAGAAAGTCAAGACAAGGAAAACCAGATGCTAGCGCACGCTCGTTACCTGAAGATAGTCACATTTCAGGTACTGCGTCAGGTGGACATCTAAATTTCGACAAAAAAAAAAAAAAAAAGTCAGAATTGTGCGGTATGAACTCGTAATTGCGAGAGACAAAGTTAGAATTGTGAGATGTTAGCTCGTAATTGAAAGAAAAAAAGTCAAAACTGCGTGATATGAACTCGTAATCGTGAGAGACAAAGAAGTCAGATTTGTGAAATGTTTACTTAAAATTGTGAGAGAAAAAAAGTCAGATTTGCGCTACTGAAACTCGCAATTGTGAGAAATAAAGTCACAGTTACCTTTTACCCTCTGTGGCAGAAACGGGCTTCCATACATAACTGCCTCTTATTGTTTGAATATCTAATTGCATGATACCCTGTTTTCTTCTGATTTTTTCAACTTTACCGTTATTTTAAAACCATTCATTTGTTGTTGTTGTTGTTTTTTTGTTGTTTTTTTGTTTTTTAAAAACGCCCTATATTTTGTTAGAAAAACCACCATTCATTCAAAAAAATGTAATTAATTAATTAATTTACACACACAGAAAAAACAAGGCCCAGAATGTGTTGTTGTTGTTGTTGTTTTTCCTTAATAATATATATTTCCTTTAACGTAGTAATGTTCACAAAGCCTGCGCATTCTCATACACTACTTGTTTATACTCTTAAAGTTCTATAGTATAAAATGTTCCATATTTAACGGTATATATTTATATGCAGGATCATGAAGTTCCACGTGGCAAAGAAGAAGTTCAAGGAGACGCTGCGTCCGTATGACGTTAAGGACGTGATCGAGCAATACTCAGCAGGACACCTGGACATGTTGTGTCGGATTAAAAGCTTACAGACGAGGTAAATCACACTTTAGCAGTGAAATGCGATGTGTTTTCCACACACACACACACACACACACACACACACACACACACGACAGGTCTGTTTTTTAATTGTAAGATCACAGTGACTTTTTCACAAATACAAATGACAGTATTCAGTATTATTGTGTCATATTGTGATTGTTATTTCTATTTTTCTTTCTATTTTCTGGTATTTTCTTTCTACACTAGAATGCGATGCATGCTTACATACTAGCACAGTTGCATACTTCAACAAGTATACTAGCAAGCATACTTGCATACCTAAATACTAGCATATTTGCAAAATGGTCTTCTAACATAGATGCATACAAGCACACTTGAATACTTGGACACTGGCATACTGGCCAGCATGTGTACTAGCATACTAGCCAATTTGAATACTTATATACTGCGTGCATGCATACTAGTATACAAGCATACCTGAGCTCTAGCTTGCATGCATACTTACACTAACATACTAGTATATACTTATAATAAATATAGTATACTTGCATACTACTCTAGAATACCTGCAAACTAGTGTACTTGCATACTAGCCTACATAAATAAGTCCATATTTGCGTACATGAAAGATAATTTTGCGCTTTAGATCTTTATTTCTCTCTGAATGTAAACGTTTATTCTCCATAAGCACCTAGACGAGAAATTTCTACATTAATATAATTTTCTGTAAAAAGCGGTGATCAAAACATTATATCGGATTGCTCGGAAATTGCTTTTCTTTTTCACCGCTTTTTGAGGCTGCTACCATGGCAACCCATACATTTATGACAGTGTCTATAAAATTGTTTGCACTCACAAGCAAAAAAAAAAAAACCCTGAGACATATTCAGCATTTGAAGTATACAAATGCTGAATACTATCACATTTTTCATATGCATTGTATAATAAGGTTTATTGTGTATCTCTCTGATCTGTAACAATATTTCAACATGTCACTGTGTGTCTCAGGGTGGATCAGATCCTGGGGAAGGGGCAGGTCCCTGTAGATAAGAAGCTGAGGGAGAAGATGCTGTCTGATGGAGATCTGCTGGAGGACGTCAGCATGTTGGGGAGGGTGTGTAAAGTCGAGAGGCAGGTGAGTGTGTGCTGTCACTAACAAAACATTGTATTACAACCCTAATTAAACTATATTTGATTCATCTTACTATTCTTAACAAGCTTATATCCACATTGGTAACCACATTTGAAGCTCAAGTTATTTGTACAAGATGAAATATTGTATAGAATTTTCTTGAGTGCAGTATTGTTTCAAATATGATATGAATATTTATGTATTTATGTTTAGCATACAATTAGAAATTGCTTTACAAAAATACGTGTCATTCTTTAATAAACAAAATATTGTAATCACTGGCAAATTTCGGTTATAGGAAAATAATCAGCAACAGGGTGGTGTGACTTTACCAACCAAAAGTTGATTATTTTCCAATAACAGCACATACCTCTGTTTTGGCCAAAATATGGCAGGATGTTTTGGGAGGTGGGATGAAACTGGAAAACCCTGGAGGAACCCATGCTGATATGCAGAACCCAGCTCAGTATTAAACACGGATATACTTTTACGTTTACAGGTGCAACGTTAGCTAGACACAAGCCATACACGACAAAACTTGTCATGTTTTTTGCATGAATATTATGGATCTCTTAGGACAGTAACCCTGCTTTCTTAAGTGGTTTATAATCTTAATATTTGTGTTTTAGATAGAAGATCAGTTGACCTTGTCTGTAGTTCTTGCGATGAAGTGCAGATACTATCCCAAAATTCCTTAGAACTCCATATTTTATGGAAAGCTAAACAAGGTTCAAATCAAAACATGGTAGGCAAGACGAATTAGACAGAGATGAAAATTACTCAGGTATGGCTCAGGTAGAACTGCATGGATGTTACATTTCACTGCAACTACATGTATTTGTTTTTGCATAATTTTATTGGGCGCTTAAGTGTTTCCATGTCTCCTGTCTAGGTACAGTCTATTGAATCCAAGTTGGACTCGTTGCTGGACGTCTACCGGCAGGTCCTACAAAAAGGCACCTCCTCATCTCTCGGCCTGTCCTCTCTGCCCCTGTTTGAGCTGGCACAAACAACAGACTACCCAAGTCCAGTCTTTACCAAGGATCTTTCCTCTCCCTCGCAATTCAGCCAAATGAGTGGTTCCAACTTCCCCAGGGGCTTCCATCTCATCTTGGCTCCCAATGAGTTCAACTTCAACTTGAACAACTCATCAGGGTCTCCCTCTGTAGATGACAAACTCAATTCTGCCTCACCATTTAGCCCATCCCCGCTTCAGCCTCTTGCCACACCCACCGCAGATTGCCCACCTGTTTTCATGGCAAACAATATTAACCCTGGTGGGGTGCATTTTCCCAGACTGGCCAGCCCTCCTCCACCCCCTCTGGCGTCTACACGGTTTCAGCTGCCCCTGTTACCACCTCAGTCAGGCCGAGTGAACAACAGATCAACCCAATCTCAGTCCAGTCCTTCAGATCATTTCCCACCCTCCTATTCAAACAGATCCCAGCAGGACTTGGCACCAAGCGTTAGAAATCGGCCCAGCGCCAAAGAGGACACTTCCTGGAGGAGACATATGAGCCCAGAGATGGGAATGGAGGTGGACCCTCTGGTGGAGCTCTCACCCTCTTCACTGTCAGATGGAGGGGATCAGGCCGTGGGAAAGTCCTTCTCTGTCCAGGACCTCATTGGGATTCCAGAGGTTGATGGTCACCACAGCCTCTCAGCCAGCAGCAGCCAGGACTCATTGGCTGCAGAGAGTGAGATGGGAGGAGGTGGCTGGGCCGAGGCCGATCTCTTTATTGCAGATGGAGAAATGGAGAACTCAGTTCAGACTCGGCCCCCAGGCTTTGGCTTCCTAGCACAACCTGCTGCAAATTCCAATTTCTCCTCTGAACTTTTGAGGACAGGGACAGCAACAAGGGATGGCCTCGGCCTGCCGCCCAAATTGGGTGGTACAAAACCTTTCATTATGCCACATGTTCGGCTAAAACAATAAGTCGTGGACATGAACTCTTATTAGACTTGATCTTCTTGAAGGATATGAAGCTTGCTTAAAAGCTTTGTCTTATTTTTAAGTATTTTATTTTAGAAGATGGAAATGGGAGGTTGGAAAGGCAAGAATGCTTGGGGAATTGTTTTTATTTTTTTAAATTTGTTTTCATTTTAGATTTAATTTTATATATTGTTAAGTACTGATTTATTTAGGAAGAGAAAAAGAAGTTTCATACAGTGAACATACAGTGCCCTCCACTAATATTGACACCTGTGGTAAATGAAGCAATGAAGGCTGTGAAAAAATTGTCTTTTTTGATCATTTGTTTAAAACAAATTCACAAAAATAATCTGCTCTCATGAATATCAAACAATTGTAAACAAAACACAGGTTTATCCAAAAAATAATAATTTGTTAAATATAGGTGTGCAACAATTATTGGCACCATTTTAGTCAATACTTTGTACTACCTCCCTTTGCCAAGATAACAGCTCTTAGTCTTCTCCTATAATGCCTGATGAGGTTGGAGAATATACGGCAAGGGATCTGAGACCATTCCTCCATACAGAATCTCTTCAGATCCTTCAAATTCCGAGGTCCACGCTGGTGGACTCTCTTCGGTTCACCTCTCAGGTTTTCTATGGGTTTCAAGTCAGGGGACTGGAATGGCCATGGCAGGACCTTGATTTTGTGGTCACTAAACCATTTTTGTTTTGACTTTGATGTATGTTTTGGATCGTTGTCCTGCTGGAAGATCCAACCACGGCCCATTTTAAGCTTTCTGGCAGAGGCAGTCAGGTTTTCATTTAATATCTGTTGATATTTGGTAGAGTCCATGATGCCATGTATACTAACAAAATGTCCAGGTCCTCTGGCAGAAAAACAGCCCCAAAACATTAAAGAGCCTCCACCATATTTAAGGTACTTGGAGGTACTTTTCCATATGGCTACCTCTCTGTGTGCACCAAAACCACCTCTGGTGTTTATTGCCAAAAAGCTCTATGTTGGTCTCATCTGACCATAGAACCTGATCCCATTTGAAGTTCCAGTAGTGTCTGGCAAACTGAAGACACTTGAGTTTGTTTTTGGATGAGAGTAGAGACTTTTTTCTTGAACCCCTTCCAAACAACTTGTGGTGATGTAGGTGACTTCGGATTGTAGTTTTGGAGACTTTCTGACCCCAAGACGCTACTAACTTCTGCAATTATCCAGCTGTGATCCTTGGAGATTTTTTGGCCACTTGAACCATCCTCTCCACATTGCGTTGAGACAATATAGACACGCGTCCAATTTCAGGTTGATTCATAACATTTCCAGTTGACTGGAACTTCTTAATTATTGCTCTGATGGTGGAAATGGGCATTTTCAGTGCTTGTGCTATTTTCTTATAGCCACTTCCCATTTTGTGAACCTTTTGCTGGACATCACTGCTATATTCCTTGGTCTTACCCATTGATATGAATGACTAAGAGAACTTGGCCTATGTGTTACCCCTGTGAAACAGGAAGTCAATGTTGAACAATTTCCTGTTCCTAGTCACCCAGATGTACTAAAAAAAATGTCAAATATCAATGGGAATATACTGCAAATATATTTTTCTCATATGAATTCATAGGGGTGCCAATAACTGTTGCACACCTATATTTAACATTTAACAAAGATATTATATATATATATATATATATATATATATATATATATATATATATATATATATATATATATATATATATATATATATAAATTTGTGTTGTTTGCAATTGTTTGATATCCATGAGAGCAGAGTATTTTTGTGATTTTTTTTTTTTAACAAAAGATTAAAAGGTTAAACAATACAGACAATTTTTCACAGCCTTCTTTGCTCATATTTAACAAGGGTGCCAATATTAGTGGAGGGCACTGTACATGAAGACTATTGCATGCAGTGTGTTTTTTTTAAAGCACTGTATTATTAGTTTATCCTAACAAGGGAAATCCGCAACATAATGAAATGGCGCTTTCTCACATACTATTCCTTTGCTTAGTTCAGATAAATGAAATTGACACTTTTCGTTAATTTCCTTTTGGGTCGTGTTCCATTTCACATGTCACAACAAAAAATACCTTGCATGTGGAGACAGGTAGGATTGGAAATGTACTTTATATTGGATGGCTATTTCATGTAAATGGGTCAAATCAGGGTTGAATTGTGTTCTCAAGTCAATCGCACTGCACTAGGATTCACTCACTTGGTCTCAGACTGGCCATTTTGGTCCACACCTAAGTGCGATTGCTGTGTTCACACTTGCCTAAACACACCACATAGGTAAAAGTGCCATAACTTAAAAAATTATTGCATGTCTCTAATAAAAAACTAAAGAAGGTATTGCGTATGTTGCACATCAGGACCACAGGAACTGATGAAACTGGAAAGGAAGGTTTATGAACAAGTTGGCTTGACAATGTCATTTTTTCATTTTAGATGCTAATGGTTTCTAAAGATACCAAATAAAACCAAAAGGGAGTGGTATGAGTAGGACCAGCTCTAGAGGAAGTATCGGGGAGCCATCGGGGCTATGAAACATGAAGAGCCGAATTTGAAAACTCAGGTCAACTGATTTGGCAATGTTTTTCGGGATGTTTACGTGTAATCAAAAGTTAAATTACAAGAATAGATGCGGGACACCGTTTGAGGCAGCAGAAGGAACGGGGATTCATCACTTAGAGGTTTCTCAGTAAGACACAAGGTGTACAGTATGTTCGTCTGATTTTGGATACAGTGGAAAGCAAAGACTCTACAGTTTTGGGAGGGTTTTTTTGTGTTTGTATGATAAAATCTCACAAAAAACCTAAACTGGAGAAGATGACAAACCTGCCAAGCTTCACCCAAGCCCAAATAGTTAAATTAGGTTAGTAGCATAGTGAAGCCACGCCAAGAAATAAAAGCCTAGTGTCAATGGAAAACAATGACAAAATAAATGCTTCAAGCTAAGTAGAATGAAGGAGCTGTTGGCTATCCATACTATTCATTTGTCCTAGATGCATCTTGCATGAGCAAATCTGCAGCAGACTCTGAGAATGCAAGGTAAGCAGAGAGAAGGTAATAAACTCTGATTTATGAAGGAATCAAATCTCAAAATGCAAAGCACATTAATCCGTTTTAAACAGATGATACTGTTTTGTGCCTCAATAGTATTTATTCATATTTATTACTATTTATTGTTTATCACTTATGTGGCTGCTTTTTCTGATATTTGAACGAGCCACACACATATCCTCAATAAGACCATCATGTTAATGACTTTAATCCCCCTCTTTGCCCCCTATGAAAAGAAATCCTAGAACCTCCTCTGAGTATGAGAAGCCCGCTGTTGTAAAATTATAGAAATAACAGTAATACTGTAAAAATAGAAATGGCTATAACAAATTCCAACTGTTATTCGTTATATTCTAAAAGGAACGGACACTGTTACATATCCTATAACATATAGTATGCTATATTTATATATAGATGCTATATTGTGGTTTTGTCAAGCCAACTTAAAACTTCTTTCTCAGAAAAAAATTGTTTGTTTGTTTTTTTACATCTTTTAAATGTTACATTACCTTGTGAAGTATTTTATTTTTCTTTAGATATAATAGGTCCCGGACATATTGAAGGGTACCTTTGCTGTTGAACACTGTACAGTTTTGATTAAAAAAAAAAATGATAATAATTAAAATACTGAGTAGAGCATAACTAGCATCAACTAGTTTACTGTCTCCTGTTCTGTTCTCATCTGCAAATCTTTTCCAAGGGAGTGATACAGGTTCTCTAAAGCCATGTGCCACAGTTTTCTGGCATATCATAACAGACTTGCTAATGCTGACTATTAGCCACAACTTGCTAACTACGTTCATTTGGTGTTAGCCTTGATAACACTATTGTGTTCTCTATTATTTATAAGAGCTTCTAATTATTACTTATGTATTATATTAATGGCTGGAATATTGTTGCAAAAAATACCCGATGCCCCTGACCACCTGAGGTGCATACTGTATGTACATCATTAGTAGTGACAGCTTTTGGGGACAGCTAAAATCAACACTGCGGTTAGAGGTAGCTACCACTGATAAATATTTCAATACTGAGCAGTTATAAAATAACCACTCTTTAGTGGACCACTTCAGCATAGGGTTATAGTTTTACAAATAAGTGCATACACAACTGAGGTGGAGTTTCTCTCAGGTTAGCCATTTAGACTGCTAGCTATTTTTTGTGAAATGATCATCTGTTAACATGTTCAGCTGGTGTAAGCTAAGTGTTTCAGAATACTTCTGAACTGCAGTTTGAAAAGCAACTGTCAGCCATTAAGTGTCATGAAATGGCGTTTCAAACATGCAGCTGTTGGTGTTTAGCATGATAGCTTGCAAGCTAGCAGGAGGAAGTAAGGTGTATAGAGGAGTAAATCCAGATAAGTAAATACAAAAGTCTGTCAAGTCTCATGTATTTCAAAATATGTTTGCTACTCAAGAGCATATTTTAGCTTATTAACAAAGTTCATGCTAGTCATTTCTAATGATAATAAATAATATGGTAATGTTCCATGTGTTTATAACTATATAATAATAATAATAATAATAATAATAATGGGGGGGCATGATGGCTTGGTGGTTAGCACGTTACCTCACACCTCCAGGGTTGGGACTTTGTTCGAAGTAGTATCTGAGTTTCCTCCAGATACTCCGCTTTCCTGTCCTAGTCCAAAGACATTGGAAGAGATTGGCATTACTGAACCATAGCGTGTGATTGTGCCCTGCGATGGGTTGACTCAAGGGTGTCCCCCGCCTTGTGCCCCAAATTCCCTGGGATAGGCTCCAGGCTCCCTGCAACCCTGTGTAGGACAAGCGGTACGGAAAATAGATGGATGGATAATACTACTACTAATAATATTAATATATTTTCCAGGCAACATAGCTAAACTCCACTTGCCAATCTTGTTTGTCTACATGCAGCAACTGATTCAGATGTTAGTCTGCTTCATCCAGAAGTTAAACTTAAACAGCGACAGAAAATTTGACAACAGCAACAAAAAATGAGTGCTGAATGTTGTTGTTATTGTTTTTATTATTATTGTTTATCCATGTTATATGAGCTTATGGAGACCTATATGTCCATATGTTAAAGTACATGAGTGCAAGTGCAAAGTATTTAGCTCGTGCTTTCTCAAGGTGCGAAGGGAGTCTCAGTAAAGTGCGCTAGCTAGGGTAGGTTCATGCATACAGCCAGAAAAGACACTAAAAGCTACATCACCACACATCAGCTCAATACAGACCAATGTAAAAAATAAATAAATTAATTAATAAATCCTTGACAACAAGAAGCAAAAAAGACTGATTGCGCTTGCATGCCGGATCACATTTGCAACATTAGCTACATGGCTGGTCAGGACTGGGAACTGGGAAAGGTTCTCAGACTATTGCACATTAAGCAGAGAAGATAGAAACAATCACTTTTCCTCTCCTTAATCTAAGTTCTAGTATAAGGTGCTGATAAATATCCACAGAACATCAACTTACAATTCAGACTAGAAACATGAAACCATAAATACAGTGGTACAATATATTAATTAACATCATTGTCTGAGCGGTTGTGGGTTTTTTCCTTCTTCTACTCTTGCGATGCATTGTGATAATTTGCCAGGCTTTGACTATTAAGCTAAGGAGCAGATGGACGACGTGGATTCTGCTGTGGCTGACTCGAGAGGTTGCAGCCCTGCACAATATTCATTTGTTCTTCTGGGCCTTCTGGGCAGACTTGGTGATCTTGCCTGAAGTGGGCGTCTTCTTCTCCACGCCCTTAATGACGCCCACTGCCACCGTCTGACGCATGTCACGTACAGCAAAGCGCCCTTGGAGAGTGAAACCAAATAACGATGTCATTATTCACACTTGGGGATCACTTCAATAAAACAAAAAGAAAACTGAAAGAGAGAGTACATACCGAGAGGAGGGTACTCGGAGAAGCTCTCCACACACATGGGCTTGCCCGGGATCATGTCCACAATGGCAGCATCACCAGATTTGAGTGATTTGGGGTTGTCCTCTAGCTTTTTTCCTGAACGACGGTCAATCTTCTCCTTCAGCTCAGCAAACTTGCAGGCGATGTGGGCCGTGTGGCAGTCCAGCACTGGAGCATAGCCAGCACTGATCTGGCCAGGGTGGTTCAGGATTATGACCTTCATATAGATGAAAAACAGTAGATAAAACTACCCAAAAGGGGATGGTTCTCTTCCAAGAAATAATGATCTTGTCTTTCTCAGTAGCTAATACTGTTGTCCGATTTTGGTGATCTAACTTGGTTTAGGTTTGCCCAGTTTTCAGTCCTCCTGATGACAACTTGAAAACATTACCAGCTATGAGATATCAGCATGAAAGCTTGCAAGCAAGCATGGAAGCTATTATTCAGCTCCTTTTTAAAGTTTGGATTCAAAAGGCTACTAAACAGAAATACGTGTTGTATTCACCTGTGCAGTGAAGGTAGCAGCTTCCTGTGGAGGGTCATTCTTGCTGTCTCCTGCGACGTTCCCACGACGGATGTCCTTAACGGAGACGTTTTTCACGTTAAATCCCACGTTGTCACCAGGCAACGCCTCAGACAAGGCCTCGTGATGCATTTCTACAGACTTAACCTCAGTGGTCACATTCACAGGGGCAAATGTCACAACCATGCCAGGTTTCAAGATGCCGGTCTCAACACGACCAACTGGGACTGTTCCAATACCTGTGAAAGAGAAGAAAGCTTAGAAAGCTAAGTGCTATCTCTGATACATCATCTTCGACTGCAGCATTGCAGACTTTGATAACATTTGCAGTGTGATCGGCTGCTATGATTTTCACATTGATGACTAAAAGAAATCCTCCTGTCTGGGCTGACAAATGTGTTTCCTCACCTCCAATCTTGTAAACATCCTGGAGTGGGAGGCGCAGTGGTTTGTCAGTTGGCCGGGTTGGAGGCTGAATGGCATCCAGAGCCTCTAATAGAGTCGTTCCTGAGACACTCCCTTCCTTGCGGTTGATCTTCCAGCCCTTAAACCAGGTCATCTGTGAAAAGCGTACACGCCAATACCAACCATACAGAGTCTGTTATGTAATTGAGACATTTGCTATACCATATTAAATGTGACATCATGGTACATCTTTGATATCTGTATGCATAAGTTTGAGCAATAATTGCAATTATTCATGCACAGCATTTTACTAACATTTGGGCTAGCCTCGAGCATGTTATCTCCGTTCCAGCCAGAGATCGGCACAAAGGCCACTGTTTCAGGGTTGTAGCCAATCTTCTTGATGTAGGTGCTGACTTCCTTCACAATCTCCTCATAGCGCTTCTGGCTGTAATTAGGTTCTGTGGAGTCCATCTTGTTGACGCCCACGATCAGCTGCTTCACACCGAGCGTGTATGCCAGCAGGGCATGCTCTCGGGTCTGACCGTTCTTCGAGATGCCGGCTTCAAACTCGCCCACGCCTGCTGCCACAATTAGCACGGCACAGTCCGCCTGGATCACAGATAGAATAGGAGAAGACATTCAATATTCTGCTATGTAATCATAGACCTATTTACCAAGGTATTATACTACAAAATTCACATGTATTTCCAAGAACCAGACCTGGGAGGTACCAGTGATCATGTTCTTAATAAAGTCTCTGTGTCCAGGGGCATCAATGATGGTGACGTAGTACTTGCTGGTCTCAAACTTCCAGAGGGAGATATCAATTGTGATGCCCCGCTCCCGCTCAGCCTTCAGCTTATCCAGAACCCATGCATACTTAAAAGAACCTTTACCCATCTGAAAAAAAGCCACCAGAGTTCATACAAAAACTCTCTGTAATATTTTTTAGTGAATGAAATCTTTAAAAATGTAACATTTCAACATTAAATACATGAACTATTCAACATTCTGATCTGAGTGTTTCACCTCAGCAGCCTCCTTCTCAAACTTTTCAATGGTCCTCTTGTCGATGCCACCACACTTGTAGATGAGGTGCCCAGTGGTGGTGGACTTCCCAGAGTCCACATGGCCAATGACCACTATATTGATGTGCAGCTTTTCCTTTCCCATAGCTTTGAGTTTGTAGAATAACAGAAGGGTAATAGAGTCTACAGTAAGACACAAATTGAATGATTAATTGTACACACTATAATTTATTCATAATATGATGATTGCCAAATAAAGAACAATCAGTTGTTACTGTCCATGAGATGATAAAAAGAGACTGGAAATCCATTAAAATAAGATATATATAGCTGCCAAACCAGTGGCTGAGGTTGTCAAGCTCATAAACCATTTGCCAGCTTGTAAAAGCTATTTTTCAGCTTCTTTTTAATTGACTAAACTGATCAATAAGTGTTAGAGATTTTCTAATTGCCATGCTGTTATGTTATTGTCATTGTCTTTAAAATAGCTTGTTTACAATGTAGAAACAGTAGCAGTATTTCCTTTCTAGCAGCTGGTAAATATGGTCTACCAACTAGACCAGCTCTGCCTGTGTTTTGTCTTCTGGTAGCTGGATTTTTTTTCCCTGCAGGAATGTGAAAGTATAACATAAATTGTCCACTGATATCATGGAAATTATGTTTTGTATGACTTTGTATGTCTGCTGTGAGGATGCTGGTAACAAATCCTACAGATATTCATACCTTTATCTTAGACGTCGGCATTACATTATATCAAAAATAGGAAAAAATATGGTATTCCCTAATACTGGGACCTACATAAAAGCAGCAACAATATAAGATCAGTAGATATCAAGCTAATTGGGACATTTTTTTCAGCCTCCATAACTGGCAAGCTTAAAAACTGGTTGGTGATGTATTTTTGGTGAAAGCAGTTTGGATTTATCATGACCAGTTACGAATATCAGTTTGAGTAGTCACCAAATGACTAGCTCCTCACTATACAAACAATGTAATGTACCCTCAATGAATAACAGCGGTCCTTATAAGGAACAATCTTCAAATAATCTTTACAATACTTATTTCGTGGTATATATATATATATATATATATATATATATATATATATATATATATATATATATATATATATATATATATATATATATTTTTTTTTTTTTTTTTTTTTTTTTTTTTTTTAAATGTAGCTTGAGGTACACCACCCCAGAGACTGCTATTTTGGTTTTCCTTGTAGTAGAAATTATACACAAATTAAACATTTGGGCCTTTTCGAGCCATGGCTTCAGAATATCTTGATATATTTGAATTTAGCACTGGATATGCTCATAAACAGTCTTCCTTGAACAAAAGCCTTAATAATAGCAGAAAGCTGAAAATTAGCCGGCCATGTTTTCCCTCAGTCGTTGCGTTGTCTAGGTAACAAGCGCGCGAGCCACCTATGCGGCAAATTCTAATCCGAATCAAACCAAGCGGGCGCGCGCTTTACGGCTATTCTATACACCGAAACACGGTTCGACGTCATGCATCGTGGTCCAAATCACCTGCTTACAGCCTGTCTAACGGCAATTACATGTCAATGTTAACAGTCATGTATAGACACGTCACATGACGGTGAGCATGCAAACGGCACTGCGCCGCGCGCATCATTACAGCCGCAACATGGCGCGCGAAGACGATAACGTTTTAAGGTCGTGTTAAAAAACAAAACAAAACAAAACAAAAAAAACAACAACAGCAGGAGCGCTTCATTTATTTCCTCCCTAGAAATAAAGGCATCGAATCAACACCTTACATGCTGCGTTCACATTCTCTCTCTCTCTCACACACACACACAGTAAAATACAGGGCAGTTTAAACCGGAGAGACGAGTAACAACGTCGCACAAAAACGTTCATATATGTGAAAGGATGCTGTATTTATGTAATTTCCGACCTTGAGGGCGATGCTGGAGGCCTGACGCAGTAGCAGCGCGGATATACTGGTCTGTTCCCTCAGATACTGTACAGAGGCTTGGATACCGCCAATGACGTCTCTTAGAAGAAACAAGCTGTAATACTTGTGTCCTCCAGCAGATGGCTGGAGAAGTACAATGAGAAATACAATGGGAGATTAGCCCCAGAGAAACATCGGTAACCTGTGTACTTGTTAAGAGTAACTAAAACACACAAAACAGAATAAAGAAAATGTATTTAACAGTTAAACCTCACAAGGTTTTGACAACCACAGGCTTACCTTCTAGTCATCCCATACAGAAATCTGATATATGAACATATATGTCCATATATCTGAGAAAGGTTTTCCTATATGTTACATGTGTAGTCAGATATGATCAAAACATAACCACTTTGGATATATGGTGACGTATGTGTGCCCTCTATATGTCAAAATTGTATGTGTTGCCCATACATGTAAATACATGTAAATGCAGGGAAACAAAACATATAGCTTACATATGGTCATTTTTGCAATTACTTTTTAACCAGCTGATTCCAAGGTAATTTATAGTGGATATATTTAGTCAATTACCTTCAATTTCCACATGAAGTAGTTCATTACACACACCATTCTAGTCAAGCATCAAACATACCTGTGTCTCATAGCAAATGAATAATGGTCCAATGATAGCCAACATTAATCATATGGTTCATACACTCTCAGAAATAATGGTACCAAACTGTACTTTTCTTTGTCACTGGAGTGGTAGCATGACGGATATGTACAATATGTAACTGGACCTTAAGGACCTTTTTAATGCTTTAGTCTTAAAGCTAATTAAAGGTACACCGCATGCACCTTCCCAGGTTAAAAAAAAAAAAAAGGTACTAATGGTAACCTTTGGTGGTACCACAACAGCAACAAGGACAAGTACAGTTTGATAAGTTTATTTCTGAGAGTGTATAGTCATGAAATGAGTGGGATGCCTCTGAATCTAAATATCTCACCCCAAACAATTCTGCACATATTTGTTGCATTCTTGAGCTTTTAGACCCAAATTCGAAATGTCATAAGAAACTTTAAATCTTGCCCACAATTCATTTGAACTGACACGAATGATCTTAAACACAGATTGGTAATTTATGTATTTCTGGAAACACTATAGGCTATAACTTTAAGGTAGGCCCTGTACACTTTGTGTACACTTTGTTGTATAATACAGTTCATGCATATATTCTGTGTTGTATCTTAGTTAAATGAAGTTTTATGGTAAATTATGTAGGCTAGGTAAATTATTGTATCAGAAACTGATAGAGATTTGCATGTGCTTAAAAATGAAAAATAAATAAAAACATAAATGTCTCAAAAAAGACACTGATAAACACAATTCTACATAAATAGGTCACAAAAATATGAATTTTGTTTCTATTGGTAAGGCTATTGACGTTTTCATTAGCTTGTTTCTGAAATTATGTAACCAGTTCTTTAATTTCTTTATTCTTTTTGTAATTGCAATTCAATTACAGTTACATAAATTATTGTATTCAATTATGTATTTCTACAGTTTTCACTTTTAGGCTATTTATACAAATTATGTATGTACAGATACATAAATAATACATTATATATATATATATATATATATATATATATATATATATATATATATATATATATATATATATATATATATATATATATACTTATTGAGTCAGCTATTATTGCTTGAATTGTTTTACTTATTTTTCATTTTGGCTGATTTGGTCATATAGGAAAATTAAATGAAAAATGGCTTTTATATATATATATATATATATATATATATATATATATATATATATATATATATATATATATATATATATATATATATAATAGCCTGAATCTGCAGTACATATGTTTTAAAAGCACTGATTATAATGTTTAATATATAATTCTCCCAGCAGATGGTGTAATTTATTTATGTCTCTCTCTCTCTCTCTCTCTCTCTCTCTCTCTCTCTCTCTCTCTCTCTCTCTCTCTCACACACACACACACACACACACACACACGCGTTTTTTTTATTTCTTTATCATGAGAACTTTAAACATCTGGAACTTTAAACAGTTAGGTATAAAATATTCTTTAGGGATATTTGCTTCTATTATTTCCCTCTATCAATACCTTATCTCTAAGAAGCTGTATCTATGTCATAAAGCGGTCTGAGGTCTTGAACAATATATGTAGGGCAGCTTTTGGCACGTTATTTTCTTTCTTTTTTTTTAATCTATAAGAATGTGTTATGTCAATGTCGTCCAGCTGTTGGCGCCAGAATTTCCCTTCATGTGTAGTCACATAGAATGTACCTTTAAGCTCACATTTTATATATAATGCCTTATGAATCTGGTCCCAGTGTGCAGCCTTAGGTTTTTGAGGCAGATGACAATTTGAAAGCTGAAGACCCAAATAAATACATAGTAAGAACAGAAAGTACATATCAGAAAATACAGAGAAAACAGGCCCATTTCTGTAAAAGCTATTCAAACTACAATCACATCCTTACTCAGCACATTGTTTAGTATCAAAATAACTCAGGTGTTACACAAAGTTTGAAATCAAAATGGTATGATATGGTGATTCATATGTTAATATAGATATAGTTAAATATTTACATATTTAGTATTTGATATGTACAGTATATACTGTAAAGCTCAATCCAACTGATTATATTTGGGGTCTAAAGAATACTGAGAATTGTTGTTTTTGAGTTTTGTTTTGGCTGATGTTTTATTTCAACTTTTATTTAAAACACTGGCTTTAGTTACTTCTAAGCCTTACTTATAAAAATATCTGACTTGTCCTACACCCCCACCCAAATTGTAAGTTGCAGACCACAAGGAGGCCTCTGGGAAAGCCTGAACTAAGAAAACAAACATGGATTCACTGTCCCTTAATGATAAAATATTCATTCATCTGTAGTAACCACTTTATCCTGGTCACATGAACACTGGGCACAGAGCAGGAATACATCCTGGATGGGATACCAGTCCATCACATGGCACCAGGGGCGATTGAGTGTAGCCAGCATGATTTGGGAGGTTGGAGGAAAACAGAGCACCCAGAGGAAAGTCACAAACATGGGGAAATCATGTGAATCTCCACCTAGACAGTAACCCTAGCTGAAAATCAAACCCAGGACCCTGGAGGTTGTGAGGTGGCAATGCTACCCACTGCACGACCATGCCATGGTGGCTCAGAGATCCTGTGTGACTGCTTATACTGGTTATAGTTAGAAACGGGCCTGCTTACTCTCTATGTGCTTTGCATGACCTTTGCTAAAGGTCTCTGAAGAGAAGCAAGTGGTTTGAGATGATAAACAGAAACACAGCTGCTTTCCACTGCATCAGCCAGCTCCACACACCAAACACAGACACTCCAAGATGGAAAAGTATCACTCGTTCAAGGCTTGGTGTGCTTCCCGGCTTTTAAAGTAGCTGTAAACTCAGAGATTAGAACCAGTGGAGAGAAACTGAACTCACACCAAGTATGTATTAATAAATATCAAGCATTCATTACAATCAATGTAAGTTCACTGACATTAGTGTGTATAATTCAGGTGTATAACTATCAAATCAGTTCTGTGATCACAGATTATCAAGTCATTTAATTTTTTAAATAACCAAAACACACACACACACACACACACACACACACACACACACACACACACACACACACACACACACACACACACACACACAAAGAGTATTAAAAGGAATGGGGAACAGACATTTTGCTTTACAAAATAACATGGATGTGTATTTACAAATTGCTTTTGACACTGTATACAGTATTTTATAGGACCATGTTTTATGAAAATGTTTCAGATGATGGCTTAAATTAGTCACGTTGTGGGAGTATCTTTGTTATCCGTGATTCGTGTTATGCTAAAGAAGTCCTCAGTGATTAAATCTGCAGCACCCGTGGCCCGGAGTGTGTGGGAATTGGGTGAATATTGGGAGATAAAATAGATCACCATCTGTCCGAGAACATGGTGCCAAGAAAACTTATCAGACTGCTCTTCGAAAGTTTTGGACTATGTCCCAAATCGCATACTGCCATATTGCATGTTAAAAATTGTATGCAAACTATTTTTACATAATATTTTGTACAGTATTAGCTGTTGTCCCAACACTTCCATCTGTCAAGAGTCTGGTAGTGATGTCTTTATTTGCTAATATTATGTTTATCCTAAATGGTTGTTCATCCTACTGTATATATACTTTTCTTCTTCCCATGAGCTTTAAGAAATGCGGATGATGCAACTTCGTGTGGAACATATGACTTTTGGAAAATTCCTAATATTTCACAGGTAACAGTGTTGAGGGATTAAAAATTAAAAAAGGATGGATTCATGGACAAGAATGTTTCAAGCACAAGATGTTAAACAGATTCACAATTTAGTTCTTTCACAATTCACAAAGTACTTATGATTACGTATGAATATGTTTCAAGATAAAGTGTAGTTATATACAGTGAGGGAAAAAAGTATTTGATCCACTGCTGATTTTGTACGTTTGCCCACTGACAAAGAAATGATCAGTCTATAATTTTAATGGTAGGTGTATTTTAACAGTGAGAGACAGAATAAAAACAAAAAAATCCAGAAAAACGCATTTCAAAAAAGTTATAAATTGATTTGCATTTTAATGAGTGCAATAAGTATTTGATCCCCTATCAATCAGCAAAATTTCTGGCTCCCAGGTGTCTTTTACACAGGTAACGAGCTGAGATTAGGAGCACTCTCTTAAAGGGAGTGTTCCTAACCTCTGCTTGTTACCTGTATAAAATACACCTGTCCACAGAAGCAATCAATCAATCAGATTCCAAACTCTCCACCATGGCCAAGACCAAAGAGTTGTCCAAGGATGTCAGGGACAAGATTGTAGACCTACACAAGGCTGGAATGGGCTACAAGACCATCACCAAGCAGCTTGGTGAGAAGGTGACAAAAGTTGGTGCGATTATTCGCAAATGGAAGAAACACAAAATAACTGTCAGTCTCCCTCGGTCTGGGGCTCCATGCAAGATCTCACCTCGTGGAGTTTCAATGATCATGAGAACAGTGAGGAATCAGCCCAGAACTACACAGGAGGATCTTGTTACTGATCTCAAGGCAGCTGGGACCATAGTCACCAAGAAAACAATTGGTAATACACTACGCCGTGAAGGACTGAAATCCTGCAGCGCCCGCAAGGTCCCCCTGCTCAAGAAAGCACATGTACAGGCCCGTCTGAAGTTTGCCTGAATGATTCAGAGGAGAACTGGGTGAAAGTGTTGTGGTCAGATGAGACCAAAATCGAGCTCTTTGGCATCAACTCAACTCGCCATGTTTGGAGGAGGAGGAATGCTGCCTATGACCCCAAGAACACCATCCCCACCGTCAAACATGGAGGTGGAAACATTATGCTTTGGGGGTGTTTTTCTGCTAAGGGGACAGGACAACTGCACCGCATCAAAGGGACGATGGATGGGGCCATGTACCGTCAAATTTTGGGTGAGAACCTCCTTCCCTCAACCAGGGCATTGAAAATGGGTTGTGGATGGGTATTCCAGCATGAAAATGACCCAAAACACACAGCCAAGGCAACAAAGGAGTGGCTCAAGAAGAAGCACATTAAGGTCCTGGAGTGGCCTAGCCAGTCTCCAGACCTTAATCCCATAGAAAATCTGTGGAGGGAGCTGAAAGTTCGAGTTGCCAAACGTCAGCCTCTAGACCTTAATGACTTGGAGAGGATCTGCAAAGAGGAGTGGGACAAAATCCCTCCTGAGATGTGTGCAAACCTGCAAAACTACAAGAAACGTCTGACCTCTGTGATTGCCAACAAAGGTTTTGCCACCAAGTATTAAGTCGAAGGGGTCAAATACTTATTTCACTCACTAAAATGCAAATCAATTTATAACTTTTTTGAAATGCATTTTTCTGGATTTTTTTTTTTTTGTTGTTGTTGTTGTTATTCTGTCTCTCACTGTTAAAATACACCTACCATTAAAATGATAGACTGATCATTTCTTTGTCAGTGGGCAAAATCAGCAGGGGATCAAATACTTTTTCCCCTCACTGTATATATATATATATATATATATATATATATATATATATATATATATATATATATATATATATATATATATATATATATATATATATATATATATATATATATATATATATATATATATTTGTAGGTTTTATAAATGGTTTAAGTTTACCTGACACATGTACATAGATTGTTGTGAAGGAAGTTTTAATCATGTTTAAAATGTCTTTTACCTTTAATTTTTATTTAATTTCTGGAATTACTCGCCTGATCTAATGAAAATGTACCAGTTTAAGCAAATGATGAGAACTGTTGAAATTTCATGCAAATTAAGTTAGATGTACTTCTAGTTACAGGAGTCAATGTAAGTCAGTGTAATTTGGCAATGATTGTTAACAGTATACTCAAAAACATATATGTATTACTGCATCATTCTAAGCCCAGAATGAAGAAATATTAATAGGAGTCAATAGCTTTAACAGTGGTGGTCCATAATATTATCAATAATTTGTCTAAAACCTGGGCTAGACTGTAAAGTGATACCTATGTGAGTTGTCACTTTAAAGGTGTTTCACACCACATATCACATTTATTAACTTTACACATATTTCACAGTAAAAAAAATGTATTTTTATATATTTGATAGGTCTTTGTTTTAATATTCAAGTCTTATCAACCCTTCCCACTTTCATGTTTCACAGGTCACATGATTTACTCTTTTTTTCTTATTTTCATGGCTGTCGTTGAAACAGTTCCTTCAGAAACTAGACACTTGTTGGCTTATCAAAGACTGCTGCATAGTAACAGGCATTTACGAGGAGTTGAGATTTATGATGGTGTGTGTTTATTGTAGAAGCCTTCCAGGCAAACCCAGAACTTTAGCATTGTGTGTGTGTACAAACAGCAGTACATACTGTATATAACCATTCCCCTGGACATTATTACTTTCTCATGCTGTAATGTAAATGAGTGATTTGTGAGGAAGAAACACATATCAGCGTCAAGAATCCGAATCTTCCAAATTTATCCTTCTCACAAACTCGCTCCCTCTTTCTTTCCCTCTCTTTCTTTCACTGCCACTATGATTGGGTGATATTTTTATAAATCTAGGTCCGGAGGCCACCTGGGGAAAACAGCACCAAATTCAGGCCATGAAACAAACCCAGGCCAAGTACAAAGGATGTCAGTAATATATTATCAACCCATAGCTCCCCACCAGTGAATAACTAGAAGCAAGGCATTATTAAAAGAAAAGGAAAGAAAGAAAGAAAGAGAAGAAAAAAGATTACATTAGTGGAAGCAAATCCAGTCAACTTGGATATCAGTGCAGCTTGACAGGCATAAAGTTGGACTCTTCTTTTAAAAAAAATAACGGTAAGAGGTGCATTTGCTTGTTTTTGCTTCGCTAATGTACTTTGAATTTCTGGCATGGTTCTATTTTTAACATGGAATGTGTTTTGAGCTTATGTAACCAAAATAACTGTTTTTTTAGGCATGCATAAAAAAAATTTAAAAAACGGTTTGGGAGTCACGGTTACAGTGCAGCAAACTAAATTACATGATCCCAGATTGGTAAAAATCTGAAAATTGTGATGCCCTTCATTTCTGACCTGAGATCAGTTTTGTGAAGTGTGAGATTAAATTTTTGGGCTGAGGGAACTGAGTTAAGGTATAAAATCTGTGTGTGGAGCAGATTACTTATGGCATTTTCATCTATGCATATAAATATTCAGGATTCAGTGATGAAGTAAACTCTTTTGAAGGAGTCAATCATTCACCTCTTAAATATTATCAACATTAACTTAAAGCGTTGGTTTTACATGACTACATAGCTCACTCAGGCTCTGTGTGTTTTATATGTTTAAACCCAAAGCTGTGGTAGTACAGGTCTGTTTCTAAGGAGCACTGATTGACAGGGGATCAGTAGAGATAATCTACTCTCAATATGTAACGGCTGTAAAATGCCATCTGTTAGAGGATTCACTCTCTCACACTCTCCCTCACACATGCTTAAAGTTCCCTGCAAGCCATGAGTCATGGAAAGGCTAACGTACGCTTCAGCTACACCAAAATCTATTACTAATTTATCATGTTTTTGTTACAAAATTACTGTTCAGCATTTGCTTGTGTAGTTTTGCCCTAGTGTAACGAAGAATTCTATTTCACCCCATATATTTTCCTTAAATATAGGCGCAAATCTTTGAATAACTTCTTCAGATTACATTGTTAGCCTAGACTATATGGCCAAACTGTTGCCACAAAGTTGGAAGGACACAATTATATAGAATGTCTTTGTATGCTGAAGCATTACAATTTCCCTTCACTGGAACTATGAGACCCGAAACTGTTTCATCATGATAATCCCATGTGCACAAAGCCAGGTCCATAAAAACATGGTTTCCAAGCTTGAAGTGGAAGAAAGGTTGGCGTGAAGCCCTGACCTCAACCCTACTGAACACCTCTGGGATGAATTGGAACACTGATTGCATACCAGGCCTCCTCACTTGACATTAGTGCCTGACCTCACTAATGCTCTTGTGTCTAAATGAGTACAAATCCCTAAAGTCACACTCCAAAATCTAGTGGAAAACCTTCTCAGAAGAGTGGAGGTTATTAAAACAGCAAACGGGGTCCAGCTCTGTGTTAATGCCCATGGATTTGGAATGGGCCCATTAAATGGAACATTTTGTAAAATTTAAGACTCAAGGTGGAACAATTCTGTCATCAGGTTTTGGGGGCGTGGTCTATGAGGCAAAATGATAAATAATTGTGCTGAAAGGAAAAAAGAATTCCAGTTTTCTTAGATGGCTGCCCCAGAGCTGTACAGTGCTTGGCTACATGGTTCATATATATATTTTTTTTTTAATAAATGACTGTAAGTCCCACTGTGTCATAAACCTTATCAGAGAGTTTGAAGAACAGGACATGGTTTGAGGCAGATATTTTTTGGGATAACACTGACTTCCATTACTTTTTAGCTACAATAGCCTCATAACTTCATTGAAAAAAAAAGGAAATGTCAGACAGCAGCTAAAGCGCACTTCCAACATCCCCACAACTTATTAATCCTCTCGTCTCCTCTCGTCAGCCATGACCTAAATGTGTAGTAGAAAGACAAAAGCTCCTCCGTGTCAGTTCTGCTTTGGAAGAGTGGCTCAAGAGAAGATTGTACTTATTTCACTTGACAGTCCCAATCTCATGAGGCCCTTTTGGGAACCAAACATTTCACAAATAACCCACACATAATAGCACAAACTCCTCTGATACTGTACAGTCATTAAAGTGAGCCTGTTTTACTGCTTTGCTTCACAGAAATAAAGGAAACATAAAGAATACACTAGTTAAAAGGCTAACTTCAGTGGTTTTATGTCAAAATCTAGAGAACAGGCTTTTACAAAAGCTCCCAAGTATGACCTCTTTAGAAAGCTAAAACTTTTAGCCATACAACGAATATCTGGGGGAGCTTTTTCCCCTCTAAACGTCTAAACTCTATATAGATAACAAACACTACATGATGTTAAGGTATCAAATTGTTTAATTTACAATATGGACAAAAAAGTGATTTGTGATTAAGGATTCTACTTCCATAAAGTTCTTCGTTGTCTGAAACTTTTCCTTGTTCTTCAGGGTCCCTGAGCTCTGGTTACTGTCTATGTGGAACTTCTGTGCATGTTCTCCATCCCTGCATCTCAGTTGGCATAATTATACTATGTACTAAAAGTATGTACTCTTTTTTTTTGTGAATATGAATGTGAATATGTGAAGTACATACTTCTGAGTGTATATTAAAAAAGTATGCAAGTACTGGGACATACTAACATGTCATGTAATGGAAGAGAACGTTGTTGCCCATAAAAAGAAAACTCTCACCATAAACAAACTCCTCGTTGCATTTCAGCTTTTCTTCATTTATTATTCCTTATATAATTTACACTATATAATTGAATTTACTATTCCCTTGATTTATTTTTCCACATTTCCTTTACTCCTAAAATGCGTCCTTGAATTTGGTAAAGCAAACCGTCACAAAACTCTTTGTCCCTCGCGCAAGGGCAATATTAGCTGAAAAAATGTCCTCGGATCCACACTTCGAAAATTTACCAGAAACAGTAGACCATCCGGGCACTGTACAAATTCTCATCTCGGATACTAGTATGCCAATTGGGACGCAGGGAGAGTCTGCGTGGGTTTCCTCCAGGTTCTCTGGTTTCCTTCCACCTCCCCAAAACATGACAGTAGGGGGGATTGGCCATGCTAAATTGCTCCACATGGTATCCTGTGATGGACTGGTGTCCCATCCAGGGTGTATCCCCATCACATGTCCAGTGTTCCCAGGATCCACTACAAACAGGATAAAGCATTTAATGAAAATGAATGAATGAATGTATCCATTGCTTGTACGGATCGACATACAGTGCTGTGAGAAAGTATTTGCCCCATCCTGATTTCTTCTGTCTTTGTGTATATCTCATACTAAATAGTTTCAGAAATTAAAACAAAATCTAAGATAAAACAAAGGCAACCCGAGTAAATGCGAATGTTTTTAAACGGTAATGTTATTTATTGAAGCAAAAAAAGTTATCCAATACCAACTGAACCTGTGTGAAAATGTATTTGCCCCCGTAGTTACTAATTCCCCAAATCCATGAAACTGCATTCATACTGGGGTTCAGCTGGAACTAGACGCAACCAGGCCTGATTACTGCAAACCCTGTTCAATCAAATCGACACTTAAATAGAACTTTTCAACAGTTCTGGAGATCAGTCTGTGAAAGACTGATCTCCAGTTATCTGAAGCGTTTGGTTGCAGTTATTGCTGCCAGAGGTGGCACAAACAGATTTTAAGTTTAAGGGGGCAATTAGTTTTTCACCTGGGTGATAGGTGTTGGATAACTTCAATTAAAATAAATAAATAAATAACTGCATTGTGTGTTTACTCAGGTTGCCTTTGTTTTATGTTGTATTTCGTTTGAAGATTTAAAACTATTTAGTATGAAATATACAGAGAAATCAGTAACTACTTTTTCACACAACTGTAAAACCTTTTAAGGGTCTCGAAACAAACTGAATTTCGCTTTAGAGTGTTAGACTGAAGCTTTATACAGTCAAAATCCAGGCACAATCAAATGCATTAAACAATCAGGTTTCAAATCTGGCTTTTCCAAACTTTCCATTTCAAGCATTTTTAGCCATATTAAATTCTTTCTGTCACCTGTTGCTTTCAGAAAATCTTACTACAGTCCTCTACTACTAATTCTGTACCAGTTATGTTGGTGGAGCTAGCAGGCAAATTAGGAATCTTTCCCACGGCTTTCCCGGGAACTTTTTTTTTTTTTTCCCCCTCCGCGCCGCCGCGTTCCTACGCGCACACGCTCGCGCGCTCCCGATAAACCCACTCCAGCGGGAGCGCGCACTCGAGGATAAGGTTTGCTTTGCTCGCGAGCCGTGCACAGAGCGAAGGCTGCAGGCAGAGAGGCGCTGAAGGGCGTGACGTGAAGTTTGGTCTGGTCGCTTCTGAATGTGGATCATTTTGTCAGTTCCTCTTTGCTGATATGCATGGAGTTATGGTGAGTTTGATCGAGTTTTATTACCGCTGTCTGTGATATAAAGTGCGCTGTCGGTATCGATTTGTAGTGAATCCTTGTCAGAATTAAAAGACAGCTCGAGCTCGGCAACGGCGTCCCGGTTAACACCGGAGTCACACTAGTTTTAAAACAGACATGAACCGTATTGTACGTAGTTGTTTAGACACTTCAGTGAGATGAACTAAAGCGATAGATTTCTGAGGAGTAAATGACAAAATGTTACTTTGAATAAGTTTTGTCGTTTGTACTTGTTAAAGCATGTAAAACAAACAAATAAATAAATAAATACTTGCATAGTCATTAACCATTTAATAGCTCTAAAATAAGGTAAATACGCTAATGAGAAAGTCAGTCAGGTCGCAGTGGTTGAAGAACTAACACATTCAGTTGAAATTAATTAATCTTAACTGATATCTGGTGATATGTCTAAAAATGCATGTTTCTTTTCTTTAGGTAACAGCACCTCAGTGCAATGTGGTATTCTTCAAGAACCCCCTGCAAGTAGAAAACACACCAGTTCTTTTTAAGTCTGTGTAGAACATGCCACCAAAAAGCACATGAAAACTACAGGCTGATTTTGAGCCGGCGTATAGCTCGCACCCGTTTATATCCTTGGCCTATTTGTACGATTTGATTCACAGTTTGAAAATGCTCAAAAGTGAATCCAAAAGCGACCGAGTGCTACGGAGTGCCTCTCCTCACAGAAATGCATACAAATCAGACTTCCATTCCATCAAATGCTCCTTCGAGGGCCCATCCGTCCTTTACTCCTATGGAGGTAGCGAGGCGCGAGGCAGACCATCAGGGAGCCGGGTGAATGAAATCAAAAACATCTTTCTTCAAATGGATGCCCAGCAGCCACAGGACAGCGCAAACCAAACCAAACCTGGAACGGCTAAATTGCAACTAAGCTCCTCCTCGTACAGGTCTAGCATAGGAAGTGCCTCCAGCATGGAATCGGGCACCTCGGAAGGGGTACGAAAATCAGAGGACATCTCATTTGACAAAGTGGCACTGGCTGAGAAGTTTTCAGAGACTAGAAAGCTCTTTGAGAGTGGACTACCAACAGACAGAGGTGCGCTTGGTAGATCTGTCAGCCGATCTTCTGTGCGTAGCGTTTCAGAGGAAGGCAGGTGTGTGAAGAAGCTGACAGAAAAGACAGACCAGATTCAGATGAGAGGAGGACAACCAAAGGAAGACAAGGACAGAGGAAGATCTGAGCGTGAGACACCACCACATAAGCATATTGTGATGATGAAGAATGCAGGACCTATGTCCAGGAGACTGGAGAGCTTCATGTTAGACAGTGACAATGAGTCCTTGTCCGGCCCATCTGTCTCAACTCGTTCACAAAGTCCAAGTAGTCATTCCCAACCTCCATCGTCCCCAGACAGTGAGCATTCAGATCCACCTTTGTCACCAGATAGTGACAGTTCGCCCACAGCATACTCTCTGTGGCCTGAAAGCCCTTTTGGCCAGGCAGATGCAAACTTAACTTCAAAAAGTGAGTCCCAGTATTCGCCTACACCAATGAATGGAGTCTGTACTGAAGAAAGCCCTCACTGGAGTAGCCATGGCACAAATACTACAGTGGACAACGCTAATAAAACTTCAGTTTCCGTTGTCGCAACAGAACCAACTATTCTTTTTAAAAGCGAGAAGCGTCATCGTTTGTCTCTGAGCAGTGGTTCTGGCAGTCCTTCAGGAGATGGAAATGAATGTTTGGAACCGAATGTCTCCAAAGACAAGCAACACAAGGGGGAGTTTGGCTCCCCGAGTCTGTCTACAGTCCGAGCTGAGTTAGTGGTGGTCCATAATGAATCATCAGAGGGTGAGAGCAATGAGGAAGACCGCATTGCGGATGACGTTTTTGAGGAAGTAAAGAACGAGCAACCTCCCACAGATCTTCCATCCAAAAAGGAGCTCATAGACAGCAAGGGGGTCCAAATCATACATCATGAAGATAAATCAGGGCGGGACTTTAGGATAGGGGAGGAGAAACAGAAGAAGGGGATGGATGGAACAATGTTTGTAGAAAACAAGGATCAGGAAAGGCAGGAAAAATTGGCTGAGGATAAAAGTATGCACAAAGAGGAGCAGAAGGAGGAAGAGGAAGACAAGAAGGTGAAGGAGATAAAAGACCAGGGAGAGCAAGTGCAAGAGGAACTATGTCCACACAATGAGATGAAAGCCGAACAGAAAGTGAGGGAAGAGGAGCAATGCGGCATGCAGGACAAGCAAAGGGAAACCGAGGAGAATGTGGAAAATGATAGTGATGTGGTGAAAGAGGCATTGGAGGAAGAGGACGATGAACATGATGTTGAAGAAGTGACTGTGGAAGAGCGGCAACAGCAAGTGAATGAGGACTCTGCTGGGAAGAGACCTTTGATATGTGGGATTGAGAATGCTGCTTTTGTGGATGACAAGGAAAGTAAGTTGGACTATCAGCAAAAGGGACAGCACACTGGACCAGACTATGACCAATTCCAGGAATATGAGGAACTTCCAGGTCTCTCTGATGAAGAAGAACTCAGCCCAAGGAGGAAGATCAAATTCTCCACTGCTCCTATCAAGGTATGGCTAACTTAACCTTGTATTTTCAGGCCTGTATAAGCACTACTTGGCAGTAATAATAGGTGCAATCTGTGTTAAGTAGACATTTTGTGGAATACCTAAACAATTTGTATGACCTAGCTTACTAGCATTAATCAAAATACCTTGACAACATTTTCCAAAGGTCTGATTTTCTGTATTGGTCAGTCCCAGCACATTCTTTTGTTGGAAAAGTTTTCTTTGTGTGTTTATCTGTGTTCCTCTACATTTTTATACAAGATCTCACATGCTGGTAAAAGTGTTTTGAGTACCTACATGTTGTGCAACCGTGGCAGCCAAAGAGCTGGTTTGCCGTTCCTCTTTTTTCAATAGTACAGTGTACGAAAGAAGATCTGATTCTGGATCAGTAAATAGTGCACTCAAGTGTGAGGAAACAATCCACTTTTTGAATGAGGTCCTGTCTGAGCTTGCATTACTTCAGGCATGTCATTTTTTTGCCTCTGACAGTTAATATGGAAAGAGAGACTTGGAGGATGAAGGAGAAATAGCCTTGGGTGTAGTTTATTTCTGTGAACTTGACCTGTAATAAGGATTGGAATTGGCTACAACTTTTTCGCAGGTGGTAACCAAATGGTTTATGAGCATAAATATATGGAATTATCCTTCATGTTCATGAGGACTCTGAGGGTGTAGAAAAGTAAAAGTTCTTGGAGCAGTAATGCTGATGGGGTGAGACCTCAAAAAGTGATCCCATGTACTCCTATATTGATATGTTTTGTGAATAGGTTCCTTAAACCATTATTTTTTGAAAATCATGGGGCATATAAGGAAAACTGTTTTCAGATCATTTTAATGGTAAGACCAGTAATGCTTCACCAACAGTTTTGCCATTTGATTGCAAATCTTTATTACTTTAAATTTACTTTGACTTGCCCTGCCCCTGTTGTTACAAATACCGTAATGAGTTCACATAGGATAATTACAGGAGATCTTATCTTAACAGCATTTCTAATGCTGTCTTTTGTAGTTGCTACATGGTTTAAACTCCAGCACCCTGTTTTCCCTGCTCAGAGATAGAGGTGTGCATGAGGACTAGACCACTGAGATCCAGTGGGACTCATCTCAGGGTACAACCCAACAACAACTCAACAGATAAGCATATTGTGACTCCCGACATGGGATCAGAAGTGTTAGGAACAGGGATGACATTTCAGGCTACCAATAGGTTAATCGTACTGGACAATTTCATTCTGGGCTCATGCCTCATTTCGGCTGAGGGCCCTTGAATTTATCTCTACCATCCAACCCCCATTATGCTTGTCTTATGTTGTATTCAACTAAAGCTCATAAGTTGGAATTTCTGAACCTCAACTTAGGAAAAACCAAATAAATCGCCCCCTCGGTATGGCATTCCAAGTTCAGACTTCTCACATCCAAGTGATGTTGAACATAGCATTAGACGGAAGCTGCAAAAACTCCAAATCATGCTTAGTACTGCATTCTCAGGACTTTGTTGAGAAACTCTGGTCTAAAATACAGTCCTAAAGAGCCACAACACTTTGTAGTTTACCATTCTACCTCATTTAACACATCTGAATCAGCAGATCAGCCAAGTACCAAGGTTTGCTGTACCAGAAGAGGGGAAAACACTCATTTCTGCAGCATTTTTTTGTCTTCAGGAATCGACTCTGACTGTCTAAACCAGAGTGTCCAATCTTATTCGCAAAGGGGTGCAGGTTTTCATTCCAGTCAAGCAGGAGCCACACTTGATTCCACCTGTTTAATCAGTTGAGCTTGGCTTTCAATAGACTCAGGTGTGGCTTTTGCTTTGTTGGAATGAAAACCAGCACTCACACCGGCCCTTTCTGGATAAGATGGGACACCCCTGGTATAAACAGACATATTCCCTCAGGGCAGTTCAGGAATATTTGCAGTTGTATACAGTGTCTTGCTTCACATCAATTTCTGTTAAGCAATGTAGCTACAGGTTTTGCCTTAGCATTAAGTGCTAACTCTCCAGATGTTGACTCAGTCCTTTTGCGATATCAATTTTCCTCTGTTGATTTGTATGTATGTTTTTGCAAGGTCATGCAGTTGTCCAGATGCCAAAACAGGGACATCCTGAGGGGGATAAGGATTGGTTGGCATCACACAGGAAGTGTATTGTGTACAAGGTCACATGACTCTGTTGGACTACTAGAAAGTGGAATGCTTGAAAGGCACAGATCCTGTTTAGGAAAGAAAGACCCCTCTGTGTGTCTGTGTGTGTCTGATAGTCTGTCTGATTTCTATGTTAATGCACATGCACTGTAGTATGTGAGTGTGTGTTAATTGTGTTAACTGGTTGTAACTAATGTTAATTTTTCATTTAAATGGTGTTTAAGGAACAAAAAAGGGGTTAGTATTTTCTTTAGCAGATAACACATTTTCTTTTGCAGTTAATACATTTCCATAATATTGTAACTTGTGGATTTAGTGTTTTTAAATTTCCTTCATTTAATTGCAATATTTATTATAGCAGACATCATCCATTTTGCCTCATAGCACAGGCACACACACACTTCAGTTTCTTCTTCTTGTTCTTTTCTAGGTGTAGTTTGTAAATTAGGATTTTCCTCTGCTGTATATCAGTGTAAGACAGGTTAGATCAGGATGTTTGTTGAGCTGTCTGTCTTGAATGACAGCGTGGAAGCTTTTTTTATCTAGAATTAAAACCAGTTTCTCCGATGCCCTCGTAACTATTCTGCATACGTAAACAGTTCTTCTTGCTCATTAATCTTACAGCACCATTATTTACTGTCCAAGTCCTGTTATGTAAAATATTCCCACAAAAATACCCATCTCACATTTTGTATTGTAAGATTACATAAGCAACCAAATACACACACACACACACACACACACACACACACACACACACACACAGAGTGTGTCTCAGTTGCTAGAGTGAGAAGTCAAGACGTCTGGCACTAGCAGGTGCGGCTAAATCAGGCTGCTTTCTGTGCTGCTGTGGTGTCGGAGAGATTTCACCCTTGACTAGTTCCACCTCGAGTCTTGCTATTCTTATTAGCAAGCTGAATCCGAAGCCTGAGACACGGCAGTTCCTTCTAAAAAAAACCCACAGTGGAATCCAAGCCTAATGTGTGACCTGATTACTGCGCTCACTCCTGTGGTTTCTCACTCTCATCTAGTTGTGCAGTTATAAATCTCATCCTTGCTTGTCTCTAAGAATAAACTGTGCTCTGTGTTTGGGAAAAGAGACTCCTCTGTGCGTGACTGCTGAAGAAAAGACATTGTTTAAAGGTGCACATTTACTCCATGACAACTGGAAGGACTTAAACAAAAAGAGTAACAGAAAATTTTATCCATAAGACAGGGGAAAAATGCAGATTGTGACGTTATAATGTTTGGTTCTATTTTGGAGAAAGTGCTGTTTTGAGATACGGGGCATTGTTGTGATAGTCCAGCTAGCAAAACTACAATGTGTGCCAAAAGTCTCTTTACATAGGGGAAATTAACACTTTTCAGCAAAATGTCTTCCAAAAATGTTTATACTTAGTCTATATATATATATATATATATATAATCACTTTGACAAAAGAAGAACGTATTGCAATCATTCTCATGGCTGGGAAGCTGTCGCAAGATTGTGATGGACTTTGACAGGAAACATGGCAAATACATCACACACGACACTGTTACCAAACTTATTAAAAAATTCAAAGAGTCTGGAAGTGTTGAGGACCAACCGAGAAGTGGACGTCCATGAGCATCCACTGACGAAGGCACAGCCGACATGGTGCTGGCAAACACTGTATGGAGACTTTTGGGACACTCTGTAGTATGAATAAAAGAAGGTTACTGTAATCTTTATTAACAGCTCAACAAGGCCTAAACTTTACAGTGACCCCAAATGTACCTTATCAAAGTTTTGAGACAATTACCAAGTTGTTTTTTTTTTTTGTTTTTTTTTTTTTTTTTAAACAGCAGTTAATTTCTGTAAAAATCAAAGTATTTTCATAGAAAGTACATATTTCTCAGTTATTAAATAGAATTATTAAATAGAAATTACAAAATGTAATGTTTCAGGTTTGTGTTTTAAATGCACACTGTGATCACATTCTTGATCATGGCTGTGGAGCTATGATTTTAATTTGTGATTTTTAATGTAATTTGTGACATGTGAAAGCCAATGTAATGGTAACCCATACTTGGAATTTGTCCTCTGCATTTAACCCATCCAAGTTAGTGCACACACATTAGGAGTTGTGAGTAATGAACACACACACTACAAATCGTGAACACACCTGGAGCAGTGGGCAGCCATTTTTGCTGCAGTGCCCGGGGAGCAGTTGAGGGTTAAGGGCCTTGCTCAAGTGCCCAACAGTGGCAGTTTGGCGGTGCTGGGATTTGAACTCATGACCTTCCGATCAGTAGCCCAACTTCTTAACCACTGAGCTACCATCGCCCCCATCTGTATGGTTGTGTTGTCTTGTATGTTTCCCTATAGTTGTGGAAGTTCAACCCAGTATATTGTTGTATATGGATTACGGACAGGATGGCAATAATAATGGGCTTGACTTACTGTAAGAGACTAAGGAGAAAGAGAAAAAGGGAGTGGCCTGGCTGTGCCACTCTAGACTGGTAGCTGATTTGTAGTCAATGTGTTTCTTTTATTAGTTGCTTGCAGGCCAAGTTTGTTGCTTGCATGAGGAACACACACACACACACACTATCTGATCTGCTTTAGTCTGCCAATTTAATCATAGCTAGGTATATGTTTAATAGAGCCATTCACTCAAACATGCTATAGTAAATACTAAACTCCGAAGCTAAAATTGGAATTGGGGTTTCCTTTTTATTTCTCATAGGAACTCTCTATATCGGTGGTTCTCAAAATTGGGTTTAGGGTAGAGGTCAACCGATGGATTTTAATGATACCAATAACTTAAGTTGGGCAGTACCTGCCAATAACTGATTAATCAACAGATAGATACTTTTTATTTATACTGAATGAAAACTTAACACACAAAGTAAAATATTGCTGAACTTTATTACAAAAATAAACAGTACTGACTGTACCATGAAAATAATGTAATAATATACTATATATAAAATATATTATATATATTATATATAATATAAAATAATATACTTTTTTAAAGTAAATAAATATATAAATATTAATATATATTAACTGTTAATAAATATTACAGTAAATAAAAAATTCTAAGTGAACCAAAAAGCAACACTCCAAATAACAAATAAAAATAGAGACATCCAAAATGAAGCAAAAACACTTCAACTAACACAAAAAAATGTGTCAGTTTTTATTTCACCTCTAGAGGCCGCTCTCATACTGTATAATGACAGCGGACCCTTCTCAGACGCTCCCGCAACGGACGCAACCGGGAAAAACTATCGGTGTGGATTTTTGCCGATAACCGGTAGTTCCAGCAATTGGTTATCAGTGCCGATTATTCGGCAAAACTGATAATTTGGTCAACCTCTATTCTGGGGAGCAAGGGGGTTTGTGGTTACAGTGGTGGAAACGCTATTATCAAAGTTTTAATTGCCATAAATAATGCCAGCTGAAAATTTAATAAACAGAATGGGTTGGAATTCTCTGGATCCTGTAAATAGCTGAAGTATTATACATATTTAAATAATTTTTATATAGTTTGCTTATAAAATAAATAATTACTGATAGGGTCCATGATTATTATTTAAATTTTTTTAATTTTTTTTTTTTTTTTTTTTTTTTTTTTAAACAGTTAAAACCGGTCCCGGCTGTAAAAAGTTTGAGAACTGGTGGTCTAGATTAATCATTTGTCTCAAATTAATCATTTAATCAAAAACTAATTTGGGTCACATTGAACTGTCATTGTCTGCCTTAATCATTATGGGATTCAAATAAAAGTGTGTGTGTGTGTGCATGCGTGTGCGTGCGTGCGTGCGTGTGTGCACGTTCTCTCCACAGGTGTTCAGTACATATTCCAACGATGAGTACGATCGCAGGAATGAAGAGGTTGACCCCGTATCCGCGTCAGCTGAGTACGAGCTGGAGAAGAGGGTGGAGAAAATGGACATCTTCCCAGTGGAAATTCAGAAAGGTAACATATGAAAAAACACCTTGTTACTTGGTGAGTGAAAGGCTGTGCTTGGTTTGGTCACTGGGGTATGTTTTGGGTATCATGGGAAATTAGTTTTATCAGGTGCAGGGAAATAACCTTTTTTTGAAAATAGGTGATAATCTGGAATTCCAGTTGTGGACTAGACCACAGTTATTCTTAAGTGGAGATGATGGATAAAATGGATTTAAAAGAGTGAACCCCATTTTATCCCAATCTCTACTGTGAATGAAATTTCACTTCCAGTGATAATTTTGGGATGGATATTTTCACCATCTTTTGGATCTTGGCACTTGAGCATATTCTTCCATAAGTTTACTGTATTTTTTCTACATTTACTGGCTTATTGTTTGTATTTTATATTATATAACTTCCATTACAGATTTGTTAAAATTGGTTTTCTGAAACATAGTTATGCACAGAACTGTATTCTCTTCAGAGTAGATATCCTGTGCGTATTGGTTTGTTGGAACAGGAGATGAAGGTCTGGGGATCAGTATAATAGGAATGGGCGTAGGAGCCGATCAAGGTCTGGAGAAACTCGGCATCTTTGTCAAAACCATCACAGAGAAAGGAGCGGCTCAGCTTGATGGCCGGTACCTAACCCAAATCTTAATAAAGTTCTATGCAACAATGCTAATAATCTGTTAGGGAAATATCGCGAGCCAGTTCCTACTAGCTGCTAATTCATATATATTGTCCAGCTTTTAACTTATTGATCATTTTGAGACTAAATTAAATATGACATCAATAATTTTTGTATGCTGTGTCTTTGCCAGTATTAGAGTCAACGATCAGATCGTGGAGGTGGATGGGATCAGCCTCGTAGGAGTCACCCAGCTGTTCGCTGCCACTGTACTGAAGAAGACCAGAGGACTCGTGAAGTAAGAACACGCACATAAACATGACTGAGCTCAAAAATGCGTAATGAATCAATCGTTTACTGTTAAGGAATGCAGGGCGAGGTCCGTTTATCGTCAGAATATGAACCAAAGAGCTTCATTATTCAGCAGTGCCTTTTTAGTGTGACCTTTTAACTGTAGTGTCTGGTTTTAGTGGTCATAGATCGTAGGGTGTGATTGTGTTTGTTCAATGATCGTGCACACTGAGACTGGAAGTTAATGATTTATTACACTAGTGGCTTATCTGGTCTACTGGTAGCAGTATAAAGGGACAGAGAACCAAGAGCATGTCAGGAATTGAGAGAGAGACTGGTTTTAGTCTACTACTATTAAAAAGTAAATAAAATAAGAACATTTCCACATTGTTTTGGTGAAATACAGTACTGTGCAAAAGTTTTAGGCACATGCAAAGAAATGCTGTAGAGCAAAGATGCCTTACAAATAATGAAATTAAATGTTTCTACATTAAAAAAAAAAAAAAAAAAAAAAAAAAAAAAAAACGTAAAGAGCAGTAAACAGTAGTAAATGAAACAAAGTCAATATTTGGTGTGACAAAAAAATAAAAATAGTAGTCTCCGGTACAATTAGTGCAGTTTTATAAGGAAATGAGCTGGTAAGTTTTATTGAGCATCTTGCAGAACCAGCCACAGTTCTTCTGGAGACTTTGACTTTCGCACTCGCTTCTTATTTTTGCAGCAAAACCCAGCAGCCTTCATTGTGTTTTTTGTCTGAAAAGTGTCTCTTATGTAATATGCTGCTTTCTTTAATGACATACAAACATTTTTCTGTAACATTTAATCTTGTGCTAGAAAACTAATGTTTGGGAATCTAAACTGTTTTTTCTACTGACCTGATAATGTAGTCATAAAATTTAAAAAAAATCTATAATAAAGTTTGTATTAAAAAAAAAAGGGTGCCTAAAACTTTTGCACAGTACTATATATTTATGGAATTTTAAACTTTAAATTTATTCATTTACAGGTAGAAAAACTCAACTGGCCAAAACTGGATTTTCAGTTTCAGTTAAAAATATACATGAGATAACATGCTCTCTGTGTCCAAATGCAGGTTTCTGATTGGCCGAGAAAAGCCAGGGGTTGAGAGTGAAGTAGCTCGATTAATCAGTGAAACTCTGGAGCAAGAAAAGAACCCGCAAAAACAGGTCCAACAAGATGACGACATTGATGACCAGGAAGCAGAGAATGTCCCCCAACCTCAAGAAGCTCAGCCTGAAGAGCAAACAGCTCACATCCTGCAGGAACGTGATCACGTCAAGCAAGAAGACCAGCTACTAGCAGGAGAAAAGAACAAGAGCACCATGGAGGAGGTAAGAAAGAAACAGTGATTATTTTTGCCATAAATTCTGGGGTTGTGTGATTATTCATTTACATTAGATCTTTTCAGCAGTATCCGATTAGTCTGCATTGTTTGGTGCCATAATACAGGATGGAGAGACTCAAGTGGAAGAGAAGAAGGAGGAGGAGAAAGAAGACGATGCAACCCTTGATTTGGCTCAGGAAGTGTTCGAACACCTGAAGAATCAAGGCATCGGTATTCCAAAGAACATGAATTACACCGAGCTGGACCAAACATTCAAAGAGGTATGATGCATTGTATAAAAATTATGTATGAAATCGTGTAATTGGATGCTGGCTGAGATTAAAGTCTTACTGTGTTAAATGTCTAACATATTTAAGTCAAAACAAGTTTTCTTATAAGCTTCAAAATGGCTAGCTTCAGCTAACTTCAGTTAAAAAAAAAAATCACTGACTATACCTTTAAGGAACTACAATGCCATTTCTACAGAGATTTCAATCCTAAATTTGAAGTGAACCTGATACTCATACAGAACAATACATACTGGAGAAAATTAGCATTTATGCACTATGCTAAACTGGTAGTCATTCCCTTGCGTTACTTGTTAGCAACACTTGCCTTATGCCTTCAGTGCAAAGCACCAAAAAAAGCTAACTTCGTACAAGAAACATGTTTTGGCTGAATTTGGTGTATGGGGAAAATTGTGTGCATTTGATTTATATGAACAAATTTATTGGCATTAGTACCAAAATGAATACGTCTAAGAATGTAATAATAAAAATAACTAAGTTTGAAAGTAATTTCCCTTGTCTAATTTATGACTTCCAATGTAAGCTTTCTCAAATACTCTCTGTTTAATTTATTTCTCTTACAGCTCCAAGTGAAGCACAACACAACTCTGGTGGAGCTGAAGCAGATGAAGGAAAAGGTAAGCAGAATCTCTGCCATGCCCTCTGTGTTCATCTGTAGCTGCAAAACACTGTGTCTGCATGTGTTTCCGTAGCTGCGAGGGTGTGAAGCCGAGCGCTTAGCCTGGGAGGCTCGAGGTGCATCTCTGGAGAAGAGCGTGAACGAGAGCAAAGAAAGAATAGAGAAGTTGGAGAAATACTGGCTCGATGCTCAGGCTCTCTGCAAGACCATCAACCAGCGACTTAGCGAGGCCCAGAGCCAGCACGAGTCACTGCAGGTCAAATACGACAGAACCAACATCCTACTACAAGAGCACAAGGACCGGTAAGACATGAAGCACTGCATACACTTATGTTCAAATGTAGTGCAAGTAATGGCACCCTGACATTTGTACACTGGACCATTCTTGTAGTAGTATGACTATGTAGAATAGTCAAGTCAAGTGATTTTTACAGTATCAATATCTTTATACTATTTGGTGTTTAAAATAAAATGGACAGAGTCTATTTGCACCGGGTGGAAAATCGCATTGGCCAAACAGTATAGCGGTTTACACTCTGCACATGTGTAATAATCAAAATGTCCTTATTTAGTAACATATTAGCTAAGGAAGCAATCTAACTAAACATGACAGTGCATTAATGTTGGCAGTAGTTAGCTTAGATAATATTGTTGAACTTGTTATTATAACCATCTAAGTTTACTAGCTAGCCATGTTTGCCAACTAGCTAGTTAATGCTGGTCTAATCAACCAAGACCTGCAGACCCAGGTAGCAAACATACCTTAGCCTATCATCTGGTTTGTTGGTCATCCCTATACCCCACATGCCAAATCTTGGTTTGCTACCAGACCAAAATTTTAAATATTGAATGAACATTGGCAAAGTGGATTTAAACATAGCTGAAAGTCTAATCAAATGGTTGGACAAGTATTGGCAAGATGGATTTAAAGGTGGCCCAACAGCCAAATTTACATTGGACCAGTGTGGGCAAAGATTTACAGTTGGCTCGACCAACAAAGTGACATTGGGTCAGCACCGGAAAGGTAGATTTAAAATTGACCCAACAGACAAAATTACACTGGGTCAACCTTGGAAAGGCAGATTTAAACATAGCTAAAAATCTATCACTTGTACCAAACATTGGCCCAACAAATTGATATCTTGGGACTTTTAGGCTTTTTATACAGATTTATTAGCAAGCTATCTAATATTAGGCTAATATATTGTGTATACCAGAAGCCAAGGCCACTAGAAAGAGTTAATATCAAGCCAAAGCTCCTAGATTTTAGGTAATGAGAGCAATTTTCATAACACTAACTTACTGCTATTGACATTGTTAGCAAAATTATTATTATTTTTTTTAACAGTTCCTCTAATTACATAGAACATTTCTTCTAAAGTGGCCTTTCTTCTCATCATGCTAAAAGTCACAAGATATTTCTTGCATTATAGTGGTATCTATTATTTAAAGATTTTCCTCTGCCTCTATCAGTGAGATCGAAACGAAACTCTGTTTGCTCGTTTCAGCTCACTAGCCTTTTCGATCTTTTCGAGGGTAGCTTCTAACATCTAAAAGCGCGTAAAAGGCCTTGAATAATTAATTGATTTGAGTGTGAGCAAGTTTAATTGTGCTCCATTTGCAGGGAGGCTGAGTTTATGAAGAGAGAGGAGGATTTGAAGAGACTTCTAGAGGAAAGAGAGAGGGATTATAAGAAGACTCTGAGAAAGCTTCATGAACAGGTAAATCTGACATTAGTGTGGAAGTGTGCTAAGCCTTTGGTATAATGTGGACTGAGAGAGCCATCACTAGATGATGTGATGCTAGTTTGTGATTTTACATTACAGTATTTCTTAGGACTAGGATTAATATTTTTCTGCAACATTTTAATAACCATCATTTATTGTTGTGAAGTGTGTAGTCATTTAAGAATTTATACCACAACACTGTTGAATTCTCAAAGCTGATTGGTCATGTTGGTTAATTTTCTATAGCAGCAGCTCTGACAGTAGTGCAGTGGTTGTGTTAATGCGCTTATTCTAATATGTTAGCATTTCCACCACAGGAAAGTCTTCAAAACAGAGGACGACACCACTAGTTTGTCGAGGCATTAAGTTTTCAGGTTGGCCGTGTATGCGTACATCTGAGATATTCATTAGTGTGACATCTCAATAATGAATGGATGAATGTTTGTATGATTTTATGTGGAATTATCATTGTAACAAGCAGATGAACTGATTGGATTTTGGGTTTGATTCGAACAAGGTCAAGCTCACAGCAAGGTCAAATGTCTGAAATGTGTCTGTTTTTCTTCAATAGCGTCCTTGCTGTTTGAAGTATATTTCGAGGGTATTTCGGATACAGATTTGTAACTAGAAGGGCTGGACATGTTGGTGGACGAGGCATCCCCTTTGGCCCCGTTGGCTTTGAGTTCTACTTGTTGTCTTTTTAACATCAAGAGAAAGGGAAAAAGAGTTGGCTGGTGAGGGAGTGACTGTTTTATAGAGGTTATAATGAAAGTGATAAGAACATGTATTCGTAGTTGTTCAACAACAGCAAATGTAACTGTAAATGGACAATAGTGGTTAACACGTTTGCCAAGTTGAATCCTGCCTCTACCCTGTGTGTGTGCAGTGTGCATGTTCTCCCCGTGCTTCAGGGATTTCCCCCAGGTACTTTGGTTTCCTCCCCCAATCCAAAGACATGCATTGTAGGCTGATTGGCATTTCCAAATTGTCCATGAATGGTTGTGCGATTGTGCCCTGTGATGGGTTGGCACCCCGTCCAGAGTGTCCCCACCCTTGTGCCCCGAGTTCCCTGGGGTAGGCTCCAGGCTCCCCGCAACCCTGTGTAGGATAAGCGGTATCGAAAATGGATGGATGTTTTCATTTTGTCTCTCTTTCGGTCCTCAGATTGCAGTTTTGGAAGGTCGAGTGAGTTCGGATCAGCCTGAGGAGTCCTGCAGTCCTGCAGTAGAGAGCCAGCAGAGCAGCCCTACCTCGGGATCCTCAGATAGGAATGAACAAGCTTCAGACTGCCTCGTCCATGGTAGTGCAGAACCATTAACGTGTCTACAGGATTAACAGGATTACAGGCTGTGTTATGCTAGTTTGGTTTGCTCATAGACTGCACTATGAGCTCTTACTACACCTTAGATTATTTGATTGGATTGTGATTTTATCATCTTTTGTTTTTATTTATCTACATGACTTTTTTTTTTTTTGGTGAAGTATTCTATAAACTATTACAAATTGTCCATCTCGGTGTCTGATACTTTGCAATGCTGACAACCCAAATTTGCTCCTAGTTTGCACTGCAAATAATGACAGCGGTAGCAATAATAAGCAGATCATAATATGACACGTCACTCCTCAGATGCGGACTTTGGAGAGGCGGTACCCCGGACGGATCGTCTAGACTGCAGCGCTTACAGAGCCAAAGCCAGGCTGACCCAAGGAGTCCAGCGCAAACGACCATCTCGAAACAAACTCCGAGAGTCCGCCAAGAGCACGCAGTCCTCCATGCAACCACAGGTGACTTCCAGGATATAGCTGAACCCATTTATAACTGGTCATTTAATGCAGTTTGTATTAGGATTCTGTCACTTGCAATTAAATGTGTTTAGGTTTGGCTAGATTAATATCAGAATGTGTGTTCTGTGCAAATCAGTTCTTCATACGTGATAACAATATGTTTACATTGAAGATCGCATTTATTTTTTCCAAAACTATTATAGTGTGTATAATGCTACATTATAGGATATTATAGTGTTATAATATTTTCACTGTTGTCTGTTGTCTAGTATATTTTCATATTATAGTATTTTGACTGTTATCTATTATGGTCTTATAGTATAGTATTTTGATTGCTGCTCATTATTCAGTAGTATAATAATGTTATACATTTATAGTATTTTGAATGTTGTCTGTTATAGTACAGTATATTATAGTACATCATGCTATCTAATAGTATTGTAGTATTTTGATTGTTGCCTTTTATAGTACTACATCAGTCCTTTAATTCCAGCAATTATTTAAAACATATCAGGCTGTTAAATTTCTTTCTTTATTTCCTTCCATAGCAAGAAGAGAGTATAAACGATGATATTGAAACTAACCGGAGACGATCCTACTTGGAGAGCCTCTCCATACCCGTACCCACTGCACAGCCAGGCTGCGAGCAGAGGAGTGAGGGTCAAGGCAGGACGAGGCCTGGAGAAGAAAGAGGAGGTGATCTGTCCAGCTCTCCCTCCCTTCAGGGTCTTATGCCTCATGGAGAAGGCAGCACAAAGTCTAGCCTGTCTCCTCCTAAAGACTCGTCTACACCTCACTCTCCCACGTCCAGCCAGTCATCCACCGGCCTGCTCCACAACCTCCGTAACAAGAGGTACAAGAAGAAGGAGAGCAGCCAGAGCAGGAAGATCAAAGGTGCAGCATCAGCTATTCCTTTATAAACGTCACTGATTTCATTCATTTATGATAAATGTAAACCTGTTGACTTTTAGACAAGACTTTTAGTCTTTGAGATCTATATTGTAATAGTGTTTTAGGAAAGCAGGTCAGCACTGAAACTTGTTTAATGGAAAAAAAAACAAAAAACAACAAAAAAAAACACTTTGGGATCTGCTATAATAGGAAATAAACCAAGATGGTGCTGTGATGCGTTCAACCACAAAGTGGAGTTATGTTACTAAACCAAAGTTGATTATTTTCCTATAACAGCACATCCTGAAGTGTTTCTTTCTGCTCATACCACAGCAATTTAACAACAATTGTATTATTTATTAGTAATTCTTACTGATGTAGAACATCCTCAAAAAATTTGTTCCTGCACCAGCCTCTCTCTCTCTCTCTCTCTCTCTCTCTCTCTCTCTCTCTCTCTCTCTCTCCTCTCTCTCTCTCTCGATCGAAGTAAATAAGACAAAAGAAAAGCTCATGTTACAGAGAAACCAGAAAGCACAAACTTCTCTGTTCTGAAGACTTTCTTGTGGTGGAAAACCCACTGGCTGTTACAAAGCACCGACACTGGAGACTCCTTCCATAAATGTTAAACAAATAACTCCTTACAGAAAAAGCCACCATGTCAACGATGATACGTTTTTCTTTCATAAATAACACAATTTTCAACCCATTTATAATTGGACTTAAATTATGCAGAGCACCCGTCATACAGTTCTTTGTGAAATAGCTGTTGCTATAGATACAATAACGTATTAAAATGATAACGTGATATGCCTTTCAGCCAGAAATCCTGTCAAAGCTGCAGTTATAGAAAATTAATCAGATCAGAAATACCAATCAGAAACGCGAATTCAACAGCGCTGTGGGATAAGCTAAATAATCAAATTGCTCTTCTTACATAACAAAATTCTCAATGTTAAATCGACACCTATAGTGTTTGTATAAAGTCAAGCTCAACCCAAATGAGAGTTCACTGCGTAATAAATAAATCTTTTCTCACAGATGAGGAGAGTGACAGCTCAACGTCAAGAATGTCCAAGAGAAGATTTCCAGATTTTGGGTAACACCCAAGCTCTCTTAAACACCAAATATCTTTAAATATATAGTACATGTTCATTGTGTTCATTTTTTAAAATGATTTTTCATTAGCGGTCTGCGCAAATCCGGTGGGAAAGGCCGCAAGCAAGAAAAGGAGGCACAGCGGGGTTCTGTAGGGAGCAGGTCGATTTTTCTCCTCAGTTTTAATTCTGTTTTGCGTTATCTCTCTATATCACATAAAATTTGGCGCTTCTCTTTGTAAGTAATATTTAGTGCCACTTCATTCGCTGTCTTCTCGTGTCTAAACGCAGGAGCTCCAGAGAGCTGGTGGACGAATCCAGCGGAAATGCCTCTCCCTCCGACTCCGTATCCTCCATCCCATCCTGCATGCCTTTCTCCTGGTTCGGAGACCGGGAGAGATCTAGAGACAGGGAGCGAGAGAAAGAGCAGTCGCTGTCCAGCTGCAGTCTCCCCCACAGCCCTACAGAAGGACACGCAGAGGATGTAACGGAACGAAGGAATAAGGTGAGAAATGGACAGAGCGGGATTGTCTGCTTTGATTTTGCATGTGCGAAGTGCACAAAAACGCCTGCAGTGAACAGGTATTCATGTGACATCACGTAGTGCTGTTGGGTTCTCGATTGGTTGGATGGTGTTGATTAATTTTCTATAACAGCAGCCCTGGCTGTAGAGCAATTCAAATCACAGGTTTAGATTAATGCACTTGTTGAAATATGTTATTGTTTCTATAGCAACGAAATGATTTATAAATAACAGGCACTATGACATTGTTTTTTTCATGTGACCGCATGTGTAAAAATTTACCCAGCCTTATCATGTGACAGATGAACATTAATTTCCGGTTGAATTTGAGTTGAATTTCCTGTGAAACAGAGCAGCTTGTCCCAATGACTGGCCACACCCACAAACATGCAGATCCTACACAAGTACACAAAAACCATTGAGCAAAATGAGTGACTTAACTGGCTGAAAATGCGCACATTGAATGCAGAACAACCATAAAAATGGTCAATTGAGGCTTGATGGCCCAAAAGTGGCTCTCTGTAGGGGGGAAAAAAAAAAAAAGATACTCAGAATTGTGTATCAGTGTGAACACATGCAAAAAGACCACTAGTTTGCAGGACTTGCTGAACATCTACTCACACATCACACTCTCTTGCATTTCTCTGAACTGTCGAGCCGCTCATACTTGGTTGGTTTAAGATTCTCCACCAAGTACCTCACACTTACTGTAATCAAATTGCTAATGTTCAGTCATATGATGGATTTACAGTATACGGTATTTCCAGTGAGACAGTTTCTTGATTAATGTCTAAGTTGTCTGTTTGCTAAATCTGTTTCTTAAACTCTTCTTTGAAACAGAGCACCTTGTCCTGGCACTCTCGCCTCTCATACTCCTTAGATTTGGTACAGTATGAAATCATTTTGTATCATATTCGCCTTCGATAGACCATAGCAAACTAACACGTCTCACTCATTTGTTATAGAGGATATTAGTGTGTGATGTGGAGTAGGCATAGTTGACAACTCTGCTACATCTAGTCACCACAAATGGTCTCCACAAATGGTCTCCACAAATGTACCGCAAACACTGTGCATGTGTAGCAGTGTTACCTTTTGGAGTAGTGCATCTCTGTCACAGTCTGTACTTTTTAACCTAGTACATACCTGCTACCATACTAACATAACATGTTTACAGAGCCTCTGAAGTGACTTGTTGTGGCCATGAATTGTGTAACTTGAGCTCAAAACTAAATATTTTGTGGGCGTGTCATACTTAATACGTGACCTCCAGATATTTGGTGGGAATGGTGAATGTCTATTTAAGCTTGAAAGTCTATTTAAGTTACTTCCATTCAAGATTGAAGTAAAGTGTAATATTACTGCGTATCTCCATGATTAGGTTCCTGTGACCACAAGTCTAATTCAGTCGATTTCTCATCAGTTGTCTCACTCGTTTTATCATACAATACTTGCCAAGAATTAAGTACTTCATGGCCATGAAATAGATCTTAAAGGGATAGTTCACCCAAAAATGAAAATTCTGTCTTCAATTACTCCCCCTCATGTCATCCAAACCCATGAGACTTTCGTTCATCTTCGGAACACAAATGAAGACATTTTTAATGAAACCTGGGAGATTTCTGTCCCTCCATTTACAGTCCAAGTAACCAAAACTTTCAAGCTCCAAAACATTCATAAAGGCATCATAAAAGTAATCCATGTGACTCCAGTGGTCTAATCCCAATTTTATGAAGCGATACGAATGCTTTGTGTGCGCAATAAAACTAAAATTAAGCCTTTAATTTTAGTTTTTTTTGTTCACACAAAGCATTCATATCGCTTCATAAATTTGGGATTCAACCACTGGAGTAAAACTAAAAATTCAGCACACTGGGATTAGAGTATTCTTAAATTTGGGGGGGAAAGCGAACCCTTCTTTGCTTGTTAATCCCAGATTCAATAGATATTTATTCTACTCTTGTTTGTACACTTTTGTTTGTGTGTGTGTGTGTGTGTGTGTGTGTGTGTGTGTGTGTCTCCTGTCCTGGCCACTGCAGAGCTTCGATTTGAATGCCAGCAGTCCTCGCTCTGCCCTGGCGTCTTTATTGAGTGAACCTCGTACTCGAGGACACTCCCAGAAGCTCGTCTTCTCCTCCTGCGAGGTGAGTGACCCCAGGGGTCACACGGTCGCTGCAGCATTGTCAGTTATGGATAACCTGTAGCTGTTTGTATCCCAGATAAGGGGTGCTCAACCCACTCCTCAATGCTAGTCTATGTATTTATATGCAGTTCTCCAGTAGCTCCAAATACCAGGCACTGAACCACTCAATTATTCCTTTATGACATGACTAGATTGAGAGTCAAGGTTATACAGTCTTGTTTCATCAGAAAGACTTGCTGTTTTATGGTAAAGGTCATGTGTTGGACTGTGGAAGGTCTGAGTGTGTGTGGAAAGAAAAAGTTATAGGAATATGTGTTGAGGGTCTGTTTATGGCAGAGGAATGTCTTGATTTACATTTATACACAACATCCATATTGCAGGGGGTAAACTTGACAGTTTACACAAGAGCAAGTTTGCCTGTGTAACCTATAAACACTGCAGTCTTTATTTTCTTAATATCCGCCTGCTGAAGAGCTTCCTGTAAGTCATAGATGAGACTTCAAGAGCAAGTGTATACGGTCTCCATGTACAAATCTCATTGGTTATGATATGAAAGGTTACGATTTCTCTTAACTTCAGAATTTTGTGGGTTTGGTAATTAAAATGTTGACTGTGACTCAATGCTTCACCCAGGCAGAAATGTGTAAGGTACAGAAAGGAGTGTTCAGATTGCTATCTTCCTTATATCACTCTATTTGCTCTCTCGCTCTTGCTCGCGCTTTCTATGGCCTCATTCCTGAATGTGCTCTAGATTCTTCTTGTCCCAATAACTTTTTTTTTTTTTTTTTTTTTTTTTTTTTTGGAACTGCAGTAACACGATTGCAGTATTTACACAGCTCACAGTTAACTGAGCTATTGCAGAACTGCCCTGGCTTTTGTAAGAATATGTTGCATTTAGATTTTCTGTCTTCCTTCACTTTATACCATTCAGATATTAAAGAGTTAGCAGTATGCTGTTTTGGAAATGAGATCAGTCACACAAGCTTTAGATGATGTTGACAGATTTTTAGCCTTCGGATTCAAGAAGTCTAAATATACCCGCATTATCTCAGTAATCCATTTCAATTAACAATAACTTCAACTTTCTTCCCCAGAAAATATTCTCTTTATATTCAGCTGTATGTGGTGTCCATACTGATGAAAGTAAATGTTATATTGGCATATTAGGGATGTAACCGATTATGAGCACATTATTAGGAATGAAAAGATAATGTGTTCTAAACGTATTCAAACATGGATATGATGATATTCCCAGGTCCGAGAAGGACCATATTTTTTAACACGAATATGAGTCGCTGCACAGTGGATTTACAGCATTCATTCCTTTCATCTTTAGTAACTGCCTGATCAGGGTTGCGATGGTTTAGATTAGGATGGTAGTTCGTTTATATTTTGAGAAATAGAACCAACAAAATTTGTTAGAAAGTAGAGGTCGACCGATTTAATCAGCAAAACCAATCGATCGGCACAGATAACCGATTGCTGGAACTGTCGGTTATTGGCTTTTTCCCGGTTGCATCCATCGTGGGAGAGGCTGAGAAGAGTCTGCTGTCGTTATACAGTACAAGAGCAGCCACTAGAGCCAAAATAAAAACTATCACTGACTAATTTTGTTGTGTTATTTGAAGTGTTTTTTAATTAATCCATCTTTATTTGTTATTTGAAGTTACTTTTTCATATATACTTTAATATTTATATACAGTACTGTGCAAAAGTTTTAGGCACCCTATTTTTTTTTTTTTTTTAGTACAAACTTTGTTATAGATTTTTTTATTTTATGATTTCTACATTATCAAGTCAGTACAAAAAACATTTTAGATTCCCAAACATTAGTTTTCTAGCACAAAATTAAATGTTACAGAAAAATGTTTGTATGTCATTAAAGAAAGCAGCATATTAAGTAAGAGACACTTTTCAGACAAAAAACACAATGAAGGCTGCTGGGTTTTGCTGCAAAAATAAGAAGCAAGTGCGAAAGTCAAAGTCTCCAGAAGAACTGTGGCTGGTTCTGCAAGATGCTCAATAAAACTTACCAACTCATTTCCTTATAAAACTGCACTAATTGTACCGGAGACTTTTATTTTTATTTTATTTTTTATTTTTTTGTCACACCAAATATTGACTTTGTTTCATTTACTACCGTTTACTGTATTTATTTATTTTTTATGTAGAAACATTTAATTTCATTATTTTGAAGGCATCTTTGCTCTACAGCATTTCTTTGCATGTGCCTAAAAAAATGTTTTCATTCAATATCAATTTTAAAATCTATCGGTTGATTTAATCGGTTATTGGCAGGTACAGCCCAACTTAGTTATCGGTATCTGTAAAATCCACTATCGGTCGACTGTTAGAAAATATTTCAGGCATTTAGAAACAAAAATAATATTATTAATATGATTGTTGGTGTTCCTGAACTTCAATTATTGTGTAAAACTAATACTAGGGATTATTCATCTAAGGTTTAGGGTTGTTAAACTTTAGGGTTAAAGGTTAGATAGGTAGTCTGATTTTAAAATAGAAATGAAGGCAGCCACATTACTAGCGTGATGTTATTTATGTGAACACAGGCTTGTAGCCTATAAAAAACTTGTGAAAATGGTGTGGGTTAAATATTGTATATCTACAGCATGTCCTAAATTCTTTATGCAAATCAAGATGAATTGTGTATATGTGAAGGCTTGTGTTATCATACCTGTGTTCTTATTCAGACCCTCGATGATGAGCCTGCTCCTGTAACAAGGCAACACTTATGGCAGAACCGCCCCCTTTCAGAGTGGACCAATCAGCAGGTGTGTCACTGGTTGATGGGCATGAACATGGACCACTACATAGCTGAGTTCACTGCAAAAGGCGTTGACGGCAAACGTCTGGCTGATTTGGACAGCAGTAAACTCAAGGTGGGAATTCATTAAATATATTATCTTCAATTTAGCATGCAGGCATAGCCAGTGTTGAATGAAATGCAAAAATTTGTAATAATTTTGTCGTAGGAGCTGGGTGTGTCGAGTCAGAGAGATCGCTCTACCATTAAGAGGAAGCTGAGAGACATGAAGAAGGCACAGGAAAAGTTGGAAAAGCAGCAAGCGAAAAAGGAGAAGGAGGTCCGACTGAGTGGTGGTGGTGGTGGTGGTAAACCTGTTAATCTTGAATCTGCCTGCTGAATCGGAATTGCCAGTAAACTTTACACATCAGGGAAAAGCCCCCGAACTGGGAAACACGGACATTCCCAATAGGATGTCATGTACATCATGCGTGTGTGTGTATGCACTGCAAGTCACTGGATATGATGGGAATAGGAACACACTCAATTGGAAGTAACTTAGATTCTTCTAGCACTTAACAGTTCCTCTGGTTCAGTAAAGATATTTTTTACAATCTTTAATCATTGTTTTATATCTTAGGACTTGATTTGTCACCTACAAACTTGAGACACAAGGTATTTTAATTACACTGCTGCTGTTTTGAATCAATTCTTGTGTTCCACCTAAATGAAATTGTTTAAGTTTATACTGTCCATGCAGAGTCTCATATTAGTCTCTAGACTGATCTGAATTTGAGGATAATTTGATTTGGCTAAGTGACAAGTGTCCCTGGGTCAACAAAGGTGAGACTCGAGTTGCCTTTCAGCAAATCCCAAACCTAGCTATATGACCTCATCATTATCCCTTTAGCTCACTCATTTGGCTTGATGCTATGCTTAACATAAAATATTACACATAATTACACGATATAATAATAGGAAAACACAAACGAAGCTTGCTAGCATTACAACTATGGTACTTCTTTTAGCTAACGCTAAAAAAAAGCTCTATAGCCAGTAACTGAATATTATATGTGTAATTACAACCAGGAGCCATGTTAGCAAGAAAGTTAACGTTAGGTAAATTAGGTAACATTAGGTAATTAAGATCAATAGCTACATTTGTTTACAGCTCCATTGTGTCTACATACTAAAGAAAACAAAAATATTTGCACATGCAAGTTGGGCCTAAAATTGAGCCCTGGGGTACCCCAGATGCTTATCATAGGCTAAACTGTTATGATGATGTCCAATGAAATTTATGGTTGGTTGATCAAATGAAACCTAAGCTCCACCCTTGTTGAGCCAGTGATGCTGGGACGTATTTTTAAAAAATCTAGCATCGTAGTTCCTGTTTAATCACACTGGAGGGCAGCAGTGTAACTGAGGTGACCCATACAGCACCACTTCTCATTGGAGCCGGCATTCACAAAGCTTTTCCGAGTCAAACTGCTGATATTGGGTCTGTCTTAATGTCCATAACTGCCATAAACGGGGGTTTTTAATCGATTCCAGTTTCCGATTTTAATTTTTTCTCTGGAGTGCTTTGTGAATGCTAGAGCACACCCTGCACTTTAGCTTAATCTCTAACTTTAATCTGTAGCAAGTGAACGTCTTCGTTACGAAGCACAAACACACACACACACACACACACACATGAGTGCTTTGCCGAGCAAACCTACTGAGTGGAAATTGAGAGTGCACTTTTAAGTGTGCACATCTCCTCCCCTACTGTACACTTTGTCTTTTTACTTTTTTTAAAAAAAAACCTGCTTATTTTTATCGTCGGCTGTACATAATGAGGCCATTGTGTCGGTGGAATTGTGTCAGGAAGAGAGGTCTTCACTGTCTTTTATGCCACAGATGGTTTTACATGTGTAACAATAATAAAAAGTATTTTACATGAACTGCCAATCTGTTTTTTTTTTTGGTTCTTTCTCACACTTGATCAGGGAAAAATCATTTTTACAGTGTTTTTTTTTTTTTTTTTTTTTTATTAGGGGGCCAAGCACAAAAGGTGGCTAGGGTGTCTATGGCAGCCCATAGAACCGTCTGGTAAAAAGCTGTGAAATTTGGCACACTGATTGGGGAGGATCTAAGGAGCACTCTGACCAAATTGGGCCAAGTGCTGCCAACACTCTAGCGCCACCGTCGGGTCAAATTTGAGCATAATTTGTACGTTTATGGTCATAACTTTTGAACCGTGTGTCCAAAATGTAAAAGCCAAGCATCCCTGTATTCCCTGGGTTGAGGGAATATACGGCTATACAACAAATATACAACTATACTGCTTCACCAAATTTGGCTCACGTCATCTTGAGACCTGCCTGAACAAAAATTATCAAAGGACGTTTGGTGTAGATACTTGCACAATGTGGGGAAAAAAGCCCAGACTGATGAGAAAAACAAATACCCAAGATTGTTTTAAATTGCAGTACCAATCCCGACCACAGGTCAAATTAGCAACAGACAACACCGCAGGACACAGCAGTAGCAGAAGCAATGCTGCCCTGCTGCCCATTTGTTCATCTAGACCTTTCCACCAACAGTCAGAGAATTCCACCACTGTCTGTGATCAAAACATACAATCCCTTTGAATCCCTTTGTCTGAAGTTATGGCTCTGATTTCCTGTGATTGCTTAAGCAACAATTGTAACGCATCTGTGAATGTGCAGCTCACCAAGTCTGGGTGTTTGGCTCCCGAAAATGCCACTTGCAGCTTTAATTTTTTAATGAATTTAAATGAACTAATGAGGGAAACATGAAAATGTAGTGGAATAAAAATGGTTGAGGGTTAGGGTGTAAATTCTGGGATAATTATATGCAAGGGAAAATAAAGAAAATGCTCTGTAAGAAAGCGATATGTCTATGTCTACACTTTTGAGGCTGATATAAATCTCAGTTTCAATAAACAAACAAAATAGATGGTATATTCTTGCAATTGACCTCTTATACTACTGTATGTGCTCGTTCCCCTCTCCCCTATAAAATATAAAAGCAAACTTGAGGAAAAACTTCCTGGTTAGAGCCCTGAAGCACAGTACACACACACACACAAAAAACATTATGGAAAAAAAAAAGTATACATCATAAAAATAAAAAAAAATCCTCTTTATTTTGTTTTATTGGACAATGATATGTTTGCACCAGATTCATGAGTTGTGTTGTTTTTAAATGTGAAATGTGTTTTTGTTTTTTCTCTCTCAATAACAACTATTTTCGAACAATAATAACCTCTTGGTATGTATTTTGCAACCAACAAATATGGCTGACTTTCCGTTTCCATTATCAACATCTTCAAGTCAACCTACAGTATGTAAATACATAATACTTTCCTATAAAAAGGTGCCAGATTGCATGAACAAATTTCAGCCCTTGTACATTTACGGTAAACCCTGAAATGATGACCTGTGTGAATTAACAACTGTACACACGTCAATATGAAACTGAAAACAGTACCAATCTTCACAATTCATATTAATAATAAAAAAGAAATGTTTTAAAACTATCTTACAAAACAAGCATTAAGAAGTAAATAAGGGTTAAGGAGGGAAAAACCCACACAAATATTTACATTCGTCAATGGTTCTGAGTAAAACTGAAAAGTTTTGTAAAAAAAAAAAAAAAAACAGTGGTAAGAATTGAGAACTTTATAAACTTAGGAGTTAGAAATTTAGCCACAAAAGTATTCATTTTTTTTTAAAAAAGTAAAATAATCTTTGGTTTGCTTGTGAGAACCCCAAAATAAATACCAGTTCTCTGAACACAATTAATATATACACAAACACAACTAGGCATGTGCCTACATGTGCCAACTTTATCACTGTTTACGATATTATCAGAATATTCTATTAAAAAAAGACCGATTTATCACTAGAAATACAATTACTTTCTTTACAGAGAAGAATACAAGTGGTTTTGAATTTAATTTTGATATTAGAAGTTATGCTTGTTCAAGAGGTAAAGCTGAGCAAACACTGTTGCTAGGCCACAGGCTGGAAATGAGGCTAGAGTTTACCTAGCTATGCTAGGCATGTAGCCCACAACTCTTATATACACACAACATAAAGGCATAAGGACAGTGAAAATTAGATAAAACTGTCAGGAATATCAACTTTTACCTCAGATGAGTTGATAAATTACTAAAAAAAAATAATAATAATAATAAAAAAAAAAAAGCTTCAACGCTACTGCAATTACACTGTAACTACATGTAGCATTGATTGCTAATGTCTGTGGATTCAGTGTATATTAAGAAATGTCAATAATGTGTCACATCATATATTTAACTACTTTCAAAGTTCTGAGAACTTAAATATGATAAACATGATCCTGTTTAATGTATTGTGATATTTCCATGAGATTGTGTTGAATATTGTGATGTATATCGTACAACAGACTATTGGCACATGCCTATATGTAACGGTGAAGCTCACTGAAGCATAGATAAGCCGAAAAATATCCATCTCTCTTTTCTTCTCATTTATCAGTTTCATTTATCGTTTTTGAAGTAGTCCCTAAACATAATACAGGATTTTACATTTCCGTTCATTTTGTCATTGTGATATTTACAATCAGAAGTTCTGGGTGTGCACTGACGAAGAACTCGACGTCTTAGAGGAAGTGTCTTTGGTTTGTTTTTTGTTTTTTTTAAAAAAAGCAGGACATTAACGTGCATTAGCAGCTGACGTAGCATAAGGCTAGGAGTAGCTCTCGTTCTCGTTCCAAGTTGTCAGCCACTGTTTCTTTTCCACCGAGGCCGGCTGCTCTTTCCTGGGTGGATGTGTGCGCTCTTCCTTCTTAATCCTCACGGCGTTGTAACTTGGCACGCTGTCATTGTATTTGGAACGTTTGAAAAATCCACACTGAAGGGAATCACACAGCACAGGGACTGGGGTTAGCGTTAGCATAAGCCAAATGTGGACTGCTATTTTGTTTTAGATTAATACAAATTTAACGCGTGCCAGACATAAAGAAAGTGTGATGAGCGACATTTTGTTCAAAAGAGGCAACAGATAGGAATCTAGCACCAGAAGACCCAGAAAATATAACAAGCGCAAGAAAGCAGGAAAGAAAGATTTGAGTCTGCAAGGTCCAAGCATCTGCAATCAAGAATTTTAAATGTGATAATCACACAGTTATGTAGATCTATAAATATGTAAAGATTTATATGAGGAAATAAGACGCATCCATGTATGTAAACCTTTTATCCCCTGCACCACCACCATACATGAAAGGTTTGCATTGTAAACAGCATTCTAAGTCATCACTATGCACTGGAAGCTTTAATATGATAATATTAGAATAATAATAATGACTGCCACTATTTTCCCCAGATCTAAGCAATGCAAGGTAGCATGATGATCCAGGCTAGTGTGAGTTAGCGCAGCCTACGCTGACTCCCCATGCCACCGCTGAGCTTGAATGGATCTTTAAAGGTCCGTTACCAAAAGAGAGCTGCTCGAACTTTCTTTGTCACTCCCTCTTCCTATGCATCGGAAGTCAGCCTCTCTTTCTCAGGTGCATTTTTGGGCTCGGTTTTGCCGAAGAAGCCACACTAAAAGAAGTAAAGTTGTTTGGTTAAAGGGCCTTTTCCCACTGCACAAGTAGTACCAAAACTTCTGGCAGCAAAAAAAAACTTCAAAAAACCCTAAAACTGTGTTTCTTTGTTTTCATTGACTATCAGTCCTGTACCAAACATTCCAGTTGTATTATTTTGGTACTTGCTCAAGATACCAACAGGAAATAATAGGATTTATGGGCGGGGCTAGTAATACTGTTTGTTGTAATATGGTTTGTTGGTGCCACGTTTGTGTATCATAAAAGCAACATTGTTTTACTGAACCTGTGCAAAAGTAACAAATGTGTTTATTTCCTGACCATATGGGCTGTAGAGGTCGACCAAATGTAAATTTAACCGCTACCGATAACTTAGTTGGGCAGTTCCTGCCGATAACCGATTGATCAATTAATTGATACCGAATGAAAACATAACACTCAAAGTAATAAATATATAAATATTAATACACATTAATTATTAATAAATACATCCTAACTGAACCAAAAAGTAACACTCCAAATAACAAATAAAAATAGAGACATCCAAAATGAATCAAAAAACACTTCAAATAACACAAGAAAATTAGTCAGCGATAGTATTTATTTCGCCTCTAGAGGCCGCTCTCGTACTGTATAATCGGTTATCGGTGCGGATTAATCAGCAAAACCAATCAATCGGTCAACCTCTAATGGACTGCGACACATTTAATAACATGGTTACAATATTATTTTTGAGGAATGTTCCTGTCTGTAACTGCATATTGTTACACTGGGTTCCACATACGTATTGTGCACACATTGCCATTGGGCCTATGATGTGGAAAATTGGAAAATTAAAAACATTTGAAATGTAGGATCGGTGCATCCCTATTATTTTTGTTACTTTTAGTTTCAAATAACTCGAATTGTGTCATAATGCGATGCTTTGTTTGTTTTCTTGTTATCAGTGACAATTTTATTTTTGTGACAAATTTTGCCATAACCTGTATAAGCTAGTTAACCAAACGGCATCAGGCGTGTTCATGTTGTCAGCTATTTTTTAATTTAGTCTTAGCCTTAGTCCTGTGTCAAATGCCATAGTTTTTATCATATTATTATCAATCTTATCCTGTTTTTTAAGTCAAGTTGTCCAAAAGTCTAGGCATTTTAGTCTTATCTTACTCAAAGAAAACTGTAGGTATTTTAGACTAGTTTTAGTCACTGAAAACTGTAGACATTTTCAGCCATAAGATTATTATTGATTAACATTTCAGTCAATCTAGTCTAGGTGAAACAAACTTCTCTAGGCTTGAAATCTACTCCCCACTGTGCTTGCTTAGTCCTGCTATGCCACGCACAGCACAGGAAAGGAAACTGCCGCTCATGCCATCCAGTGAACAGGATATTTGGCTTGTAATTTTGAAAAAATAAATAATAGTAAACTATAACCTGGTGGTTCCTGTTTGGGCCCATACTTGTTTTTGAATGTGCAGTGGAAAAACAACCCTACAGCCATATTAACAGTGTTTATGTCTTGGTATAGTCCACCTGCAACTTTTCTTTTTGTCTCTCTCTCACACACACACGCACACACACACACACACACACACACACACACACACACACACACACACACACACAGAGATATTGTCATAGACCGGCCAGTCATCTTACCTTCCAGAGCAGGAAGACCAATAAGCCGAGTAGGAGCAGGCCCAGTAATATAGCCACCAGTATGACCCACCAGGGTAAACCTCCGTATTGTGCTGCCTTACGTGCTGGGAATACAGTCACTCGTACCTAACACACACACACACATACACACCAATAATGTGTTAACATCATAATATTTATTAATACATGGTTACTCATAATATAATTCTAAATTTGTCCCAGCTCACCTGTGTATCTTTATTTGTCAGCAAAACATTTTTGGGGGCATTGTCCAGACTGAGTGACGCTTTCACAACTATGTCAACATAATTCATGTCAGCGAAGTCCTGCATGGAACAACAACAATGTTACAGTTCAAATGTGGCTCTTATAATATTTCAAACAGCAGGCCAATATAGAGATTTTTAAAAACGTAACCCTTGGACTCATTCACAAAAGTAGGATTTGAATAATAAGCAAATAATTTTCACGGTGCTACTGACAGTTTAGAGTTTAGAGTGCCTTAGCGTGACCACCAGTCCAATCTGGCCCATCTTGCTTGCCTGAATAGCAGGGAGTATTAGATATTGACTAAGTTTAATGTCTCTACAGTATGACTTATGCTTTGACCTGCATGATTTGTTTTGGGCCAGAAAAAGAAAGACGAAGAAAAAAAAAAAAAAAACATAGTGTTCCAACACCTTTGGTTCTTGGACCCCTAATAATATAAAGCACTGAACATTCAACATGTAAATTCATTGTCAAATTTGTTCTGCACAACACATAATTGTTCAAACCCACCTCCATGAAGGTGCCATTCCACAGACGGGCTCTCAGTGCAATGACGGCGTTGCTGTCCAGTCCCTGAAGCGGACACTTTAGTGTCACACACAATGCCCCATCATCACAGGTCTGCAAACAATACAACAAACAACTGCTTACCAAAAAAAAAAAAAAAAAAAAAGAAAGAAAACAGAGGATTAGGGAAAAAACAGGTGAAGAGCAAACATGTTTTACCAAGACTTTAGATTTCCTCTTGTCAGAAAAAAGGGATGATAAAACTCCTTCTCTTCCTCCTCCTGTGCTTTCACCTCCATCTTTAACTTCACGTTTGGACCTAGACAGTGATGGATCCTGAAATAAAAATAAAGCAGGATATTAACTTCAAATACAATCTTCCTTTGGTACACGTTAAACATTTCTTTCTGTCTACTCTCAGATTCAGAAGCTCCACACATGAAGAATCAGATATGTTTTGTGCAATTGGCTTGTCATCAAGATTCAGAATCTTGACAGTAGCAATTTGTTTGACTCCCCACACTTCCATACATGGGATAACAAACCGTGATCCAATTAGGATTTTTTGAAGCAAGACACAGTCACTGGATTGAAAAACATAAACACATCCAGTCTTTGGATTGTGGCGAGTAAATGTGGTTGGCCAAACAAATATAGTGTGAATCAAACACACTGTCCTATGAAAGTACTCATTTAGCACACATTTAATAATGAAAAGTACCAGATTTTCTAGCAAAAGTTTGCAGGACCACTTTCTTTCTCGCATGTGTGCGGCCGTTACCATTTTGTCATAACTATTTTACAGTCCCTCCAGGATTTCACGATTTTGTGATCGCAGAAATTAACGCAAGATCAAGGAAACTTCACGATATTCGGGGGAGCTTGCAATTTTTCAAAATTACCACAGATTTTCTGCAGATTTGGGCCAAGACGTGTCATGTGACATCACAACACGCATTCAGCCAAAGCCCTCTTTGATTCACGTGCGTTGAAACATGAGTACAGCTAAAAGGTCTCGTTTACCAACAAACATCACTGTGAAAGACAGTGCAAAATAATTTTGTGCAATTGCAATTTTTTATTTTTTATTTTTTTGCAAAAAAAGGACAAAAAACTTTTTAAAAATCCGCAACAAAATCAAGCATTTTTGGCCGCAGCAATCACAAAAAAACTCCGCAAAATCCTGTACGGACTGATTTTAACTTTATTGTTAGTTTTAGTCTTAACTCTTTTTTGTCAAGTTTGTTACTCTGTTAATATTTGGATTTTTCTGGGTGGATTTTTCCCCCCCTTTTCTCCCAAATTTGGTCTTGGGTAATTCCCAACTAGCTAACTGTCCCCTATCATACGACAGCTACCAGGGTAGCTTCCTACTGTATTATGCAAATTCCTACTGTATTACGAGCAAGTGAGATTAATAGCAATCATTGGGCAAAGATGATTGGTTGTGGTATCCATACTAATAGGTAAGGGTTTGATGTTAAAATGCACAGAAACACTACCGATTGGACTGGTAGCTGGATAAAAGGAAATAATTTTGTCATGAGATAATAAGTCATGAAAATGTAAGTAGAGTGAAACATATGAGGTAATTGAGTAATCTGCATGAATTTTCAGTTACAATCAGATAAAGTTTGAATCGCCTAAAATGATACTTCAGTATTGTAACAAAGAACTTAATTATGTAAGTACATCCCACCTCCTCATATCTAATGAAAGATATACAGTGGGGGAAAAAGTATTTGATCCCCTGCTGATTTTGTACGTTTGCCCACTGACAAAGAAATGATCAGTCTATGATTTTAATGGTAGGTGTATTTTAACAGTGAGAGACAGAATAACAACAAAAAAAATCCAGAAAAACGCATTTCAAAAAAGTTATAAATTGATTTGTATTTTAATGAGGGAAATAAGTATTTGACCCCTTCGACTTAGTACTTGGTGGCAAAACCCTTGTTGGCAATCACAGAGGCCAGACGTTTCTTATAGTTGGCCACCAGGTTTGCACACATCTCAGGAGGGATTTTGTCCCACTCCTCTTTGCAGATCCTCTCCAAGTCATTAAGAGGATCACCGTTCTCATGATCATTGAAACTCCACGAGGTGAGATCTCACATGGAGCCCCAGACCGAGGGAGACTGACAGTTTCTTCCATTTGTGAATAATCGCACCAACTGTTGTCACCTTCTCACCAAGCTGCTTGGTGATGGTCTTGTAGCCCATTCCAGCCTTGTGTAGGTCTACAATCTTGTCCCTGACAGCCTTGGACAGCTCTTTGGTCTTGGCCATGGTGGAGAGTTTAGAATCTGATTGATTGATTGCTTCTGTGGACAGGTGTCTTTTTACAGGTAACAAACTGAGATTAGGAGCACTCCCTTTAAGAGAGTGCTCCTAATCTCAGCTCATTACCTGTGTAAGAGACACCTGGGAGCCAGAAATCTTGCTGATTGATAGGGGATCAAATACTTATTTCCCTCATTAACATGAAAATCAATTTATAACTTTTTGGAAATTTCTTTGTCAGTGGGCAAACATACAAAATCAGCAGGGGATCAAATACTTTTCCCCCCAACTGTATTGCTGTATCCAAGTGGCTTAAATGTACAAAAAGCTGTAGTCTGAAGTGTCTTACCTGACTTATCCCAAGCGTGTTGACCTCATCTGGTCTGCAGTGGACATTATCTGTCCCCATAGTAGTGATCTTCATCAGGTACAGCAGCCATTTGTTTGTAGCTGTGTTCTTGGGCCACTCAATGTTCAAAAACGCTGTGCCGAACGACTTCAGAGGCTTTCCCAAGTTTATCACCTTCAGAATTCACAATAAACAGAGTTAACCTATTGATAAAAATGAACTGGAGGAGAGAAAAGGCTTACAATGAGGCATAATGACCAAAGTTGTTCTTCTGTAGTGTTATATTGTATGATAACGTATTCACCCTGAATTCATAGTCGATCTGGTTGCCGATGTCAGTTTCTGACTTCACAGCGCTCTCTCCTAAGACTTTTTTTCCAGCGATCTCAAGCTGAGACGGCTTAGCCACCCTGAAACAACAGATCCGTGTTCATCATTAAAGAACAGTACGTATTTCCATTTTACTCAAACATTTAAAATATTGGAAGAAAAACCAGTTCTGAGGTCAGAACTCCAGTCTGATGTGTTACTTAACTATTATTATATATATATATTATGTAGGTGTGTTGCTGACATGTTGTTTATGTCAGTCATTCCCTCTTTGCCTTTACATACACGTTTAATTTTACATTGAATAATATTTTTCGTTTTGTAAAAATGACATTATTATTTTAAGTATTTTGTAACTCACCCAGAAAGCGACAACAGCAGCTCAATTACAACGTTAGCTTTCTTTGTCACCGTCTGTGCTGCCTGGTCACTCGTCCTACAAGGCACACAAACACACAAAGTTACACTCAATAATCTTAAAGGAACACTCCAATGTTTGTTTGTTTTTTGTTTTGTTTTCTTAAAGTTAATCTCTATTAACTGAATCTGTGTCATATGCGTGATTACCACAGACAACACATTTCCCTGTCCTTAGAAAACAACAGAACAACTGTTTACCCGAAACAGCCTTATAACAGAAGTTTAAGGGCAGTTGTTAAATTTGTCAAAAAATGATTAGGTGAAACATATTTATTAATTTTTCAATCAGTGTTTAATTAAGCACTAACCCTTTATCATCTGCCGAAGAAAGAATAGTTGTCTGCTGTTGCATGGACACCACAAAATGTTTACGTAACCAGAATGACTTTTTACTGTATAGGTCTTGAAAAGTTCAACCTTGTTCAGTCTCAGTGAGACTTTCTGTCATATCTATCTCATTTTAAAACCGTAGTTCGTTTTGACATTAAGATAAAAAACAACAACAACAACAACAACATAAAATTATCAATTATTCCTTTAAACATAAAGATAAGAAAAAAATTAATAGCCAAAAGGATCATTTTCACTGCAAATCACTTACGTTTTAAGTTCGAGTGTAACTTCTACTTCAGTCGTGTCCAAGGAAATCCCACCAGTGCTCAGAATTATGTAAAATACTATCTATAATATTAAAATAGAAAGATAGTGTCAGAACAGATCGATCACACCGGGCTAAATTTCTGTGCTATCTCTGTGACTTACTTCCGAGTCTCTTTTGAAAGGATTTCCCAGATCACATTCGGCTTTTGACCCGTTCTGATTGGCCAGACATAAGACCTGCGTACAAACAAACGTTCAATTAAATTAAAGAAGGTAAAAAGCAGGGCACTCACGTGTGGTACGGACTTGAGATGTAAGACTCACAGCATTCTTGGGGCGAATTGTGGAGTAAGAGAGGGAGTTGGGGAACGATGCGGTCAGAACTGACTCGTATGCGTCATCTCCGTTCTTATTGGTCACCGTGACCTCCAGGGCAATCTCCTGTTGGTGGCTGAGTGAAATGACCGGCACTCCATTTTGCCTGAAAGCATGACAGGAGATGGTCAGTAAGAAATTTCTTTACAATGCATTTACATCACATTTAAATTATTCGGAGCAAATATAAAACGTGATTATAGAATAAATTCCCCTAAACTTTGTTCAACTTTTTTTCCACTTCCTATAGTACTGTATGCAAAATGTGGGCTGCTGGATGAAATTGAAATTTCTAATGTCTAATATCATGAGATTTTAATATAAATGTATTATTTAGTAAATATATTATTGGTTAAATTACTGTAGTAACTGAACAAATAATATATTTACTAAATAATAAATTCCGCAGATGTGGGACAATCCGTTCACTTATATAAGAGAACTCACAATGGCAGTGGGTTGAAGATGTCTTGGTTGCGCTCTCGAGAGCAGAATTTGTACTGCAGCTGCAAGTTACTCTGGCACCTCAGGTCATTGCCGCAGCCCTCTTTCACAAAATTCACCTGAGACCAAAATAATAATAATAATAAGAAGAGGGATCTTCATGCATTTTAAAGTGTCCTTTAATTAAAGACCTGAGTATAAGAAAGCTTTTGCATGTCGTGGTATAAAGAGTGTTTACCTCAGTAAGGGTCGGTTGGCTGGCAGCGAGGACGGGACTCAGCTCGGCAAGGGCGGTTTGTCTCTTCCTGCGTCCTGCTGATGGCTTCAGGACCTCCACATTCACCTCTATGGGCAAGGCTCTCAGCTTATCCCTTAAGTTATCCTTCACAGCAGGACAGCAAAATAGGTTTCGTAAGATGACAAAATACAAAGATTTTCCCACAAGGTGGCAGTAATATTCTTACATGCTTCTGACATTGGGAAAGTGAGAGAAATTCAGCCTAGTCATAGCATTTAAACATCTCTGTTTACTACCCAGGGAAATAGTGCATTTAACCCTCTTAACTGCAGCCTAATGAGGTGCTTTACAGCAGAGATTCATTAAATGTACATTGTTAAAGAACTCCAGTACACTGCATGACTACATGATGATGGACAACTTTCAAAATCATAGCATCTCTGTACTTTTTTGTATTTCTTATAGAAAATAATTATTTAAAAAAAAAAATCATTATCAAAGTTCTTATAATTATTATTGACTTCTTATAGCTATTAGCCTATTTGACTGGTAACTTGAATTGAATATGTTTAATCCAAATCTCAATAACTCAAAAACAAGCAGTTATATATAATGTTAACTATTTCTCAAGTAAATAGCCAAAAATATTATTGTACACAATTAAATATTTTTTTTGTTTTCTTGTTTATCTATTGTAGGTCTGTAATGACCACTTTAATGGGAACTAATTACAGGTGGGAGCTAAAAATTGTGAGTGAGGAACTGAAGTAAAATCAGACGCCACAGGTTTGGTCTGAGGAATCATTTGAGCCAATCATTTGGATTTGTCTCTTTTTACTATGTCATACCTAATTTGCATAGAATTGAGAAAATTTCAATTCAAATGAATCACAACTCCATCTTGTGCATGTACACAGAAAATGAATGGCCTCCTGTCATTTTGTTCCTCACTAGTGTGAACCCGGTCTAACACTCCAAATTCTAACACGTCAGTTTAAGAGGTTCAAATTTGACAACTGTTCCACCTATCTGCCTCTGCAGATCATCACCAAAAGTATGGAAAATACAGTAATTCTGCCCACCCACATGCTCAGCTAACACCTTGTTTTTGTGTTTGTTGTACCTGAAGTTTAAGGGTTTTTGTGAAACATTTTTGCTCATTCTGCTTTTTAAGCTCCATGACTCCTGTGCTCTCATAGTCAGTGTCGGTGGAGGTGGGTGGGAAGAAAACCACACGAGATGGAAGACCCTGATTCTTCCTCTTTGTCTCCACCTGGATGGTGTATTTGATTCCTGAGTGGAAGTAAGGAAAGATCAATCAGTTAAAAAATAAACATTTAACACATTTTTGTAGTATTTTAGTTCTAAATTGTAAGGCTGGCTCAGCATGGTAGGAAGAAAATGTATGTACTCACTGAGGCTAGGGCTGTAGTTTTTGGAGTTGGAGGTAAATTTGAAACAGATATCCACCTGAAGACTGGAAACATATCCATTTCTTTGAAAAACACATCAGCACACAAGCATGTAAAAACATTATAGATTGACGTTTGATGTCTCTCTTACCAAATGTTCTCACCGCAGTTCTTCTTAGTGAGGTCTATCTCTTTGGGAGAGGTGGTGACCACCTTTTCTATGTTGACCACTGGCCTTGCTCTGTGAAGTGTCAGGAATAAATGATCAGAAGGAGCAGTTGAAGCTCAGCAGTCAGAATTCAGATACAAAACAAGAACTAAAGGCTGTAGAGGTTTGATCCTAGTGAATATACCATGTTTGTCATTGTGTCATTGGGTAAGGCACTTAAAATCAAGCTGAAGATAACTCTATAATAACTCTATAATCTGTGAATAGAAGCATTCAAGGGAAAGAATATACAGTATGTAAATGATCTATTTCTATATGCTATTGCAAATCTATGACCTGCTCGAACAGGCCTAGGATAATTCTGAAGTTGTAAAGATTCATCGTGTTCTCACTAGTCCTGTCAGAACGAATTTTGAATTTGTTATAGTAATCACATACTGTCCCCTCTGAAAGTTTTAGAAAACTGTTTTCGGTATACATTGAAGACATTTAACACATCTAGATGTAAATATGAGGAAATGAAAGATGAAATTCTAGTCTATCGTCTCATATTCATCTTTTGATCTCAAACCCAAATGTCTTCAATGTATACTGAAAAAAAACAAAAAAACAATTGGCCTTTCTGTTCCAATACTTTCAAAGGAGACTGTCTACAAAAACATGGTCTTGTGTAAATGTCATTAATAACATTAACATCACTTTTTAAAACTTGAACTTAATTTATGTAAACTTAATTAAAAATAAGTTAATTACTTAAACTTATATACATACATTGCACAGTGTGTTATCAAAACATTAAACATGCTATCCGGTGATTAGTACTGCTGTAAATTTTCTATAATATGTTGCACTGAGGCCTTAGACAATGCTCTTTCATCCTACTTGTCTATAGCTAAAATGACAATAAAATTGTCCAAAATTTTCGTTATCAAACTAATGTATGGCCTAAAAGTAATAAATTTCCAATGCCTGAATCACAATCTCAAATGATGTTATAATTGCAAACTTTAGGTTCTACAATGCCATTGTTATACCCTGTGTAATGAGCATTTATAGTGACTAGGAAGCTATTTGGGATTCGTTCTGTGTTATGAAGGCTTATATAATATGACTTGAAGCTGCTAAAATTATAATTTAAATATAATCCAATACTTAATGAAATATTCCAAGTTATAAAAATTCAACTTTTCAAAGTGAATCAACAGCCCAAGTTCTTACCTGTACACGACCACAGTGTCAGAGAGAGATCCAATGGCCACGTCTGGGTATTGGTTGTTGTCTAAATCCATGTTACCAGCTAAGGAGTAACCAAACATCTTAATGTTCAGGTTTCCTCCTTTCAGCACCTGGTAGAGACAGACAACATTACCAGTGGAATGAGAATAAGTGAGTAAAAAAGACAAGTATACAAGCAAGGAAATGATAAAGCAGGCAGTCGTTTCTTTGACTGTATTAATACTCCTTTATCATCTATAGCACATAAATACTATCGAAAGTCAAATAATGTCAATCATTTACGAACAGTCAGTTGAAGCAGACTAATTTTCACTGTTAGCTTCTAGTCTAAGATGCTATCAGATAAATGTTGGAATGATAGGGTGGTATTAAACCTGAGCAGGTTCTTTTTTGAGACCGCTGCTTGAGCCGTGATAGATGTAGACACTTCCTGCTCCTTCATCATCATATGGAGCCCCAACAGCCACATCTACACAACACAAATAGCCCATTTAACATTTGTTCTTTATTAGCATGCTCACCATAATTAGGATCATTATCACCATGTTCATCACCACCATAATGATCATTTCTAAACAATATATAAATACATGTATATGATACAATTACATGTTTCCAATCGTCCTTAACGTGCATTATCACCTCATATTTTTACTTTCGACAGATTTTCCGGCACAAACTAGGCTTTTTTCAGCTACTTTATAATCTCAGTCTGAAAGACAATCAGTGAAGAAGCCTCAAACTAAGCTTACTCTGCTGAAGCCACTGCACATTCAGAAAGACCAAAGACCAAAATGGCCTAATCTGGAACCTAGAGGTACTCAGGGATCGAATTTATTTTCCACCAATTTTCCACCATTTTTATTCTCACAATGAAAGAAAGGTTTTTTTTTGTTTGTTTGTTTTTTTGTTTTTTAAAGTTATTTGACTAAAATATGATTAAATTAATATACTGTAACTTTATAAGGATGTTATAAAGGCATGAAAAACCTCAGTGATCAGAAAATGAAAGGTTCCTTGTATTGCTATATAACAATTCCAATACATCTTTCTTTGCAATGTGTTTTTTCTTCTTTTTGGTTTTTTGTCTCAATGTTTGACCTCCATGATGTGATACTACTAACCAATCAGCAACAAACTATTGCAACCAATCTTAATTAGCTACTAAAAACCATCCAACTGGACTGATGGACAATGGAAAAGCAGGTCAGGTTTTCTCGTATTCAAAGTAAAAAAAAAATTGTACAGTGAAAAACTATAATTGCTAACAAAATCTCAAAGTCACAAACCATTAAATCCATCCAGGTTAAGGTCACCGAGGTTTTCAATAGCCAGCCCAAACATGGAGTTTTTGGGTCCGTCTATTCTAGTTCGGATGGCCTTGTTCCAATCTCCTTTCTGATTGATGTAGACATAAACAGCACCACCGATGTCACCTTCCTTCACAAAGAACTGAGGAGCTCCAACTACAAGATCCTGCCATCTGTAAAAGAGTGACAGGAAACAGCAGGTAAGCATGCACAGATGTCACAGAATCTGTTTAAAATTGTTGAATGACTGGTCTTACCCATCTCCGTTTAAATCAACCACTGCAAGTTCATAGCCAAAAGACGAGGCTAGGCCTTCTCCTTCGATGATATGCTCAGTGACCATATGCGTAGCTGTGTCTGACTCCTTCCTCAACAGAACCACAGCTCCACTGTGATTGGCTCTCGGGGCTCCGGCAACCACAGTCAGCTGACCTTTCTTAGTCAGCATCTTACCAGAGTCAAGAGAGAATCCTGAGGAGAGACATGGCCAATCAGAGTTTAGGTGAAGCGGTTCCTCAGCCAGTGTCCGAAAGTCACCAGTTAGCATGGTGGCACCAGTAGCATAGACCTCTTTTCTATGTACCACAGTGAGTGTGCTGTGGAAAGGACTATTTTGAGTTGAGCCCTTCTGTTTGAGTCAAAAAATTTTTTAAAATTTTCCTGACATTTTCAGTAGTGACCAAATTTCAATAATCATAATTGGTAGCTTTTAGGGCTGTAAAATGTATTTTCCTTTTTAAGTACTTTTCAAATTCATCCACTTCAAGGGGAAAAAAAAAACACATCTGAGAATTCCTTCTGTTCGCCCAGTGGAAGTCGATGGAAACATCTGCTGTACTTTATGGCTAGTTATCTCTTGCACCACACAGATATCTCTAGGCACTACGAAAATACGTTGTAATAAATGGATGTCATTTATGGCATACAGTATTTTATTGTCAAAAACTTTTTTTAAATTATGCATCACTATTCAAATTAAATAAAGTGAAAACATGTGCTAACACTGATTTCTATGAAGCAAATTTTTATGTGGGTCTTGGGTAGTACAAGAAATGTAACATTTATCATCAACAAAATGTACAGTGGGTATAGAAATGAGTACTGAGTAAATACAGCTGGATAAAACAAAAACTGTGTCCGTCTTCATTTCAGGCTGGAAAGCAACTGTAAAATAATTACTAAAATAATGTGATTATTTTAATTTATAATTTTTTTTTTTCAAACCTGAAACTTTTTTAATTGTGTTGTTCTTTGCTTCACGAATTAACATGACTGTGGTTTATTTGATACACGTAATAAATGTTCACCCTTAAATCTAAAATGCAATTTTAAAGGAATGTGACAGTCCTACCAGTTGGTGCCCTTAATCAACGTTAGCATTTTTGGTTTTAACCATTCATACTTCAAAAACTTAACACATATCTAGTGATATCTGAGAGCTCATTCAGACATACTGGACTTATACGAACATGCCACTGTTGTGAATGAGAGAGATTTTTGAACATATGTGAAGTCTAGGGTTGTTACGGTGTCAGGTCATTGTGTATGATAGGATGGTTACCTCAATACTGTATCTGCAATGACACTTTTGTACAAAGAAATTGTAAAGAAATTTCATTTGAATTTCGAATGTTTTTAAATAGTTGTCTAATACCATGATAGCGTGATATTTTTTCAGACTAGGTCATCATACCGTGAAAATTTCAAACCGTAACACCCCTAGTGAGATCACTGGAGATCATGACATGCACTTTTCCAGGCATCCACTAGTTATACCACTTTGTCACAACACTACATACTATAACTTAGACAAAATGCCACCAATGGAAGAAATGTAAATGATGAAATTCCTTGATCTACATGAAATGTACAGGTATAGTATATGTCTTTTCGTGGGATATGGCTGGAATGAATGATGATCATCCCGGACGTCCCACAAACCTAAGTAGCTATTGGTGGTCAAGTGGCTCTCCATTGTAGCGTCGGCTCGAGGAGGATGAGATCTATATACAAACTGATCGTGGTCGCTGTTGGACGTACTACTCATGAACAGAACACCTAAAACCCATACACACACACATACAGACAACTGATGCAGAAAGAAATTCAACAGCGTATCTAAGGATTTACCCAGGTCTCTCAGTGAAAACAAAAAAGCATGTTGTTTTGTTTGTGAAATGAGAACTTGAGAAAATGTTTTTTGGTAATGAATATGATGTGATGAACACTAGACGCACCTAAATAGCTGTTAGCAGGGACGGCCACTTCGTCGAGTCCTTCGGGCGTGCTGTATTTGACCTCAAATGGTCCATCATCATAGTAACCCATCTCTATCAGCGTATTGTTCTTCTGCTCCAAGCGTACAACGCCTGAGGCCACGCCCAAGATAAAGGATCATTGGAGTCAATGGATGAACAGATGAGAGTGGAGGATAGTGAACATTTAGGATAGTTGGAGGGAAAAGTGGAGAAAGTGAAGGGAAAAGAAAAAAAATAAGATGATAAATGAAGTGGTGTATGGTGAGAATTGAACAAAAAGTGTTAAATGGCAAGTCCATTAATCTACAGTGAAATGGGACTGATACAACTAGAACAAATTTACTTCCATCACATCTCCTCTTCACCTCCCTTCCCTTCTTTCATCTTATTTTACTGCTTATCTTCTCTTCCCCTACTCCTCATTCCCTTCCTTGTTCTCTATACTCCCCATTTCCTCTCCTCCATTACCTTCTCCTCTTCTCTTTTCTCCTTTCCTCCCATCTCCTCTCTCAATGTCTCTCTCCCTTTCTTTCCCTCCTCTCTTCTTCTTGGTCATCTCTTCTCCTCCCTTCATCATTTATCCTCTCCTCTACCCTCTCTCACCTCTTCACCTCCATAGCTCTCCAGTCCCAATCATCACCTCTCCATATTCTGCTTCTCATCTCACCCGCTTCTGTTCTTCCTTGTCACCTCCCACCTCCCATCTTGTCTCCTACATCTCCTAATTTTGTCCTCCACACTCATCTGCTCACCTCCCTCCCTTCCTTTCTCATCCCTCCCTTCCTCTCTTCCCTCTCATCTTTTCTTCTCTCTTCTTCCTTTTCCTCCATCTCCTCTTTCCCCAAACCCTTCATCCCTGCTCCTCTCTGACCCCTTTTTTCCCTCCACTACCATTTCATCTCTTCATTTCTCCTCTCCTCTGTTCATAACTACTCTAATCTCCTCTCTCTCGCACCTTCTCCTCCTGATCTCTACTCCTCCAATCTCTTCCCTTCTCCCACCCCTTCTCCTTCTGATCCCTACTCTTCCTCTTCTCTCCTGCCCTCTCCCTGATCTATACTCCTTTACTTCTTTCCTCTCCTTTCCCATCCCTTCTCCTTCTGATCTCTAATCCTCCATTTCTCTCCTACCCTCCTCATCACTTCTCCTCCTAATCTATACTCCCCCTCTTCTTTCCCTTCCATTTCTCCTCCTTATCTAAACTCCTCCTCTTTTCTCCTCTCCACTCCTATCCATTCTCCTCCATCCCTCCTTGTTTCTGCTCTCTACTCCTAGTCTTCTCTCCTCCCCTCTCCAATCCCTTCACTTCCTGATCTTTAATCCTCCCATCTCCCCACCTTTCCAGTTGAAGGCTCCGGGTGCTCCGAACACTATGTAATGGTAGTCCTTGGTGAAGGTGACTGAGAGGCCTTGCTGGCAGGAGCCGAACCGCTCGTGACCCCTGGCTCGGCCCTCGCAGAAGCTCCAGTCCCCTCCCTCGTCACTAGTGCTCTCGTCGATTTTCAGCTCCTGACTGAGCACGTAGCAGCGGCCTGTGATATCCCGGGACTCCTGCGGCGCATTGGGAAATTGTCTCTTCTGGTAGCGATGTGCACACGTCTGGAACAGGTTGAAACCAGTAGGCGCTTACTAACTAGAGCAACAGACCAAGTGGATGCATCTCAAACACACACACACACACACACACACACACACACAAGCTAACGAACACTGACCACAATCTTGCCCCCGGGTCCTTGACTCTGCACTGTGACACCCATCCACTGGTTATCTTTGCTCTCCTGGTTCAGGTTCTCTAAACAAACACACACACACACACACACACACACACACACACACACACACACACACACACACACACACACACACCAGACATGAAATCTCAGAACTATACACAGTTTATATAAATATATACAGTATGTAAACTTTTGAAATACAAAAAAAACAAGTGTTCCGTCAAAAACCTTTGTATTTAAGGACTTGTAATGGGACTTAACAACAATAACAACTTTATTAAAGGCAAGTGCAATTACATGTTTGTGAAGCTGTTACTATAAAACTGTAAGTAATTATAAGCCTAGATTTATCTTACAGTTGATATTAGACAGTGTTTTAATTTCAACTATACATGTTGTGTGCTACAAGTGTCGATTAAAGTGATCTAGATCAGCCTTTTCAAATTCTAGAGGATTTAACTTACGTTAAAAAAAAACAACAATATTTGACTGGTGGTGTATATAGTTAGAGAAAGATAGTATGCTTTAGCAAGTGAAAATACCTTGAACATATAGATATTATAGCCAAATTCATCTAGTATTTCCAACAACAAATATAAAAGCCAATTTCTAGACAGTTATTACTCATTTTAAGCTTGAAACAATCTTGTTCTATTAGCAGGTTATTCTTCTAATTTTAAGCATTTATTTCTAGAAAAAATATCTGCCAATAGAATAATCTCATAATTAAAAAATATCAGATAAATTTGCCCATAGTTATGATATTTATCACTTGCTAAGATATCATTTTTTGCAGTGTAAGTGTACCATCATTGTCGAAATCAACTCGCTGGCAGGCAGAACTGGTGGAGCTGATATCACAGTTGTACAAGCCTCCTGTTATCTGTGACTTCTGATTGGACAGTTTCTTCGCCCTGGGAGCACCAACGAGTAGCCTGTGTCAAAAGAAAAAAAAAATAAAAAATTTTAATCCAAGATCAGGATCACACTTGGCTCCCAACTGATGTGGTCATTCTTGTCCATATACAATATTTTCCATACAATTTTTCATCTTCAATTCACTTTTTTTTTTTTCAATCAGTCTGCCCAGTAGTCAGTAATATTCATTATACCTCAGAGTTGTCGAATCCTTGATTGTTCAGAAGGTGCTGATTGATTTTTCTCTGGCAAATTTTTCTCTGGCTCTGACAGTAGTTCCGGCTGCAAGGTTGTTTTTTGGTTTTTTTTTTATTTATTAATGCAGTCGTTCTAATATGAAATTCTTTATATAATAATTTACACAGTGCCGGATGTTCCACATAAACATGTATAATCATTGCTATAGTGAAGCCTTCTCCGAGACGACGTGTATTTAACATTTATGGAAGGAGTCTCCAGTGTCAGCCCTTTGTCACAGTTAGAGGTAAAGCTGTAAATGTATGTTTTCCACCACAGGAAAGTCTTTGTGGATGGTTGGAGGGCTTTGCGGTTCCTGGGTAACGTGACAAGTTGATTTTTGATTTTGTCTTATTAACTTTAAAAGAGAGAAAAAAAGAATGGTTGGTGAGGGAGTGACTGTTTATAGCTTGTACAAAGCTTGTTTCACAACATCAAACAAAACTATAAATGAATAAAATGTATGACATGTTGTATTATTAAATAAAATATAGTAAAGTGCTGTCTACCCTCTTCCGCATACATGAGCTCAAAGACGCCCACGGTTGGCTAGTCACTATGATTGACAGATGAGAGTGTATGCATTTCTTATCACCCAGTGGTATCATCATTTGAACTTACGATCTCACTGGAATATCAATGGAACTTACGATCTCCCAACAATAGGGCAAATGCTTCATTGTTGCTGAAAATGCTTGATTTTGCTGTGGCTTTTTTTCAAAATCTGGGATGTGATTTGAGATTTGATGAGTTTTTTGTGCTTTTTTCTGCGGAAAACTACTCGAATTAGCGAAATTGCAATTGCACGAAATTGTTTTGCACGGTCTTTCACAGTGATGTTTGTTGATAAATCAGTCCTTTTACCTGTACTCATGTTCGACGCACATCGAAAAGGGCTTTGGCTGATGACGTCACATGACGCATCTTGGCCCAAATCTGCGGAAAATCTGCTGTAATTTTGAAAAATTGCAAGCTCCTCCGAATACCACAGCGTTTGCTTGATTTTACATTTATTTCTGCGTTCACAAAATCCTGGAGGGATCGAAATGGTATAATCCAACAACGCACAGGCAACCTACAGAATAAACAAGACATCTACTGGAAGGCTAAGCCGTGTTTAATGTTTGTGCAGAATAAATATGGTAGCTACATGGTATCACAGTTTTATTTACTGTTCAACGGAAGGACTGCTTGTGTTTAAGTTTTCCTGTCACTACGGCGCTGACACACGGACTTTTAAACATGTTCACTGACAATAAACTATAAACCGACACTGACTGTAAACTGCAAACTTCAACTTAAGCCAACAACAATGCTTATAGACTGTAAACATTTGAAGACACGTAATATCTTTGGTATCGTAAAAGCACTAAGTAAACTATGCGTGAACTTCAAGGAACTTCAGACACACCACAGAGTTCTGCTTATGTTTGCTGTTCCAAGTAGCAAGACGTTTAAAGAATGATGACATTAAAAATCATTTCAAAAACATTACTGGTATAAACACAATGCATCTTAAAACCAGTGTGTTAGTGTTCCTATGTACATTTTGGTACCAATAGTTTGATATTACTGGAGTATTTGTATTCGCTTTTAAATTAATGCCGAGTTTTAATTGACATATTTATTGAGTTGTCCATGGACTTCGGTCTGCTTCATTTCTAAGTGCAGTAACATCATCTTGTGACACTTTTTAAGGGGAACGTGCGCTTTAGAACATTAAACAAGACAAATGTGTTTGTATACACCACCGAAAGCCCTCACTCTGTGTTTGGAACTGCAGCTCCAGTCTGCCACACATCACTCATCCCATTCTCTCACACTTTTCCGTGAAGAAACGACAGAGCAGTCCTTTCTGCTCTCGTCTGAAGAGCAGCAGCACTGAGAGCACAACTGACACACACAGGGCAGAGGCCATATCTCTGCTTTCAGCACATTTGTCTGACTCAAAGGCCCTTTTCTTCTTTTTCGGATCGGCTGCTGCATTGATAACATTCATCCAGACACTTCAGAGTTGGCTACACAAGTTCTCTTTGTGGCCACAAACAAAAAGCGGCTCTGACTGCGGCGGAGACTACGTTACCCACAATGCAGCGGGAAAGGCCTCGGGGCAACATCAAAGCACTTGGCAATCAAACAGGTCTGTTCAGAGGCTTTGTAGATTTAGACGTCCGTGAAACAGATACAATTCAGGAAAATGCAGAAAGACGTTACATGGCTATCAAGTAACACCACGGTTAACAACTAAGAAAGAAATAAAAAGGTTAAATAACAAAAGAATTACCTTAACAAAGATGCATAACAGATTTGGACACGTTTGCTACAGAACACAACTAATTAAATATATTCCAAATTCAGCGTGCAATACTAAAAATTCTTTGTAAATCTACAAACATATTAAATGTGTCATCAGTCATTGACCTTTAATTCAGTGTATGCAGAAGGACAAGGTCAGTGAGGTCAAATGCCATAAGGGAAAAACACAAGTGCACTCATTCCTAACAATTAAAGCTACAATTAATTTGTCATTCCCAGGGTTTTCTTGCTTGCTAATGAAAATTCCAGGCTGCCTTAGAGCAAAGGCAGAAATGCAGCCATGGACATATTCCTATCCAAATAATTTGGATTACAAGCGTTTTTGGTTATATTTTGGGTACAGCATGGTTTTCAGTGTGATACTTTCATAATGTAACATTCCTGTCATTGAGGAAGGAATTTCTGGAATGATGTCCTCTCAAAAAAGTCCTCTCAAGTTTTGTCTAAAATTGCATTTCAAAATTGAATGAACCACATTGATTACCTTCTTACTTACTTCATCTGTCTCCATAGTTGGAAAGATATTCATAATATCACTTTGAAAAATAAAATAATAAAACAACCTCACACGGGATCACGATACCTAGTTTGGGAATCCTTGGTATAGTCAAAGAGACATTATTTATAATCTTTTTCTAATGTAACAAAGTAATATTCTGTGCTGCACATGGAAGGGGTAGCCAACAAAAACATCCTAAAGTGAAAATCCCATTACTGTCAGCCAACAACTACTGCCAAGCCCAAGAAATTCCCATACTTCATTCCCAAATTCCCATACTTCATTAAAACTCTATTGAACCGTTATTAACGCAGTCGTATTATTCGGTATTCATCGTATGTATATTATGTATAGTCAATGAGACACTTTGTCTCAAAGTCATGGAGGTGACGTTCGCACTCACTAACACTGGAATTTCCCTTATGTGATTGACAGAATAATGAAAGTGTTTGAGTCAGTTATGGTCTAAGACATGACCCAACAATCCTAACAATATAAACCAAAATGCTTACAGATTACTTGTTATAGTTTACAAGTCTGGGGCGTTGTCATTGTTAATTAAGTTCAGCTAACTGTATCCCAGGAACTATAAATCTGAGTAAGCTGAAATTTGGTGTACTGACCTGTTGGGCAGTAATCTGTACATGGATTTTTAATGATGAATTGGATTACTTCAAAAATATGGCTACCGTCAGGTCAGTCAATCAGGTTTCAGCAGGCATTAGAGACTAGCACTGTGCTACTGTCACATAGCTTGATATGTATGTTCATCTATGGTCTCTTTATTGTTCTGGGTAACATGGCAAAAACTGGACACTGATGGCAATATTTGTAAAGAGTGCTTGGACCCCACAGATTGCCACCATATGTGGCTATATTTTTTTATATGTAACTATTAAGATATCTTAATCATTTTTGCACAGAGCAAAAACAAACAGTTTACACCCATTAAACCCCAGTTTAACTCTTTATGTCCGTTAAACCCACGCCCACTGAGATATATATATATATATATATATATATATATATATATATATATATATATATATATATATATATATATATATATATAGGTAAAATATCAATTAGATCTGTAGCTTATTAATATTTGTGCTGCACTTGGACACACTGCAGCAAATATCTGTAATTTCACCCCGAGGTCCTTTATTTGACATGAGGGGAAAGCCTTGATACAAGAATAGGCGCATATGACGCCACGCTCTTTTAAAGAGCATACAGAGAAATGGGTCAGATTTTCCAATGAGACAAGCACCTCTTTGTGCTGCTAAATACATACTTGGCATTTGCCTCTGTCCGAGTTGCACATTCTGAATTCCAGTGAGGCATTTTTTATGAATTTTCAATCTAATTTTACAGAGTTAATGTCAAGAAGTTGTAAAGATAATAATGTCATACATGCAGGTCAGTTGTACTATTTTGGGTCAATCTGTTGTAATTAGGGTTTAATCAGAAGTTGATAAGAAGTGCACAGCCACTAGGATCAGTCAATAAAATTTAAATTCAAACATGTTTTTAATGGTCATATGTTTTCTACAAAAGGTATGGTGATTGTTATTTGATATGCTACTACTCCTATATAGATTAAGACTTTATGTAAAAATATAAATGTCCCCAAATTTTAAGTATTAATTATTGACAACTGATACAAAAATGTACTGTGTGTCTTATCAGTTACTTGTTACATTGCGCTGACATCTGACAATACCCCATAATTCTCCTCTAATGTATCATGATGGTCATATACATTGCAATATTGGGGGGGAGGGGGGGATACATGGGGGGGTAATGTGTCATTATCATCCAGCTGATGTTCTCTTATCCTCTATTTCCTCCTCTGCCAAACCACAGATCTGGCTTCAGTGTCAATTTCTCAAGTAGGCGTCTACCCTAAACAACCGCAAAACCGATATCTGATCAAGTAGCTGAGAGCATGGTTTCCTCCCTGTCACATTTCTCCCAGAGGGCTTTGCGTGACCCTGCTAATGAATTCTGGGTAAAAGGTTATGCATATCCATTACTCCCTCCAGCCCTCGGAGGCAAATCTTCTATTTCCATGAAGATTTGCAGTTAGGATTAATGCTTGGGGCAGGTGGTCATCTTTTAATGGCAGCATAACTCACAGGAAATGCAACTAAATCAACAAGTCGTACAGATTCTCTGTGAGTTCAGGTTGCCTAAAAGAAATAAAGAGAGCAATGGTGTGCAAGTGACACGGTCATTATTAGCACTTGTGCTGTTATTCTGCTCTGAGATTTTAACTAAATCTGAGATGATTTAATGATTAAACCATTAAACCAAGATTAAAATGATTTAATCTTTAATGATTTAAAATTTTATCCTCTTAATTCCCGTTAAAACTTCTTTAAACTGTAATTAACGCAGCCTAATTATTCACTGAATACACATCAGCATAGTTTTTCAGATGTTGTGTACATTATGTGTTCATTTCTAGTACACCACATCACTAATCAATTCTCGATTGGTTCTAAAGGTGTTGATTCATTTTCTATAACAGCAGCTCTGACACTAGTTCTGGCTACAAGGTAGACGTGAAAAGAAGATTTTTGGAATAAAAAGTAAAAAGGTAAAAAAAAAAAAAATAGTAAAAAGTTTTTAGTAAGGAGATGCTTATTTAGTTATGGAAGGAGTCTCCAGCGTCAGCGCTGTAACAGTCAGTACGGTTTCCACCACAGGGAAGTTTTCAAGACGGACAACTTTGCACTTTCCAGTTATTTGGTTACTTGACAAGCTCTTTTTTGTCTTATTAACTTCAAGAGAGATTAAAAAAAAGAGAGGTTGATGAGGGAATGAATGTTTATAGCTGTTATAACATAAGTGACAAGTGAAATTAGCTTCATGGATGATCCACAACATTAAATGTAACTATAAACATGCTGTTTAAAGAAAGAAAGAAAGAAAGAAAGAAAGAAAGAAAGAAAGAAAGAAGCGCTGTGTAATGGCTACTGATTCATGTTGCCTGAGGGCATCAGTGACAATAAGCATTGACTATAAATCCTAAACCATTCCAGTGTGCCAAAGAGCAAATGTGTGTCATCTGTAAACTACGTAAAAGCTTAATCTATAAGGATTACAGTGATTTAACTTTTTCTGAGGAAACTGGTCTGACTCACAAAGCATGAAATAAACTTCCAGGAATTTTCAATTTCCATCAAGAAAGAAAATGCAAAAATCTACCAATAATTACTGGTTGTAACATCTTAGAACCAGCAACAGTGCCATGATAACAGTTTTTCGGTACTTTTCAGAAAGAGAAATGATCAAAGAAAAAGATTTTGTCACATTGACCTTCTATAAAGACAGTTACAGAGGAATTCAATGAACACAAGCGCATACTGTTCTCTGTTCTTGCTTTTTTTTTTATTGTGACTGAAGAATCACAAGATGCCTTATTGGGTTGTACAGAAACAGCTCAGTGTTCACCTCAGACAGCAGGCGGAAGATAAATAGCAAATAAAATCAGAGCAAGAGAAGGACACAGCGAGACAGAGCGAGAGGATATATAAGTATATTCCAGTTCATTATCTTTTGAGCCCTGGATGTTTTCTTCTTTATAATGACCTATGAGTCATGCCCTCATTGGTGTAGTGAAGGTTCATGGTATCCAGAGTGAGGCCCAGCGGCTCAACAGTAATGCAATAGAGGCATTTGCGGCCAGGCCTGGCTGACCTCCACTATTAGATAAACAGTTTTGAGCCAAGACAAGTGTGTACAACTAAACACTACCGGAGCAAGCAAACAAACACGCAGACTTATCGGACATGACACACTGTGTACATCGGGAAATTCACTTGTAGATGTTCTCAACTAGGCATGTACGAATATTTAATTCTACTATATAGTAGAAGTGTAATGATACACTCCGGACACGATTTCATGCCGTTTTTCGATTTGATTCTCAGAATATTAACAAAATTTGATTGGAGAAAAATTATTACTTTTAATTATTATATATTTATTATATAATTATTACTCCTTGTTTTATTCTGAATCGTAAACAATGCAAAAGAATGTGCATTTTTTGTATGTATAAAAGTAAATAAATAAAACATTGCTGCTAACAGAGGTTTAATATTGTTAACAAAATGTACTACAGGTTCAGCATATTTTATAAATAGATTAATTAATTAATTTAGAAATTCTCCCAAAACCTTTGGTTGAATAAACAAATCTGTTCTGGGGAAAATGATCCACTGAAACATTATTCTCCATAGCAGAAATAGAGCTCCAAAGTAGCCTAAAATGGCCAGTTTCCGTGGCCTTGGGCGTCACTATGTATCGTTATAACCCTAGTATACATTGTGTTTTTCAGCATTAACTAATATTATCATGGACAAAATATCATCAGTTGTGTATTTGTGTTGCATTGTTACTGTGTTTTTTTCTGTAGAGCAAAGTTAGTTTATATTAGTTTATATTAATGCACTTGTTCTAATACATTACTGATTGATTGGACTCGTATAGCGGATGCTCCACATAAACAGAAGAAAAAACAGTGTGTTGCTGCCACACTGTAGATATTGTTAAATTTTCTGTGCTATGTTTATTTAGCATTCTGAAAGCAGTCTCCGGTGTCAGTACTTTGTAACAGTCAGAGGTACAGCTGTGGTTTAAGGTTTCTGACTTGGGAAAGTCTTCAGGACTTGGGAAAGGTTTTGCAGGTTCTCTGTAACATGACAAAGCCGTGCATTATGTCTTATTTGCTTCAAGAGAGAAAAGGCGAGGCTGGTGATATATAAGTGTTTATAGCTGTTATGATGCACTGTAAATGATAACAGGAACGAATTTGTTTTTCAGACGTTCCTCAACTTTAAATGTAACTATAACTGAATTAAAAGTGTGATGTGTCATTTTCAATGAGTAAGATTTAGTTAGCGTTGGAACATTGCTAAGAGGAATAAAACAAATTTGAGAGGTTAACATTAGTTATTTGATGATAAAAAACAAAACAACTGTACAAATACATGTCAGAATGTTTTAACTATAAGAAAGTGTTATAAAATTGTAAACCCTTAACTGTCCAAAAAGCCCTTGAGAAAACTTTTTAGGAATTTATAGCATTCTCCAAACTTCAATGAAAGTTACATTTTACATTATACAGTATATTAATGATTATGACACAGAATGTCATAATAAGACAGGGGTTATATATTTATGCGACTGATATAACGATAATATACTGGAAGGCCTAATTGGAAGATTATGAGTTCAATTCCCGAGACTGCCAGTAGCCAAGCCCCAACCTCTTAGCTCTTGAACTGTATACTGCCTCACTTGTAAATTGGTTTGAATAAAGCAATCTGATAAATGAATATTTGATCCATTTTAGAAGCTACACAGTATGGTTTATCATTGACGAGTCCTGCTGAAGACACTAATAGCAACCCTGTACTGGGTCCTGCAGAGGTGAGCTGTACTTCATCTCATCTTACTGTCTGACTCGGGATGACAGCTTTGGATGTGCTTCATTCCTTTCCAAAGCTTTAGGCTTAGAGACACACGCATGCAACACTGGCTTGCTAGTATGCTAATATTACTTTACTAAAGGGCTTGCACAAGGCGCAAAATGAGGGACAATGAAAATACTATCTGTCAGGGAATGACAATGATGAATACTTCTGGTGAAAATGAATATCTACTGATGTAAGAGGTCAGCTGTCCATTGACACTGATGTAATGATAGGTGCAAAAGGGCAAACCTGATCCAACATCAATGTTCTTCCATTTCATATAAGTGAAGTTGCTTCTAGTCTATGTTCAAGTGGAAAAATATGAAATAAACATATAAATACAGTTAAAGTATAGAAGTATAGCCTCTACAAAACCTCTGCTGAGCTATGAAAGTATTAACCTTTTTACATGAAAACATTTCTGTACTTACCCACATGTGGACTGATGGACTGATGCATTCACATACATTTGTGTAATTTATTTCTTAAAACCAGTTTCAGTCACTGAGATTGGTATGTGTCCTAGACGTGCCATTTTGTAAAACTGATTCATTTATAGCTTGACCGCTTTATCGCTTGAACAGTATGTGTAGCATTTCTGTGTTCTAGTACTCCAACCCTCCATCTTCCTACATTTGTCTTGCACTTTTTTCTGGTCATTTAAGTGGAAATTTAGTCTTACACCACTTGTATCACTGTCTGCTCCAGGTAGAAAATACAATGCTTTTTGTATTCTGTCGCACTCTTTGGATTAACTGATCTACCATAAGACTGAACATAATATAAATGCAAAGGATTATCAATGTATTCTATCATTGCTAAACAGTGTAACCTGGAAAGTCTGGTCAGTTGGTCAGACATCATGCACCAGGGTCAGTGATTCCAGTCCTGGAGAGCACAGCACAATTCTGTTAAAAAACCAAAGTAAACTAGACCCGTGGTTCTCATGGGGTACCCATGGGGTCCACGATTTTCTAATTTTGTTGCAGTGGTGAAAACCACAAGCCACCATTATCAAGTATTATGATTATAAGTAATGACAACTGGCATCTAATGACAATTTGAAAATAAAATGGAGTCTATGGACAGAAATATCAGAAACTCTACGTCCAATAGCCAAAATATTATTGTATAGATTTAAATAGTGTGCCTAACTATAAAATAATCTGTACTGTGTACAATTAAAGGGATTCCTGACAGTGCATTAGGGAATCCAAACAGCATATGTTGCCATTTTCCTTTACCTTGCATTTCCCAACCTTGCATGACTTCTTTTCCTGAACAGTTTGAAACGAATTCTGTCTTTTTATGTGTTTATCGAATGGTCCTATTTCCCACTTGCGAAGTCATAATTATGCCATTTTATGAACTGCTAATATTGGTGGCTACTATGATGCTGCTGTAGCCATGTAGTATAATGAAGTCTCACTAAATTGAATGCTTTAAATTAGATATTGACCGGCAAAGCTCAACTTAAACCTACAAAGAAGCTCATGAACAGGAAGCTGAGAGAATCAGAGGAAGGAAGGGGAGCCTGTTTCCACAAAGACTAGCCCCATTACATGCCGGGATATGGGCCAGGTTATATATGGTGATGTTTGGGAGATGATTAAGGGGATTTCTTGTTATATCTGCATTGTTCTCCAGAGCTGGTGCATGTTATGATTCCTTTGATGCGCAAAGAAAACACCAGCGGATATACCATATGTGCACGCACACATCCAGATCCAGTTATCATTTTCTTACAAGTTACTTTTGGACTGTAAATCCACCACACCTTCCTTAATGGAGTCAATATATATGTCAACTTTTATCCCAGGTAATAACAATAGAAATAATCAGTAATAATCTTTTTTAACATTCATATAGGATTTTTGTCCTGTGACATGCATTCAAACCAAATCCCTGTTATCAAAGGCTGTTGCTGTGGTGTAACAACTGATCATGCTAAACATTTCTTTTCTCATTAAAACAAGCACCAGCCAAAAATAATTACCTTACACTGCCTGCCAGGACCAGCAAGGTACAGGCAAGCCAAAACCGATCAGTTATGGAGGCAGAGATCTGTCCTCAGCCAAGTTTTAGCTTTCTTTGTCAAGCTTTTATCCTGACTGATAGCTTCAGCATTTCTTCACCTTCAGGTCTTTCTTTTCATGTTGCTTCAGGCTCAGAGCTGAAGGTAACCACAGCTTTTTATCAAACCCTAAACAAACGTCACGGCCCATGGCAACAGTGTGCGAAGAGACAGACTTTACTCTTAATTTGTACTTCACGACATGCATGAAAAAGGAAGCAAATTGCTGCATAAAATGAAACTACTTAATTGTCTTCATACTATGATTCTTGGTTATACATCTGCTCTTCCACTTTATATTCCATTCCACAGTATATAAATCTGTACACTGTGAATTCTATTGTATATCTGCACTACATAATGAACCTGAATAGAGAAGCTCTGTTGCTCACTGCAACACGTCTACCGTACTTTGTTCATAAGTAATGTTATTCGATTGCACCGGTTATGATATAGAGTCTACATTGGTGTATACTCAATGATTTATTAGAGGCTTTTATCCAAAGTGGCTTGCAAATGCGATAGAGTATAATCCAAACACAGCTGAAAAGTTATGACTTTGCTCAAGGGCCTATGAAAGTGAAAATCTTTGGCCATCTTGATTGTCAGTTAGAACAGAGCCTTAATGTCAGAGCTAGCACTACCTGAGTGCTGACCATTAGGCAGTCTGTACAGTATTTCGTGGAGTTGTTTTTGCGGCCAAAAATGCTTGATTTTGCCGCGACTTTTTTTCAAAATTTGTGATTTTTTTTTGTGGTTTTTTTTGCAGAAAACTACTTGAATTGGTGAAAGTGCAATCGCATGAAATTGTTTTGCACGCTCTTTCGCAGTGATGTTTGTTGGTAAATGAGACCTTTTATCTGAACTCATGTTCGACACGTGAATCTACAAGGGCTTTGGCTGAATGCGCGTAATGATGATGTCACATGACACGTCTTGGAAAATCTGTGGTAATTTTGAAAAATTGCAAGCGCCTCTGAATATTGTGGAGTTTGCTTGATTTTGCGTTAATTTCTGCAATCGCAAAATCATGGATAGACTGATTACACCATATAGCCATAAAAATGGATTTTGCTATACAGTACAACTGTATGTTCACTCTTCCACCTTTATTGACAATACGGTTTTTTAGTATTCGTTTGTTGACGTAGGAAAAGATTACAGAAGTACCGTGAAGTCAAATATCACAGCTTTTTTCATATGATATTAGCAGATAAACTGTCACTATGGGGACTGTCTGTGCTGAAAAGAAAAAAGTAGACACCCTCATAGAATTTGTAATGGTTTTAATGGTTATAATGGGAATTGTATTGGTTTTAATGGAAACTCCTTCTATTGGTGGCATGTTATGTCTAGTGGCTAAGGACAAATAATGGTAATGGTTTCAATGGTTAGCTGATGGTTTGTAATAGTATTTGTAGTGGACACCATTAGAATTTCTGTGATGGTTCCTATTGTTTATTTCAGCAGGCATGAAAAACCATTAGGGAAACATCTGTTTCATTACAGAAAACAATTTGATGTTTATATTTGAGGAACCTACAGTTTCTTGCAGTTTTATGTAATTGATTTATTTTATATCTATCTATCTATCTATCTATCTATCTATCTATCTATCTATCTATCTATCTATCTATCTATATATATCAATACTGATTCCACAGTGACATCTTTATATACTTTGGTTGCTAAATTTCATGAAACATCATGAAGGAGAGCCATGAAACAATTTCCATCCCCATGTTTACATGCATGCGTTTTGTTAGTCAACATCACATATTGACAATCTGTTACTGATCTGGCACTGAAATCCAATATTGTCAGTAATAGCGGTTCTCAATATAGGATCAACATACCCTTAAGCTTACTTCACAATTTTTTTTATTCATTGATTGTGTTACGCACAAGTCAGCGAAAACTTATCTGATGTATCATAATAACGTTCGTTTTCTCTTTCTTGAGACTGATCGAATTTCTCTCACTTGATTTACTGAGTCAAGTACAAATACAAGATCTGAAAAGCGGTATAAGCCGACGAATAGCCGCAAAGCCTGGAGCAATCAGTGTTCAGCTCTCTCTTTGCTTTGTATTCTGTGTAGCTCTGAAAAAGGAAAATCAAAGAGAGGTATTTGGTGACAGTGTGCCCAAGCTCTGTGTGTGTGTGTGTGTGTGTGTGTGTGTGTGTGTGTGTGTGCGCATGCACACGTAGGGGGCTTTAACGGGTTGGTTAATGAGGGACATGCGTACAAAAACTGTTTGTGCATGTTAAAATTTTGTCTCTACACTGACTCGCAGTCACAAAAATATGCTCACTCTCTCTCACACACACACACACACACACACACACACACACACACACACACACAAACACACACAGAGACATGACTACTCTCACTAGCCATGACAGGATAAAGAATGCTACACCCAGCTCTCACACCCACCCCCCCTTCTTCCAACACACATGCCTAACACTGCCCTGCCTTGGCCTGGAGGTATGTGAATCTCTCTCTCTCTCACACACACAAACACACCTGTAGGTACACATTTGGAACGAAGAGGCATTTTCTTGTGTTTAAACAAGGCAAGCCCATGCAGTGTCATCGAGGATATGAGTCAAGACGGGCCATTCACAAACACACACACACACACCAACCATAATTTTCAGACTTCTGATTTTCAGGTGCCACTGCAGCCTTTAACAGACCCTTGTAAAAGCTTTCTACCATACTGATTTCGAACTGTAACCATAGTGATAACAAATATTTATACAATACACAAGCGACAAGACTTATGTATGTAAAACACACACACAAGGTCGGAATGTCTCCTACATACAGTACTATACACAAGTTTGTCACTCCACATTTTTTCACACTCAAAGTTTGTCACACTCACATTGAAGTGTGAATGGGTATGCTTCCCAATATTTTTAATTACTTTTTTTAATAAATTGGGGGGGGGGGGGGAACAGCTTTGTTATATCTGCAGTGTCATTACATAATTATCCTCTGCTTATCTATCTTTCTATCTATCTACCCATCCATCTGTCTATCTGATCAGATTTCATTAAAACAAATTACACAGGGCGTAACAACAGTCCAAATGAATGCACACTGTAACTGATTAAAACTTATACACATAATTTAGTGTGAACAACCTTGTTGTTGATAATAATGGGAATTATTAAAATAAAATTTAGCTAACCCAGTCAAACAGCAGAAATCAAGCGTTGTGTTGCGAGGCAATAGTTGGGTGCCACCAACTTGCGCAACGGAGGGGGGCTTTTTGTTTTTCCTTTTATCTGATTTATTATGACAGACTCACAATCGATTCAGAACATCAGTAATGTTACAAAATAAATTACTTGATAATAAATTACTTCAGTTGATCATGGTATAAATATTGGGGGTTGTAATTGCTCGTTCTGATTACTGAGGGGGGGGGTTACCTCTCCCCATCCCCAGAGACTACACCCCTGCTTGTAAGGTTGTGACGTTATTGCTTACACTAAATTTAATTTAAACAAAAATCTAATCTACCAGTTTGAATTATGTAGAGTAAGTGTGAGCCATTGACCTAGTGACTTGACGTGATCCAGTTACGTGATCGATATTAATAGAGGTTAAGTTGTATGGCACATGTGGTCTTACATTTCTTCAGGTTCTTCGCTTGATTAGTTTCCATTTAAGCGGTCTCTACTCACCCACAGGAGATAAACTACAAGCATCGCCAGTATATTTACGGTATAATTATGGACCTTCTTTCTCAGCGCTTCTGTGTTTTTGATGTTTGTGATGCAAAACTTAAAACTTGTGACTCAAAATGCTGTTGTACACCCTACAGCAGTGTGTTGTGAGATTTCTTGAGTGTACTCAATATTCCTGACTAAGGTTTCATCTACGACTACAACACAGTGCACTATGTGGTGTAAAGGGTGTGGTATTGGACATTCAGTGGCTCCCACAATATTTCACTCAGCTTTCCTGCACTCTCTCTTTCACACTTTCCCTCGGTGTTCAGTGTCTCACACAAATACGCTACACACTCTCTCACAGCCTCCTTCTCTCTAGGAAAATCAGCAGTTGGGCTCTGGCACTTTCTCTCTCTCTCTCTCTCTCTCTCTCTCAGGAACGTTGGCAACTGAAGAGAATTTCGGGAATGAATCATAACCTGACTCACATACAACTACCTCAAATTCGACCTTATTCAACCAGTAACACTACTGCTTCTCCACAGACAGTCATTAAGACAATTAAGACTCGGTCTACACGGTCATATTTGAGGGGAGAAAAACTAAATGTAAAAAAAACCCCTCTCTCTTTAGCTTCTGCTGCTAACGCTTTTCTTATCTGAGGCGCTAGACGGTTAAACAGTTGCTTGAAGCTGCACGTGCGCTTGATTAGGGCGTGGCCTCATTATCTCAGACTCAGTCGCGATTCCTGCCCTAAGGATTATGGTTTATATCATTTTGTTTTAAACAAGATATTTTAGCATTTTAGTTCATCTAAATGTTATATGTGCGTGGAAAACACCTCGCCAGATTTGTCTCAAGTGAGTAAACTTTTAGGTTGGTTTTCAAACAGGCGACAGGTAAAATAAACTAATGACTATAGGTTATGCATATTGATAAGCAAAATGGCGTCTTCACCCGACAACAGGCTATTATGCATATTAATGAGTCAAATGGCGTCTCCATTGTAATTTCGCCTAATCGACACTCAGTGATTTATATAACGGATTGTCCCCATGTGGATACGGAAAAGAGTTTAACACAATTAAATCGTAAAAATGAACATACAGCAAATAACTTAAATCTATGATAAATTAATGTTTCAATAGTACAATATGGTGTATTTACCTCACAAACCCTCGTCACTTATCGATTTGATTGTTCACAGTCATTAAAAAGAATATTAAACTAAATAAAAACACTTAAAAAAGCCACCTAAAATATGTTTTAATTTTAAAAAAAGTAATGTTAAAATTAAAATATGAACTCCTTATTTCACCAGCACTCATTTAAATGGCTCAGTTGTCAGAAGTTAAAATGACAACTAACAAGTCACGTAAATTATGACTACGACTATGTTTTGTTTTGTTTTTTTCTTCTATTCACACAGGAAAACTTTAAATACCTCACAGCCACTGCAAACATGCAAGTTCTGCATGCAACCTGCCGGGTTTCTCGAGCAGAATGACAGCTGTACAAGCGGAAACACCTGCTTTCATCCCACATTACTATAAACAGGTATGTTATTAAAAATGTGCGCTTACATTCTTTTATCAGTCGGAATGAGTTGTCGGTGCAGGGCGAGTGAGAACCCGAACAAGCTGTTCGGCTCCCCGCTTTTCCTGATCACATTCTCCGTGTCCAGGTTGAAGGCGGAAATTAACCCGCATTCCATTAACCAGAGGAGAGACAAGGTAACCGTCCGGTAACGCGCCATGTTAATGCTGGGGGGGCGGGGGGAAATCTTCAGCAGTGTGTCGTGGTCTGGTCCGCTCGCGCCTCTCTAGCCTCTGGAACTCTTGTACCTCGCTTTCCAAAAACCTGCTGTTTCAGATTGCTCAGTGAAATCTATAACGGAGGCGTTTTTGTGTTATGGTGTGGGAAGTCTCGCTGTGACGAGGTCTCTTCCTCCCTCCCTTCCACTCCCCTCCCCTCTTTGCCTCGCGCCCCGTCCGCGCGACTCCACCCAAAGCGAGAGTTGCGAAAAAGCCGCACCCTTTTACCTGTATGAACTTCCGGTTGCACCAAAGGGAACCTCAGGCGATAACCACAGGTTTGGTGGTTTTTTTGTTTGTTTGTTTGTTTGTTTCCCCCGAAGCTAAAATATCTAGAAAGAAGTCTAGTTGGGTGGCTAGATTTCATATTCAAATAATAAAGCTTTATATATATATATATATATATATATATATATATATATATATATATATATATATATATATATATATATAATAAATACAACAGGCTATACTACTTGTAGCCTATAAGTAGGTATAAATTCTTCACCTATTTTTATGTTCTTCATGGTTTTCCTTCAAGGCTTTCGCCAGTGGTCATTTCAGATGATTGAGGACACTACAAATAAACCTATGTGAACCAGCCAGGGGCTGGATAACAAAACACGCTGACATTATAAGCATGCATGTTTGATTTCGTCCAGGTTTGCGTTGTTCCATGTTCAGAATTAAATGGATGCAGTGCACCTCTGTGCTGGCCGATGCTGTTTCCTGTATCCAATATTAACTTCACAGGTAGTCGGATAACTGAGCAGTTAAAGAAGTGACTGTTATGGAGTGTCTGTTCATTTGTTTAAGGGTGGCAGCTTCATCTGAACAAAGCTCACTAAAGAGAATACACAGCTTGGCAGGAAATGTTTTTCTAATGGAAACAGGAAGTCCCAGCTGGTAGCATATTGTTAAGAACAGTCCAAAATGACTTTGAAGTCGGGCAAAATACCAAGCAAGCATATGCTAAGCAATTAAAGGGTTTTGCAGGGGATTTGAACTCAGAACCTTATGCTCACTACTAGCAGTAAACCTCATCAGCTGCATTTTTATTTAAAAGAAATCTGAAAAGACATGCAAAACAGACATCGATTATTTTAGGTTGTACAAACTGAATTGTAAAGACGGGCCTTTAATTATAAACATAAAAAGTCCAATAAAAATAGAGTAGGGTATAATTTAAGAAGGACAATGGAAAATAAATATGTAGAGGTAGATCAAGTATATAGTTAACCTCTTATGCTGCTTGACATGTCTAAACCACTACGGTTTATTATGTAATTATGGTAAGCACCTTGTATTTATTAGCTAATTATATAGTAATTACATGTAGTATTAAGTCCACACCTTGTATGATGGATAGTTAAGTATGTAAGAACTTGTGAAAAGTATTGGTATGTATTGTATGTCTGTACATGGGGCTACAGTACAATAAACACTCAGTTTATTTCATGGTGTATAGTTTTTGAAGTTGAAAAATGCTTCTGAGAAAATACCAGGTATACAGCTACAGTATATTTGGACATTTCTAATATTGGTTACAATGTACTTAGGCCTACATATTCAAGTTGCAAGTAGGCATTGCATATTATCTGTGCATGCTACACTGTATACAATTAATATCTGGGCAGTTATTGAATTGTGGCATCAGTTAGTGCTGTACAAATCTGGCAGTCTTCAGATGAGTTTATATGTACTCTACAGTCCAATATACAAAACATAGCTTATAATCACTGCGTACATACCCATTGTATATTAGGTACCTATTGTATTGTACTGCCTAGCCTTACATTACAGTGTTTTATAATATAGTCACAGTATTGATTTACCTCAGTATCATATTAAATTACTGAACATGTTTTCCTGACCTTGTTCTAATTGCACAGTAATCCATGGTAGGCATTATGTGCTCCTTTCAGTGTCTGTCACCTGCAAGATTTCCAGCTTAGATAAAACACAACTGCTCTTTTTAAATAAGGCTGACGAAGTGAGCCGACTCACATAGCTAGGTAGCTCTCTAGCCGATCGACACCAATTATATTTGCAGATAAGTAGCACAATATATTAAATAACAGATTATGAACACATGCTTGATACTAAAATCAAAGATTAGATTCATGAAATGGCAGTCATCATTCAGCTCTTTGTCCCCTGCGTACCTGCTTGTTAGCATTGTCATCTTTTTCATTAAAACCTCAGTAACATTTCTTACGATCTGACAGCAAATCTTCAGAAAAAAAAAAATGGACTACATATGTCCAAGCCTCAAAAGAACAGGGGCAGTGAAACAATGTGAGCTTTGTGTCCACCTACAACAATAAATCTGCACTCCTTTTATCCCAGCAACAGAGGGGGAGTGAGTGAGTGAGTGAGTGAGAGAGTGAGAGACAGAGTGATAAAAAGAGAGGGAAAGAGAAAAGAGATGCAAGAAAGCCAGCAAACAAAAGAAGTTGCTATTTGGGTTATTCACAGTGAAAAGTTTACAGTACTGGTCCATTTTGAAGAATATTCTAAACTTTCAGGTAAAGGTTTTTCAACACAGTAAAACCAATGAACAAACTGAAACAAGTTAATAGGGATAATAGGGTATGTGCATGCCATGCCATGCACAGTATCTCAATCAGAAGTCAAAGGTAACTTGAGGCACATGAGGAAGATCACACACGTGTCTCTGAGAATGGTAATTTCTATTTTATTTATGTTAATGCATCTGACTTTTTGCACTGCATGCAGCATATGTTACGGTAATGTCAGTGATGCAGTGTAGAATGCAGGGCTTGTACGTAATACACACTGAGAGTCAAAAGATCAGGAGTTTATATACTATAACAGTTTTTATCACTATTCGGTCCACAGACAAATCAAAAGGTAGCAAGTGAACAGTCAGTTCTCGAGGTTGATGTGTTGGAAGCAGGAAAAATGGGCAAGCGTAAAGATCTGACTTTGACAAGGGCCAAATTGTGATGGCTAGACGACCGGGTCAGAGCATCTCCAAAACAACAGGTCTTGAATGACCAGGTATATACAAGAATGTCAGATGTTCCTCTTAATGTGGTTAATGTGGTGGTGGTGGTGGGGTGTGTGTGTGTGTGTGGTGGTGGTGGTGGTGGGATGTGTGTGTGTGTGTGTGTGTGCGCGTGCGTGCGTGTGTGTTTTAAACAGTAGTTTAACATGCATACAAAAATATATTTAATCATGTATGCTGTTTACACTATTTATTCTTGTGTATATGGTGAAGATAGGATGAACTTTTAAGAAAAAGTGGCTCATTTATGAAAATTATGTTTTAGATGAATACATAAACTGTGAAATGTACACATACACATGCAATTATTCTACATTTAGTATTTGATTTGCCATCACGTGCACACCCTCTGTACAGCACACTCGTCATCCATCTACACTTCAGGTGTACTGAGCTGCTCCATCATAGTGTTGAAATCCTAGGCTTCAGGCTATGACTGTACAGAACACTCAGGCTGGGTGTGACCTCAATCAAAGCCAAATACTCCCTTATTGGCATCCCTCTGTCTTTCTCTTCCTACGTTCCACCCTTGTTTCCTTCAACGTACGGTACTGTGCAAAAGTTTTAGGCACATGCAAAGAAATGCTGTAGAGCAAAGATGCCCTCAAAATAATGAAATTAAATGTTTCTACATTTACAAAAATACCGTAAAGAGCAGTAAACAGTAGTAAACGAAACAAAGACAATATCTGGTGTGACAAAATTTTTTTAATAAAAATAAAAATAGTAGTCTCCGGTACAATGTGTGCAGTTTTATAAGGAAATGAGCTGGTAAGTTTTATTGAGCATCTTGCAGAACCAGCCACAGTTCTTCTGGACACTTTGACTTTCGCACTCGCTTCTTATTTCTGCAGCAAAACCCAGCAGCCTTCATTGTGTTTTTTGTCTCTTATGTAATATGCTGCTTTCTTTAATGAGATACAAACATTTTTCTGTAACATTTCATTTTGTGCTAGAAAACTAATGTTTGGGAATCTAAACTGTTTTTTGTACTGACCTGATAATGTAGAAGTCATAAAATAAAAAAATCTATAACAGAGTATTGGAATCGAGTCTCTTTCTTCTCCTCCTTCCCCCCTCTCTCTCATGCTCTCTCTTACTATCTCTCTCACTATCTCTCTTTCTCTCTCTCTCATTTTATCTCTTCCAATCTCCTATACCAATGTAGTACAGAAATCTGAAGAATGAGCCTGCTGTCCAGCAAAAAGTTCAGTTTAGCTCAGTTTGTACATCTTTTATGTCTCTATTCTTTATTATATTTAGCGCGTCTGCATTTATCAAGCTGTAAGATATGACGAGAAGGTAAACTATATTAGTTACAACGCAGACCAACTTTTTTTTTTTTTTGTAAATGTTTAAAAAGTATTACTAATTTCACTATTTTGTTAGCATCATTTCAGAAAATGTAAATATCCTGATTAAAATTGAACTCCCGACCTTCTGATCAATGTCTTATTATCATGGTAAATGTTCTCGTGATTGGAGTATGTGATTGGAAGATGATGCTGTTCCAATGGTCACAACAAATCACATACAACTCCTGTAAACCTACAGCCCCTGCTGCACTTACAAACCTTAACACTAACCATAATGTGACACTGAGTGCTGAGTAATAGGAGCAGCTGTATAATTAAAACTCTCAGCCCATCGTTTATGTAGTATTGACTGTATTGATCCTGAGACTGTGTGGTAAACAGGTATGACTAATTCATGAGCCCTGGGTGTCGAGTGTCACCAAAGAAACCAAACCAAGTCAACATTTAATACGCTTTAGTCCTAAAATTCAGTTTTACAGTGTGCAGTTGTAAGGATCGCTTATCAGGAGCCAAGCAACGTTACCTGGGAAAGACAATACAAAGACTTTATTATACAATAATTTACAGTTAATTTTACTGACGTTCCAGTAAAGTGAGCATTCTAGCGTTATGGATGCCACGTTTAAACTTATACTGTCCTGTGACGTGTCTCAGTTAACTGCACAATCATCAGTGAGGTAGTGAGGTAGACCTTTCAAGGAGAACACAGTCTGAAATTAAGCACATTATTACAGATTTAGCAGTTTATCAGTTATATAGATGTGACAATGTCACTTTTAAAAACATATCAGTAAACATTATTGATATGACATATCAAACAATCCTGTAAAGATCACACAGTTAAGTGGTTAAGTGATGTGTAATACAACCAAAATAGGAATTGGGAATAAACTAAGAATGAACCAAGTTGAATATATACCAACGACTAACAACTTGTGCTAACGACTTTATCTTTCTGTCCTAAGATTGACATTTGTATGGAATTTCCCAGTACTGAGTGTGTATGGTAGCACATTCCACAGTGTGTGTTAAAATGAGAGTATTGATCTGTCGCTTGCTCTGCTCTCCTATTGATCACTGACAACTGATTGACATTTCTCACATGACAACTCAAGCGTATCGGTTGTCAAATGCCTTCCACACACACACACACACACTCTCCCTATGCAGGAAACAGTATATATATATATATATATATATATATATATATATATATATATATATATATATATATATATATATATATATGTATGTATATATATATATATATGTATGTATATATATATATATGTATGTATATATATATATATATATATATATATATATATATATATATATATATATATATATATATATACGTTCTCATATCCTACAGCTTCAACAAAACACGGACACATTCAATTTCTCTATATTTTTAATATACTCTAATAGAGTAGAGTAGAGTGTGTATGCTTTATTTGCCTTGTCTTGTTTATGAGTCAAAAATAATGAGTTTTGTTTTTTCCTTCTCTCTTTTGAATTATGCTGGTTAGATTTTTTTTTTTATTGTTCAGTGGTAAGAAAAACTAAATATCATGATGAATACTGTGTTTCATGAGAAGATCTTCAGGTATCGTGATGATATTTCTGCCATATCGCCACCCCTTCACTGGGCACCATACAGGAACTAAAATGTTTTCGTTTGATTGAACTTAATCTGACGCTGCAGATACTTGCATCGAGAGTGTGTCTATACATCTGTGTTTTCTACACTGTGTGTATGACGGCGTCTATCAGTGTGGCCATGTCTAACGAAGCTCTTCTGGTGACACTGTTCAAGGCTAAACTCTCAGCAGTGGCCTCAGTGTGAGGGTGTGGCTGAGAAAGAGAGAAAGGGAATAAGTGTGAGAGGGAGACAGGAAAGAACAAGTCAAGTCATGACTGAACACACACACACACACACACACACACACACACACACACACACACACACACAGAAGGAGAAAACACACAGGGTCAGCGCCATGGCAACGAGAAACAATACTGCGGGAATGCGTACCCACATTCTTGGCAAAGCGATGGACCACGGTCAAGACGGCCCTCAGTAAGAAGGTTCTTAAACTTTTTGCCAGCAAATGCAAAATGTTTCAGTGTTTTTCTCCAAAATGACCATTTGTCAGCTGCAGAAAATGAGAAAATAAAGGGTTGTTTTTTAAAGAAACGGAGAATATTGTAACACAGGATACTGGAGGGTGTGTGTACGCTGTTAAATGTCCCCACAATTATAGGAAATAATAAAAGAAAATGGACAATGTGGGAACCCTTTGATGGAGAATGCCTTTTTTTTTGCACATTGTAATGCAAAAATGCAAGCACTAGATGTGCTTTTAAATCCAGATTAAGTACACTTTGCTAAATATACTTTGTTTTGTAGAACGGAATTCACATAGAATATTTATTAATATATAGTTAGATTTTAGACTAATAATTAAGAGTATATGTAATTATTATTATTATTTATATAATAATAATAATTTTTTTAGTCAAAGTACTCTAATAGCAACTGATCAACGGTGCTAAAAATATCCTGCACTTGTAGCGAAATTTTCCATTTTTGTTCAGAAAAATGACTACACCTGAGTTTAACAACAGCTTACATATAAATAGCATTATACATTTTATAGGTCACAGTGTTATTTGGAAGTCTGCATAGCTGCAGCACTGTGGAACATTTCCAGCTGGAGGGATTTCATAAATAACTAACCCAAACGGGGTGGAACGTTGAAATCTGCATTTTTCACATAGCCTCATGATAGCCTTCCTGTTACAAATGTTCCCATATCAAAGGAGTATCAGAATGGTGTCAGGATGAAATGGGGGTGCTGCGAGTAAATATTGACCCAGTTGGTGTGTGGGAAGTCAAATAATAAATGTCTTGTTTTTTTGCTGGATCACACACGCGCGTCCCATCTTACCATAGGTCCAAGGTTGCGTGAAAACAATTGTTATGTGTCAGCCCACTGGTGCAACTTTGGGCAGGACAGCACTCAGTCTGCCAAAGGTCTTAGAAATAGAAACTCATAGGACATAGAAACTCCCATCAAGGCTTTGGAGTGTGTGTGTGTATGTCACACTCATGCCTCTTTGCAGGAGACGTCCCCATTTTAGACCGAAGCCAAGACTTCCTTCCACTTGTTTTGGAGGCGAGTAGCCAAGGAGCCACTGTTGTTAAAAATAAGGAGTCTGGGGAAAAAAAATAGCAACCGTCTCTGAAGCAGCATTAGTCATCCAGTCAGAGACGGGCACAGAATCAAACATGACACAGTCATGTGTCTGAGTGGCTGCAAACTGCCACCAATGTCTGGTTTGCATTATATTTACAAAATTATCTGTGGGCTTATTACTATTACCCTTTTCAGCACCAAATGTTTTATTTCTTTTGTCTGGGTTTGGTTTGTGGATTCGATTGAATGGATTCAGAGCATTATATCCTAATAGATGAATGAGAATATAATGGCTCAGTAGTGCAGGTTGGTGTTTCTACCAGATGGTTAGAATGTCAAGTCCCAGGACTGCCATTGTTGGGCTGCACATTTGACCCTTAACTGTTCAGCTATGTGCTTGGATTGTACTCTACCTCACTCAGGGCCATTTTTGTCACATAGAGGCCTAGCAAGTATGTATGTAGGTCTTTTTTCTCTTATCCAAAAAAACCACAAAAGATCCATGGTTCTGGCAATGGTGCGGTTTGTCTTTTGAAAGGTAGAATAGAAATATGTGCTTCTTCCTTAAAACATGGATTAAGTTCATTTCTATCTGGCTAGTTTTTGTGATGGGGGTGTTAAGTAAACTCTTAGCTGGCTAGTTAACAATAGCCAGTGGGCGGTCATGTCATTGAGGACATGAAACAGTGAAATGTGTTTTTTTGAAATATGTACTCTGCAGTAAAATAACTGTAATTTAATAAGGGGTTCCTCAGATATTTTGTTCATTGGTGATAATAGTAGAGGCTTTTAGTGTAAACCACAGACCTGATGCTACGTTCTCATGTTAGCCTGCTAGCTAACTGCTGAGTTTAACCATTTATGTGGCCCTGACTTCACTTTTGCTTTGGACTTCTCAAAGTGTGGATAAAAGTGTATGCCAAATGAATAAATGTAATAAATGTCATTTGTTGTATGAATTTTCCTCTGTTTGACTAGTTGAGAGAATAAATTCTGCACATTACACAACCATGTCATAGTTTAAATTCAGTCGCTGTTTGTATGTGAGGCAGAAAGTGAGAGAAGAACTGAGGGAAATGATGGCTGAGGGAATCACGCTTGTCTAACTTCATTCTTATTAAACCCAATGTAATTACACTCATTTGTTGTAATCCCTATAAATTCTTCATCGGATTAAGTATGGGAGAGACAAAATGTGTGTGTGTGTGTGTGTGTGTGTGCGCGTGTGTGTATAAAGCTCTGGTTCCCTTGCTCAGTCTCCGGTATTTAAAGCGAAAGGGACTCCACCCGCATCTGATAGTTCTTCATCATGAAACCGGTTTTCCCCAAAGCAGAAGACAGCAAAGGTATTGCACATACACACACACACACACACACACACACAGACTAGATGTGCCCTGAGGCCATCATGCCAACATTCGGCTCAGCCCTGCCAGGGCATGTAGAAGCACATCAAATCTTATCTCTAATTTCTTATCCACTCAAAGTCATTTATCACTGACTATCCAATCTGATTCAACTGCGATAATTTTTGTCTTGTTTTATCTAATCCTTTGGGGTTGAGGGAGAGGGTAGGGGGGACGGGACAGTGGTATGGTTGGGGGAGATCATCATCTTAAAAGCAGATAAATGGTAATAATTCCCTTGCATGTGAGGAAACATGATGAAGTGCCCTAATGGGTGCCCTTTCAGTAGGAAAAAAGAGATGAAGTACCCCACAGGTTCCTCTACATACTAGAAAATGAGATGAAGTGCTCTCTAGATGCTCCTAGATGTGACTAAATGTGCCCTCTAGGGTGCCTCTATGGTAGGAAAAACATGAATTAATATCCTCTATGTGCTCTTGTTTTTATTCTCCTCACCGTGTGTAGTAGGTGCCCTTTTCATTTTTTTTGCCCCTGGCCATCAGACAGCCTGTGTCCACCCCTGCTTTCAGGAATCTAAGAACGTTACCTTTCTCCAATGAACCCTTGAGAACTTTTCTGAAAGTGGAGCTTGGGAGCACAAACAATGCTCACCTTCATTCTTTGCAAAATAGGTTCCATCTAGTAACTCAAAGGGTTTCTCCTATGAGTAGCGCTTATGAGTAGATTTTACGTAGAACTCTACAGCAGATTTTTTTTCGCAAAAGCTTTAAATTAGAAGCCCTTTAGAAAGATAAACCCTTTATGCTTTGCAGAATTTATGTAAGTCAAATCGAAATCCTGTCTTGCCTTGGCTTAAACTTATCGACTAGCTAAATCTGGAAAGCAGACGAGACAGGAACAGGATCTGAAACGTCAGTTGTGAGACTTCACAGGAAAAGTGTCTGTATAAAGTGCACACTCTATGTGCAGCCTGGTGTCTCACACATGCTTTCAATCTCACACTTATTTTCACTTTCTCGTAACACTCACCACTCAGCCACTGCCTCTTAAACTGCAATAAATGAGTTGTTTATGCCAAAATCATGGTTTGTAAACTCAAGAAGCTCTCCACATCCCCTGAAACACACACACACACACACACACACACACACACACACAGAGACACACACTTTTATTATCATCACAACATCCAAACCACTGTGATGAATAATGTTTGTTCACCGTACAAAATGTTGGAATCTTCCTCTCTCTCTCTCAACCCATGTCTTGAATGTGGTTATGGTGTTGGGGTGATTTAGCATTCCTGATTACCTGTAATGGTGGTCATATGACCCTGCTGCTCATTAATGCTAAGTAGGACAACATCTGAGGGACTTCAGCTTGGGAAACTCTGTTTAGGATCTTTCTTTTGTCTTTTCTTACACTGGTGTTTTCAAGTAACAATCTAATATTTGTTATTGCTTTAAAAAATTTTTTTAAAAAGCTGGGACCTAGTACCTAGATATCAGGTCACAAAGCAGAATTGTTGGAAAATACATCATAGCTTTTACGGTAGCAGGCCACGGTATCAAGCTTTTCCACATAGGGATCCATCCATCCCTCTGAATTTAGCAAGACATTACATATAATAGATGATTATCTTATATTGAAATATTCCATATATTGTCATCAGTGAGAGAAGACGGTCAGTCTGTTGTCATTAATAGCCACAGAGAATGTTGACATATTACATGTTTTGCAGACTTTTTGTAAGACATAAATCTCTCCTCTTGGCCTGGGGCAACAGTTTCACCAATTTGACAATGGTTGTCACACTGTGAGCTGTTTAACCAGCTCTAGAGATTATGTTAGCATTATCTAACACAAACTATTCAACATAAACTTCAATCAGTACTTGTACAATCAGAACCTGACACTAGCTTATGGCATTTGCAAAGGAGCACGTTTTAATGTGTTATTAATCTTCTAATAGAAATCATATTAGATGATTTTTTTAAACATTTTGAAAGGAGGAAAAATACCGAAAGAGAATAGTTTGGCTGACGAATTGACGACAGGCCGAGACATAAACTTGAACAGACACACGCAAGCCTCATCGTCATTCACATTTCAAAGAGTGAATGTGTGCCTCCTGGCTGTGTGTTTATGACTCGGCAAATATAATTCGGTCTACGTGGTATCATTCTGGGCATGTGTCTTAAAGCACAGTGGAGACATCAACCAACAATCCAACACACCTTTCCTGTTCTTAGCCGATCATGACCTCAGGCATGAGTTTTCCCATCCCCATGGAAACACACTGTTCCAAATGAAATGATGGAATGAACAACATGTCACTACGAACGGTTCAGTCCTACATGCAAGCTACACAAGCCTTTGAATGCCCCCCCCCCCCTTCCCATTACCCTGGATCCCCAGTGACAATAATGACATCGGGAATTAGCTAAGCCTGTTCAGTTCCAAAGAGACAACACAAATTCAAATCCCAACAATTCCAGAGCCAAAGGGAGTCCAAGAGAGCAAAACTGGGCATGCTGTCTATGTGGAAGGAATGGTATACTCTCTCTGCCCTGTCAGTCTCAGCATCACTAGCCAATTGTGGGTGTCTATGAACTCATGTATGCGGAAGAGGGCAGACAGCGCTTTCCTCCAAGTGTGTTACACTGCCCTGTGACATAGTATGAGCACCAATTCAAAATGATGCAGCTGACTAGAGTCACGTGTCTTGGAGGGATGGTGGGTGGGTGGTCAGGTGGCAATTGGCAGGTGATGACAAAACAGTTCTTATTATCTGATGGGTCCATCATCCACGTCAGTGATTGTTTGAATGTCACAGTGTTGGCACAACAGATGGTTATACATACTCATAAAAAGCTAATAAAAAGATCAGTAAGTGTTTGACCCTGGTTCATTTCTGTCAGTCATCACTGACGCCTTCATCACTCTTATGCTGCGTCCGAAATCGCGTACTATGACAGTACCTACTGCACGGCCGTTGAAACAGTACGTACTAATCAGTATGTGTGTGTAGTATGAATACAATACTACAGCCGCCATGTCGGCGTTGTCATGTGACATTCGACGTCATCATAAACACACAAATCTTAAAGAGACCACCAGATTAAAGCAACCGCACTAATGGCAAAATGCACATCAGGAAAATTAACTGAATTAGTCATTTAATGTGGGCAGAGTTAACAGTGTTAACAGGCTGAGGTAAATTCGTTGCCGTTAGCTTGGCCGGCTAAGGCATGATGGAGATCGCAAAAAAGGTTTCAAAAGCTGTGACAACAGTTTTCTTGTTTAAACCTTAAACAAGTTAACAATTTATTCGGGTATTGTTAAACAAGTCCTGTTTAACCAAGGTTTAATACTTAAAAAGACCAGACCCACTGTCTTCCGCCATTTTTTTTCTGAGCTTGTCCGCACCAGTCCCGCTGCATTATGGGAATTTTTGACTCGCGTAGTGTCCATCGGTTGCACACTGCAAAATGTCGCCGGCAGCAGTACGTCATCCAGGTATTTCTCGCCTATTGAGAATTCGGACATACTACCCCTCTCGCGTACTGCTTTTCGCCTACTGTGTAGTAGGGTAGTACGTGATTTCGGACGCAGCCTTAGTGTGTGCGATTGACCCAATTAACAAATTAACAATAAGTGCCATCCAGATACCGTAAAATGCTACAGATTAATAGATTGTTATAATTAAAACGTCTAGAATGACATGACATCCGGTAATCGTAATCAGAACTTATTGTGTTCCAGCTGAGAAATCATATATATCACTATTAATGTATGTTTATAGTGCTTGTGCTTAAGGAGCTATAAATGAGTGGCGATCCCAGAGTTAAAAAGCTGCACTAATGCCCTGGAAGTCCTACCCTTGCTCTCCTACACAGTTTCTTTTCCTTTTGTCTTTGGCTTAGCTAATCCTATTTCCTCTCTCCTTTACCTTTTGTTCCAGTCTGTTCTGTGTCTTCCTGCAAATACAGTTAGGTTATTATTCTAACAAGGAGGACGATGTTGTTTCTTCACCTATCCCCTAATTCACACTCTCCTCCCATTCCTCTCTTCATGGGGCAACAGACACTGGAAGTATTGTTCTAATATTATTTATAGAACATGAAAAGACCTGTAGCAGCCATCTTAGGAATAAAATCATGATGTTGGTTATTTTAGCTCCTGTAAAGTCAGGGTATATATGAGGGCTAAAATTTCATTGTCTGCCCTCAGATAATGAAAGTTATCTGTATGTACGTGTGGTAAGGCCAACAGAAGCCGAGGGAAACGGAGTAATAGTGCCGAATTTCAGGCATTTAACCTTAACAGTTCATACTCGATGGTTTTGCTCAGTAATTCTTAATAGTGAGAGACCGAGGGTAAATACTTCAAACCCAACTGGCTACATGGTAAACCTAAAAACCACCAACAGCAAATAAAATCCATTAGCTTGGGGATTGGGAAAGTAAGTGTGTGTGGGGGTGTGTGTTTGTGAAAGAGAGAGAGAGAGAGAGAGTCTGCAGTATGTGTCTTTTCACAGATTACTGTGCAGACTACTCATTACCCTGAGGAATTACATTTGGGTGCCAGAAAATGCAAACACACACAATGGATGCTTAAATCACTCTACTAGAGGTCTACTGAGCTCCACTACAGGAAGAAAGCCTGTCAATAAAATGAATCCACAAGAAAACGGTAAATTACAAACAGTTTCCCTCTTTCATTTGGAATTAAGATGGTATTCGTACAATGCCACCATTTAACCATACTGTGGCTCATACTGTGACTGGTTGGCCTTAATGACCTCGCTTATCCTCATCCAAACACATTCATTAAACAGCTTAAACAGAAACAGTTTCTGAATTGTATTAGCCTAAGATCTCAGACTAGAGGTAAATTTGATAGAATTTTAAAAACAAGGAGGCAAAAGAAGGCAGTTTTGCATGTTTCACACAATTAAGATCTGAATTCTCATTGCTTTTATCTTTTATTTGTTTGGTACAGAGGGCCAGAAGTAAAGCAGCTATCACTCACCTGTAAATGGTTATACTTTCCACTAACCAGGTAGCAGAGTTAATAAATGCTAGCCTAATTTCCTTGCTAACAGGTTTCATAATTTAAGTTCAAGTTCAGTTTATTTGTATAGCGCTTTTAACAATGGACATTGTCCCAAAGCAGCTTTACAGAAGTATATAAATTCAGGACATAGATTTTAAATTTATGAATTTATCCCCAATGAGCAAGCCAGCGGTGACGGTGGCAAGGAAAAACTCCCTGAGATGATATAAGGAAGAAACCTTGAGAGGAACCAGACTCAAAAGGGAACCCATCCTCATCTGGGTAACACCGGATAGTGCAATTATAAATAAATAAATCTCTTAATTTTGTTAAGATTTGTTAGGAATGTATCAGGAAGGTAAAATCCAATGGGTAAGCAACAAACCTAGCACTTCCTCTGTCTGACACTGACATTCCACAGCATTCTCCTAAAATACATTAAAACTACTCCGTTTGAAACTACTGTAGGGAAACTATATAGAATCTAGCATTAGGTTAAACTAGCTAAAATGTGCAAATCTAAACCAAGCACAGCATTCACTGTGTTTCAGATTAGTGCTGTACAAGGACAGCAGGGTGAAATTGGCATTAGCGCACTAAGAAATGAATACACAGTGTAATCCAGTGTGTAAATCGAAAGGCAAATATGGCAGGATGAAAAAGTGTGTAACGGTGTGAGTGCAAAACCAATTTAGACACTGGAATCCTAAGAGACATTCCACATTAGACATGGTTACCCTGATGCTCATTCTCCGGAACTGGGAGCAGGGTTACCAGGTCTGAGCAAAATTTCCAGCACTTGAAAACTACACAAAAAGACTTGAGCACTGGTAAAGAGACACAAATTCTTCTTCTTTTCTTAAGTCACTGTCTGGGGAAACAAGGTCACCATGGTGACCGTGCGCACCTGATGTACAGACATTATTCACTTCATAATCCCCCTTTCCCTCTCCTAATCTTTGCACTATACCTTACAACAGAAATGAGTCTGTAAATTGTAGATACACTATCTGCATTTTCCTTTTGTTTGTTTGTGGCCTATGTTTGCAGAAATAGATTAGATTTAATTATGATATTTCTTTTTAAAACAAGATACAGTGGCGGCCAATTATTTTTAAACTGGACCAAAAATGCCACCTGCAGACTTGCTTTTTCCACCCGCAACCTTGTTCCAAAACTAGCCATGTTTGGCATGAAAATTGCAACTCCTGTACAGCACATTTTAAGACCACCAAACTCACATAGAACCGGTCTGATGGGTGTTAGCTTTAGGACTCTTTCATTGTTGTATTAATAAGATGTATAAAAAAAATAAAAAAATATTGCCAAATGGGTGTAGATAATTTTTGTCTTTAGCAGGGATGTTTCTTCTATAAATATACTAAACAGACAACACAACTGCCAGCACAGTGGTACTGTGTGTGCAAGTGTGATAATATTCAGTATCACATATCTGTGGCTTTTCAGCTGTACCACAATGTAGCACAATGAATGTTCACAGATATATATATATATATATATATATATATATATATATATAGAGAGAGAGAGAGAGAGAGAGAGAGAGAGAGAGATGTCACACCAAGACATGGGAAAGTTCTGAGCTACTGATCAGAAGCCACTTGTGAGAACCCACTGTTTGGCCTTCAACGCCTCAACTGCTCAGCTCTACACTGCTTAAATGGTGTTCTGTTTTACTGTAAATTGCTTTGCATAAACTTCTCTGTGTAAATCATTTATGTAAAATGATTTTCATAGCACACATGGAACTATAATCTACAATACTCCTCAGATTTTCTGTACCTTATCAGTGTTCATCAGTTATGTCATTATGTCAAATGTAATTCCTGTTAACACATGTTTAGAAAATTTTATTTTTTCCATTTAAAACAGACTTTTTCAGTATATCAGTGGAACTCAGTCAGGGAACATTTTGCAAACTCACAAAATTGGTTCAAAGGAACCTATCATGATCCGATGTGAAAATTAGTAGAGCATAACATGGTTCCTGTATGCGAAGCTTGTTAGTTAACTTGGTTATGTTGGCGATAAACAAAATATTTGGTATTGTGGTATATTTTGACCTGGCTGACTACTAAATGAATAATTAAGAATATGATTATGTGAATGAAGATACTGAAATACAAACTGTGTCACTATATATACTATACAAAAGTTTGTAGACACCTGACCATCACCCCCATATGTGGTTCTTCCCCAAACTGCTGCTGTATGCTGTAGCATTTCAATTTCCGTTTACTGGAACTAGGAATCCCAAACCTGTTCAAGCATGAAAATGCCCAAAGCAACATCCATGAAGACACAGTTTACCAAGGTTGGAGTGGAAAACTTGAGTGTCCTGCTCAGAGTCCTGACCTCAACCCCACTGAACACCTTTGAGATGAACCGGAATGCCAGCTGCACACCAGGCCTCCTCAGCCAACATCACAAATCCCCACAGTCATGTGACTAGTCACAGTCTAGTGGAAAGCCTTCCCAGAAGAGTGGAGGTTATTATAACAGCAGAGGGGGACTAAATCTGGAATGGGACAACAATTCAACAAGCACATATAAGTGTTATGGTCAGGTCAACTTTTGGCCATATAGTGTACTGAATGTTAGCTGCTTTATGGGCAGTTAGTTAGCAGGTTAGCTCTACTTGGCATGACAAGTGGACATGTGGGAGATTCCAGTTTGCATGTCCTTGTATATTCATACATGCTAGCAAGCGTGAAAACGTAGAGATGGTATAAAAGAAAATGATTATACATAGACTATTTCTACTATTTAAAATGACACTCTCAACATGAGAGTGTAACATTTAAAAATGCTTATTCTCTGAAATGTGAAGCAATGGCCTGTTGGAACTAGCAAAAAGTTTCCAGTCACAGAATGTTACCTGTTTCAACACACACCTTTGCACCCTGTTCCAAGGCACACACACAAACTTGTGTTCCACACCCTGCTCATTCATGCACATCTCATCATTCCCTGTTCCCGCCCAACCTTAAGGCTGTTCTTCACAAGATCCTGCTGATCTCCAAAACACCAAGTTAGTAAAGCTCTTACTGTATACAGAAGCTTATGATGTAGTCAAAAATGATCTCATGATTTTTGGAGCAGCTGTTTTAATTTCAGAGTTCTGATTCCCTTTAAATGAACCACAAACTCCTAGCCTTAAAGAAATACTTCAGCCTTTTTAACTTAAACTCCCAATCCACTATATCTGCAGTGTTGGTGTGATTACCACAGACAGGAATTTTGATGTTTCCCTGTACTGATAAAAGAAACTCGCTTGTTAAACTTCCCCAAGAAATGTTATGTGAAATGCATTAAGGTAGAATTTTTAAAATGAACTCTTCAGTGTATATGTATGTATATTAACTCTGTCTCTATCAGTATCCCTTATCCCTTCCCCCCCCCCCCCTCCTCCTCCAGATTATACAAGCTGTAGTTATTGGTTAAACTACATTACAGTAGTTTTAGAAAAATGGTTCTTCAAGGGTTAAGGGTTAAGGGTTCATTGGGTAATGAAGGGTTCTTAGCCTTTGAAATGGCTCTTCTTGGAACCTTTTCTGATACAGAAACACTCTATTGTAGGGTTTGACATATAAAAACTTTAAAGGCTCCCCAGACGGACCTAAAGAACCCTTACATTTTATAAGAATTGTTGTTTGGATCTGATGGCACGTGGACACCACCAGTGTTGGGAAAGTCCATAAGAACAGTTTTGGCAAGATGTTCTTTCATGTCTGCCTCATCTTATGGTCTTTATTGTTAGAGGGTAGCAAATTTAGAATTTTTATATAGTTGTATTTTTTTTTTTTTTTAAAAACCTTATCCACAGAGTTTAACAGCTGCCCACAGACTTCCATTATAAAGGTTTTGAGCAAAAATTATTTTCTGTTCTTTCTACAGTACAAATAATTGTTTTTTTGTTTTGCAATTAGATTTACAAAATGCTGAAGTATTTTTTTAACATTAACTTGACCAAGTGTTTTTAAGCAAAACTTTGCCTAACCTCATAACTTTCATCATAAAATAAACTAATGAAATACTGCAACAGGGCACATGGAGGCCAGCTATAACTTTAAACCACGTTTGAAGTTAAGAATCTTATCTCATCTGGAAGCAATGTACCTTAAAGCACAGACATGGACATACAGGTGTGCTCGCCATATCATGGAGCCAGAGCTGGCAGGGGGAAGGGGAAGATAAAGAAATAAAAAGAGAGAAAAAAAAGTGTGTGTGTGTGTGTGTGTGAGAGAGAGAGAGAGAGAGAGAGAGAGGAATAATACTCCTGGAAGAGAGTCCACTTTCTCGTATTTCATAATGCCACTGTAATATCTTTATGGCGAATCTACACTCCTTTATTCATCATGCACGAATGAAACAGTGGCTAAAATGGAAGGACATACTGCTCCTCCCTGAGACGGCCTGAATCGGCCCGTCAAGTAACTGACACAAACACGGGAAGTCTGTTCAGTACAATGCCTAATTAATCATGATCAGCTGGGACTGGCAGGCAGCTCCCACAGGAAATGACACTCAAATAGAGGATATTATGGTTGATATGGATGATGATTCATGCATAAAGAATACGACTATGATATGACTAACACTGAATATGACATTGAATTCATGCTAAAGCTTAATTTATGATAAATCACTATGAAAAGAAAATATACAATTATTACAGTTAATCATAGGGTGTACATGTGTGTACTTATTGCATTATACTATATAATACAGGTGTATGAATAATGCCTTTATAAACTATGAAACTTTATAGTGTATACTCCATACACCAACATTCAGCATAAGTAACAACATATACAGTTATACTTCAGACAAAATGATATACTTACTGTTATAGCATGCTTAATAATGTACACTATATGGCCAAAAGTATGTGGACACCTGCCTATCACCTCACACCCATATGTGGTTCTTCCCCAAACTGTTCTCCCAAAGTTGGAAGCACACAATTGTCTTGAATGTCTTTGTACTCTGTAGCATTACAATTTCCTTTCACTGGAACTAAGAGGCCCAAACCTGCTCCAGCATAACAATGTGCATAAAGCGAGCTCCATGAAGACATGGTTTGCCAAGGTTGGAGTGGAAGAAGTCAAGTGTCCTGCACAGAGCCCTGACCTCAACCCCACTGAACACCTTTGGGATTAACTAGGACACCAGCTAGGTGTCAGGCCTTCTCACCCGATGCTCTGAATGAGCACAAATCCCCACAGCCACACTCTACAATCTAGTGGAAAGCCTACCCAGAAGAGTGGAGGTTATTATAAGAGCAAAGCGGGACCAACTCCATGTTAACACCTATGGTTTTGGACCATGGTGCACATATGAGTGTGATGGTCAGATGTCGACATACTTTTGGCCATATAGTGTATATAATATACAGTATATAATATAATCTAGGGGGCATTTCAGTCTGTGTAATCACCTGACAGGACTATCACTTATGTGCTGCGTGAATCTACAGTCTGGGCAAGAAAAGAAATCAGCCTCGGTCTCGCTTCTTCATACCATTCTGTATATTTTTCTTATGATCAAAGGTGGTGCCCTTGGTTCCACAAAAGGTCCAAAATAACCCACTTATTAACAGGGAGAAGAGATAAAGAAGGTGCAGGATTTTAAGTACTTAGGGTCAACAGTCCAGAGCAACGGGGAGTGTGGAAAAGAGCGTGTGAAGAAGCGTGTGCAGGCAGGTTGGAATGGGTGGAGAAAAGTGTCAGGTCTGTTGTGTGATAAAAGAGTACCAGCAAGAATGAAAGGAAAGGTGTACAGGACAGTAGTGAGACCAGCGATGTTGTATGGTTTGGAAACAGTTGCACTGAGGAAAAGACAGGAGGAAGAGTTAGAAGTAGCAGAGCTGAAGATGTTGAGGTTCTCTTTGGGAGTGACGAGGATGGATAGGATCAGGAATGAGTACATCAGGGGGACAGCACATGTGAGATGTTTTGGAGACAAAATTAGAGAGGCCAGGTTGAGATGGTTTGGACATGTTCAGAGGAGGGAGAGTGAATATATCGGTAAAAGGATGCTGAGGTTAGAGCTGCCAGGCAGGAGGCCGAGAGGAAGACCAAAGAGGAGGTTTATGGATGTAGTGAAGGAGGACATGAAGGTAGTCGGTCTGAGAGAAGAGGATGCAGGGGATAGGGCTAGATGGAGGCAGATGATTCGCTGTGGCGACCCCTGAAGGGAACAGCCGAAAGGAAAAGAAGAAGATTAACAGCAAATAATCTGATGTGGATGCTAAAATGAAACAAGACAGGGTGGCTATGCTATGCTAGCCCATTTATACATATATACACTAATCAGCCATAACATTGAAACCACTGACATGAATAACATTGAATGGCACCTGTCGAGGGATAGGATATATTAGGTAGCACGTGAACAGTCAGTTCTCAAAGTTGATATGTTGAGAAGAAGGCAAGCCGGCGGAGACAGTGTGATGTTCTGGGCAATGTTCTGCTGGGAAACCTTGGGTCCTGGCATTCATGTGGATGTTACTTTGACACGTACCACCTACTTAAACATTGTTGCAGACCAAATACACCCCTTCATGGCAACTGTATTCCCTAACGGCAGTGCCTTCTTTCAGCAGGATAATGCCACACTACAAAAATTGTTCAGGAATGGTTTGAGGGTTTGAGGAACATGACAAAGGGTTCAAGGTGTTGACTTGGCCTCCAAATTCCCTAGATCTCAATCCGATCGAGCATTTGTGGCACGTGCTGGACAAACAAGTCCGATCAATGGAGGCCCGATCTTGCAACTCACAGGACTTAAAGGATCTGCTGCAAATCTCTCGGTGCCAGATACTACAGCACACCTTCAGAGGTCTTGTGGAGTCCATGCCTCGACGGGGCAGAGCTGTTTTGATGGCACAAGGGGGACCTACACAATATTAGGCAGGTGGTTTTAATATTATGGCTGATCGGTGTACATAAATACATATATAATAATCATAAATGATACATCATATAGTAGCAATGTAATATTGCAATGTAATATTGTGTAATTGAAGCTTTATATTTTGTACAGGACTAGTTACAGTGTCTGTTTTGTTTTTTTCTATTACTACTGGAACATGGCTAACATCTACATCTCCAGGTCATATGCCAGACCAAAATACAAATTATTCATCCGAACCAATTTTGCTCCAATAATATAATATTGGCTCTCAGTACAATTTCACAACAAAAAGGGTTCAAAGAAAAACACATTCTCCTCGATGTTCTCTTTATCACTGACAGAACTGTCTTTCAGACAGCAGCAGCATGCCTGCGAGCATGGGGATGAGATTCCTTTGTTTTTTACAGTATTGGAATTTGTACTGATGAAAGCCAGGTGATACTTTGAAGTATATTCCAAGAATCCACACACAGGCGCTCATTTCTCTCGCTCGCTTCCCTTTATTTGGAAATCTTCAGCTATAGCTGTCTCCAGTGTGAAGTGTGTAGCCTGGAAGCTCTTCTCAGAATGACCTCATACTGTCACATTCACACATCAGTCCTGTTGCAAAGCAGACCAAGCTGTTAGGCTTACATGACCAGTGATCATGTATAAGGCAAAATGTGTGACCGTGAATGAGTAATCACCACCCAGGCATGATGTAGTTCTGTATCAGCGGTTCTACAAGTCTGCACTGTAATCTGAAAGAACAGCCAGTCATCATGGGAGTAAATCATTAATGCTACTGTAAGCTGAGTTAAGATCAGCCGTGTGGTTGGTCTTACCATTGTAAGGACAGGATTTAAGAGCAACGCTTACTCAGACCAAACGGATATCCAATAACGCCATCTTGTGGTGTCATTTTCTTGAAACACCTCAAATAACGTACAGAGAAAATTATCACAGATGTCTTGTACAATACAGGAACAAGGCCTACAATACAAAATATTAACACACAGTTACACAATACACTCTTCACGCGGTTAATGGTTCTAGTTTTCAAGGAGATGTTCTGGTGGAACCTTTTTTTTTTTTCTAATACATTGTCAGAAAAAAATGGTACTAAACATACATTCCTTGTCCCTGATGTGGTACACTCTGGAGTAGACCTTTTGTAACTTTAGTATGTACAGTACTGTGCAAAAGTTTTAGGCACCCTATTTTATTTTATGACTTCTACATTATCAAGTCAGTACAAAAAAACAGTTTAGATTCCCAAACATTAGTTTTCTAGTTTTGTATGTCATTAAAGAAAGCAGCATATTACGTAAGAGACACTTTTCAGACAAAAAACACAATGACGGCTGCTGGGTTTTGCTGCAAAAATAAGAAGCGAGTGCGAAAGTCAAAGTCTCCAGAAGAACTGTGGCTGGTTCTGCAAGATGCTCAATAAAACTTACCAGCTCATTTCCTTATAAAACTGCACTAATTGTACCGGAGACTACTATTTTTATTTTTATTTTTTTGTCACACCAAATATTGACTTTGTTTCGTTTACTACTGTTTATTCTCTTTACTGTATTTTTTTAAATGTAGAAACATTTAATTGAATTATTTTGAAGGCATCTTTGCTCTACAGCATTTCTTTGCATGTGCCTCAAACTTTTGCACAGTACTGTATACTTTCCCAAGAAAGCTGCATGTAATGTACCTTTAAAGCTTTACTCTATTTAATTATGTACATTATTTTTTTTTTTTCAAGGTACACTATATCCACATTTCCAGATGAAAGATACACATTAAAGGAACATGAAATGTACCACAGCATGCAAAAAGGAAATATTTTCTGAGAGTGTATACTCTTAGAGAAAAGGTTTACTTCTAAAGGCTTTAGTGTTGTTCCTTTTTTTCAATTTATACCTTTTAGGTATCCATTAAAGTTCTCTGGTTTGTTCTTCTGGTGTGTGGAACATTACAACACATTTTCTCTATTAGAGAAGGTTCCAGGTAGAACCATTTTAGGAAGCTAGGAAACCCCTAACTACCCAAAAAACCCTTGAAACATGTATGTATTGAAATCAGGAGAATGTAAATATTAGTGACGGGGGTTCAGACAAATTACTTACTAATGAAAATGTACTATTCCTTCTCAGCATCACGGGAATTTATTTATTATTATTTTTTTATCACATGCAGTAATCATTTGCCACCTCATTGGGGCGCCATAGCTTCAGCACTACACTCAGAACAATGGTTCCTCAAGGGTTCTTCAAAAGGGTCTTTGTTTGATTAAAGCTTATTGACTCACTCAAATACTAGTCTGGAACCGTTTCTCATTGGTTAGCTTTATGTCTTTTGTGTTCATGTGTTTACATTTGACATACTGTGCTTCCACTTTGCAAGCGTAAACGCTGATGCATATAGGAATTTTCTTGTTGGGATTAAATATGACTTTCCTATTTTGGGGTCCTCATCATTTTATATTAAATGACTCATTTTAAAAATCATATTTTAAATGCTTTTTCAGTATAAAATTTTAAATAAACAAGCTATGGAACAAAATATAATTCGATACAAATCTCCCAAAAATATATAATTTCAGCAGCCCTCAAATAATCAAGTTACAAATAAAAACTGAAAACTTCCTGAAAGCTCATGATTTCTTATCTTAAATTAAAATAATGTTATCTAATTAGCTATCACTAAGGCTTCTTATACAGTAACGTAAATAACATGCTCGCTCCCATATACATGCTGACATTTCATCATTTCTGTCTTCATGTCCCTGTATATTTAAAATAAATACTACACATTTAAATGGTTACAGATAGGCTAGCTACTACAACACTGCAGCCTAAATTGCATTTTAGATGTTTTTACTTTCTTCTTTTGTTGTTTTACATTATTGAGTTTGGTTCCTCCTGGTGGGTTACCGTTTTTGATAAAAATCATTTAGAGCCTTTGATTTTTCATAGTGTCACTCATTAGGTGTCATGACCAAACTAGGTGACAAGATTTTTATAGGAGATACTGATCTTTACACTCACTGAACACTTTATTAGGAACCCCGGTATACCTACTCATTCATGCAATTATCTAATCAGCCAGTCATGTGGCAGCAGTGCAATGTATTACATCTTGCAGATACGGGCCAGCAGCTTTGGTTATGTTCACATCAACCATCAGAATGCAGGAAATGTGATCTCAGTGATTTTGACCGTGGCATGATTAACGGTGCCAGACAGGCTGATTTGATATTTCTGTAACTGCGGATCTCCTGGGAATTTCACGCACAACAGTCTCTAAAGTTTACTCAGAATGGTGCCGTGAACAAAAAACATCTGGCAAGCACCAGTTCTGCGGACAGAAATGTCTTGTTGATGAAAGAGGTCAGCGGAGAAAGCTGAAGACTCGAAAAATGTAGCCTGGTCTGATGAATCTCAATTTCTGAGGCACACAGATGGTAGGGTCAGAATTTGGTGTGGCCTTCCCAGTCACCAGATCTGAATCCAAAAGGACACCTTTGGCATGTGGTAGAACGGGAGAGTCGCAGCATGAAAGTGCACCTGAAAAATCTGCAGGAATTGTGCAGTACTGTCAAGTCAACATGGACCACAAACTCAAGGAAATGTTTCCAACATCTTGTGCATAGCACAGAGAATTGAGGCTGTTTTGAGAGCAAATGGAGAACATACCCAGTATTAGTACAGTGTTCCTAATAAAGTGCTCAGTGAGTGTATAGATTTAGAGGTAGTACTGTATAGTAAGATACACAAAACCAAGAAGCAGGACATTTTGTACAAAAGTACAAAGATCAGCTACAACTGCTTGAGGCTGTGACATGTAAGAGCAGTTGATAGTAAAAAAAAATAAATAAAAATTACTCGAAACTTGCTTGATTATCACCCTTGATGATCAGATTCATTTATCAACTTTGATTATGAGATTTATTTTTAATTCACATGCAATTCTTTTTTTTTTTAATCTGAGAATTGTTTCCTCCACTTCCTACATCCTAGATCCATTCTGGATGTTAATGTCACTGATAAATGATGAATGACAGAATGTCATCAAATCATCAGTTTACTATAGCATCAAACTCTTCATAGGATTTTGCATTAACTTGCTTTTTTTTTTTTTTAACTTCACATTTATTTATTTATTTATTTGCCAAATTCATTTTCATCTGTTTTTGTTACTTTTACCACTCATACTTATGGTCTATAATTTTAGTGGATTGCAAGCAAGCTTTCTAAGGAGTCACGGTTATAGCAGTCTCACTGGACCGATCAGCCACAACATTAAAACCACCTGCCTAATATTGTGTAGGTCCCCCAAAAGCTCTGACCCGTCGAGGCACGGACTCCACAAGACCTCTGAAGGTGTGCTGTGGTATCTGGCACCAAGATGTTAGCAGCAGATCCTTTAAGTCCTATAAGTTGCGAGTTGGAGCCTCTACGGATCAGACATGTTTTCCCAGCACATCCCACAGATGCTCGATCGGATTAAGATCTAGGGAATTCGGAGGCCAAATCAACACCTTGAATTTTTTTTTTTCATGTTCTTCAAACATTCTCCTGCTGAATGAGGCAACTGGCATTAGGGAATATCAAGGGGTGTATCTGGTCTGCAACGATGTTTAGGTACGTGGTACGTGTCAAAGTAACATCCACATGAACGCCAGGACCCACAATTTAGCCCTTGTCAAAGTCACTCAGATCCTTACGCTTGCCCATTTTTCCTGCTACCAACACATGAACTTTGAGCACTGACTGTTCACTTGCTGCCTAATATATCCCACCCCTTGAGAGGTGCCACTGTAACGAGATAATCAATGTTATTCACTTCCCCTGTCAGTGGTTTTAATGTCATGGCTGATCAGTGTACAACATCTAACAACTCTTCATAAACTTTTTTTTTTTTTTAACTTCTTTTTATTTATTTGTGTTTGTTTTACAAAGCTGTTTAAGGCTCCCTGACCCTGCTTTTCATCGTCAAATGTTATTTCAATTCACGAAAATATGCACACTGTGTGATTTAAAATGGCGGATGTATCACTAGCATACTTGTTAGCATGAGAATGGACATACAGTGAGGGAGGGGAAAAACGGCTGTGTCACGGAGCTAAAATAAACCCAACAAGACTTGCTGTCCTAAGAGAGTATTACAAGGCTCAAGGAGAAATCTCCTTCAAACTCTAACGCTGGCATTTTCGGCAGCCAAAGGCCAAGCCTGCTCAGCTGAGTATCCTGAAATTAGCACGTAGTCTCTCGACCTCAGTGGCGCTGACTGGAGACTCAGAGAAAATTGCCACTTGTTGGGGCGTTTTAGGGGGGCGTTTGGCGCGACAGGGCATCAGGTGGCCTACGAGCTTTTTTTTTTATCCCCCGGTGTTTACCGGAGGTAAATTGCTGTTTTGCTCACCTGAGGAGGCTGAGGCGACTGTGTGGCGCCGTCTGCGTTCAAGCGGTGCGCATGCGCAGTCCGCACAGAGCGCAGTGCACACTTTGACCGCTAGGTGGCGAGTCGTGTTTGACAATGACCAAATACTATCGGAGTAGCTGAAGCCCAACTGGCTCTGAAGTGTAGAAATTATTATGCCTAATGTACGCCACTTATACAGGGACTAGGTAGACATTTAGACTTCAGACTTTTATCTACAGAAGGAGACCATTATCATGAGTAACATAACGCTAACAATTTGATAACAGATACTGATAGTACTATGTATTATTGGTTAATATCACAGTCTGGAGTGCCTTAATGGATTAACAGGTGATTTAAAGGTTTCTCATTTAAAGGTTTAGATGGTCTCTGATGATGACCTTGTGGTAATAAGCCTTGGTTTAATGGTGATTTAATAGACGTGGACCTCTATGATGTTTGCAACTGTAATGATCCTGCACTTGAGGAAAAGAAAGGAATGAAAAGCAGGATACTAAAAAGAAAACAATAAAACAAATTTAAAAAAAAAAAAAAAAAAAAAAAGCAAGGGAAAACACTGATATAGGCTTATCAGGCCGAACTAGCTAATACGCCATTAAAGGAATACTCAATACTTCCTCTCCATCATATCTGTAGTGCCAGTGCCAAAATATTTGACACTTTTCCCTGTATTTAATAACACACACTAATACTAATACTTCTACTACTACTACTACTACTACTACTACTACTACTACTACTACTACTACTAATAATAATAATAATAATAATAATAATAATAATACCCTAAAGGCCAACACAGTGGCACAACAGGTAGCCTTGTTGCCTCACAGCTCCAGAGTCCCAGGTTCAATCATGAGCTTTAGTTATTGTGTGTGAGGGGGCTTTCAGATGTTTTCTTTTCGTTAGTGTGGATTTTCTTGGGGTTCTCTGGTTTCCTCTCACCTCCCAAAAACATGCTGGTAGGTGGACTGGCTATGATAAATGACCCTGCAATAGACTGGCATCCCATCCAGGGTGTATTCCCACCTCACACCCAGTGTTCCCAGGATAAGCTCCAGTTCAATCGCCACCCTGGCCAGGATAAAGCAGTTACTGAATGAATTAATAAATGAATGAATGATACCCTAAACTGTATTAATGAATAATGACTGGATTCCTGTAAACCATTAAAACCATAAGATTCTGGCAGAAAATGTATAATAAAAACCAGTATGCCAATATCCATTAAGAAGTAAAAAGATACTTGTATATTTTTCACTATAAATATGTATATACCTATTGCCTTAGACAATGGGGCTTGTAGCATTTATGGCAGGTTTTTGCTCTTGGCCTTTGCAATGTTTGAGCTGCCATTTTTGATGTCATAGATTGTCATCCACCAAAGGCTCAGTTGTACAGTTTGTACTGCTACATAAGACTTTTTCCACCAACCACTCTCCACTCTTAGAAAAGGGTTCTTGAAAGGTTATTCAGTGGCTTATATATAAATAAGGGTTATTCGCTCCTTAACGTTTGATAGGTATAGGGAAACACTTTGTTTTGGGTTCTATGCAGAAACTTGAAGGGTTTAACCAGAGGGACAACTAAAGAACCATTAAGGGTTCTAGAGTTGTCCTTTTCTCTAATGTGAACATGGGGCATTATTTATTTGTGGAACACTTAAGCTTCGTTGGGTTTGTTTCAAAATTCAAAATCACACTATGTGAAATACAGATATGATGTCAGATAGGGCGCTGGGGCAAGATGCAAACTGGAAGTTCCCCCATCAAAACCCAGAGCTAAGTAAGGGGAATGGCCTGAGGTTGTATAATTTCTATTATTAAAGCAGTAATTCTGTCAGAAATTAAAGTGTTTCTGATTGTAATTAAATTTTCTGAATGAAACAGTCATGCAATAAAACAAACATTAAGTTATTGAGAATTAATCTGCGCTTCATCAAATGCCTATATCCCTCTATCCATCCATCCATCCATTGGTTCCTCACATGACGCCCCGCATGATGTGCCCGCCCACTAGATTGACTCCACCCACCACTCACATCTCGAACACAGGGACTCGGAGCACCGATACACCACCTGCAGTGTATTATGAGACTTCAGCAAGGACTCCTGAGAAGCACTGCCTCTACCGGGTCAAACATCCATCATTAAACAGCAAGTTCCAAAAGACATCGGATCATAACCATATACCTAAGCGGGAGTATTATCAGTTGGTTTAGATTACTGCTTTAATTACTGCGTAGGTAATTACCAGAAGGAGAGAAGAGAGATGACAGCGGTTCTGGATAGCCTTGGTTCGGATATGCACACAACACATCTTACCTCCAGCAACTTCAGCGCCGTGCACAAGTCTCAGGACTCTCCCACACTGCCGGTGTCCACCGTCACCGATAGCAGTTTCTACAGCGTCCCTCAGAGCGCAAACTGCGCAGGAACGGCGGCTTACGCGCAGCTCGCCTCCTACTCGTACTCCCATGGCGGAGGAGTGAGCGGCGGACCCTACAGCCCCAAAGCCTACGACATGGGCTTCGGCTCTTCATACGGCGCTTATGGCGCCTATGGACCCGGTTCTTCATCACCCACTCCTACAGAGCCAGGTAAAGATCTGGTGCGCCTCCGTGCTTTAATGCTCATTCAGACACAGTATGCACAGTGAAATTCAGTATGTGCTAAGTAACACGAAGTGATGAGACGTTTTCTTCAAGAAACCATTCCAAAATTTTTGAGGAGAAAATGAAGAGAAATAAACAAATAGCGGAGAAACCAAAATCTCAGTGTCAGTAGGGGGGGGGAACAAGAGGAAAGTCATGTTTCTTAAGAAGTTGACCATACACGAATTTACAGAAAGGAAAGATAAAGACTGGAGAAATAATTAAAGGCAGGGTGTCAAAGGTTTTTAGCCTCACGGAATAAAGAAAGGAAGAAATGGTTCTGTATGTCAAAAATTATTTAAACTTTGCCAAGAAATTATAGCAGAAAGCAAAAGAAATAAAGTCTGAGAAGTTTCTCACTGGAGAAAAATATCCACCGTTTGGGCAGTAATTGCAATGTAGACTTTTGGAATAAATGTAGAGGTTGGAAACATTGTGGTACGCGTTTCTTGAGAAACGACAAACTTTGCTCACTTTGTCTAACTCGCAGAATCTTTCCAACCTCTACATCTACATATTCTGGTTATGCATGTTAATCAAAGTTTTATGTGTGGGTCCCGGGTTAGAGAAAGACGAGAGCGAGCCAGAGGTGCGCATGGTGAACGGCAAGCCAAAGAAAGTCCGGAAACCGCGAACCATCTACTCGAGCTTCCAGCTGGCTGCCCTCCAACGCCGCTTCCAGAAGACACAGTACTTGGCGCTACCGGAGCGCGCAGAGCTCGCAGCCTCTCTGGGCCTCACCCAGACCCAGGTCAGCAATCTTGCACTTTTTCATTTTAGTCCTAGGAACCCCCATTCTCAAAAGTGTGATCTCTTATGTTTTGCGTTGCTCTTCCTCCACGCAGGTGAAGATCTGGTTTCAGAACCGGCGCTCCAAGTTCAAAAAGTTGTGGAAAAATGGGGAGATTCCGCCGGAGCAACACGTGGGCTCAGGTGACTCTCCTCCGGCGTCTCCTCCCCCGCACACCGCCTGGGATTTCCCCCCGAATCAACAAGCTGCAGGAGACGGGGACTCTAACACAGAGCAGGCCGCTGGTCCCCCTAACACCACTGCACCAGCGTATTTGTCCAACTATCCATGGTACTCATCCACGAACGCGCATTTACAGCCAAGCGCGCTCTCGCAACCCCATCACAACTCCGCCATGAGCGCTGGTGCCATTTTCTAGCCACGAACTCGGGAATCGGATGCACCTGTTACAGGACAATGAACTTGTAGTGCACATAAAAGCACGGAGGGAGAAAAAAAAAACACTAACTCCGACATGCAATTTGAATTCTGATGGTTTTTATTTACTTTTGCTGTGGATTTCCGTGGCGCGCTCGAGCTCTGCGCAGAACGTGCAACAAAATCGACGAACATTAAATTATTTTTCTATTTATTTATTTGTTTTGTTTGCAGTCGCAGGACAGTGGGACCAATCACATGCCAAGTAAAAAAAAAAAAAAACGGGTAGCCTTTTATTGCGTGCATTGTACATTTCCCTATCAGACTATATTAGGCCCACAGAGTAATCTATCATGCTGTTTATACAACTTGTACTCACAATAAAAAAAGAAAGAAAATATGCATTTTGATGTCGACCTAGAACTGTGTCTGACTAACTTTAACTTTACAACGTGGCTGCATTGAAATACAAATAAACCGCGGAGTAACTGGTGGTGGGTTTTACTGATGGTTGGGGCAGAAAATAACTCGGAGCAATCCCTCCTATTAAAAAAAAAAACCCTAAGAGACCGAGAATTGTGTCAGTGATAACTCGGTGCCCCTATAGGTGAAGAGGACCATCAAGGGGCCTGAAGTATGTATTTTCAAAATGGGACTGCATTTATATAGGCCTAGAAATTTCCTGGAGAACCCTTGAAAAAAAATCCATCTCAAGTACAGTACACTCTTAGAAAATGTAAAACCTAATGGTTATTTATTAAGGGTTATTCAGTCCCCACAACAGAGTGATTTCCTAGTAGAACCTATTCCAAGCTAAGAACCCTTAACTATCCAATGAGCCTTTAAATAAGTGCGTAGCTATAATAATACACTTCACAATGTCTTTGTTTATTTTTGTACCATTTTAAGCCAAATGTACACTCTCAGAAACAAAGCTGCCAAAATGGCCTGGGGTGCATCAAGGATGCATATTTTCTACCTTTAGTAACTTTTACCTACACTCTGTTAATTGATAGTTAATTGATACAGGAGTGGTCCTTAAGGTCCAGTTATGTACCTTAAATCGATTTAAAGGTACAGTACCTTCACATTACCATGTAAAGGAACAAAAGATCAACCCTTGAGGTTACCACTTAACACTCCAGTGACAATGAAAGGCTTTTTGAGTGTATATGATGTACCTTTAATTAGCTTTTAACGTCGTGGTCCTTAAGGTCCACTTATGTACCTTTTAAAGGTTTCCAGGTAACAGACAGATATTAAAGGTAGTCTGCAAAACGTGCCCTTGATGGTTCAACAAGAAAAAGTACAGTTTAGTACATTTGTTTTTGAGAGTATAGGTAGTTTTATTGAAGGATTTATTGTTCTTATTTGTATAGACAAATCGTGGCAGAAGTGGAAAGAGAAACGACGCCTTGAGGGCGCAAAGAGAGGAAACGGCTGGACTGTTTAAAACCGCACAGCTCCGGTCCAGTAACAACGTGTATTTAACAGCCGCCATGTGCGTGTCTTCCGATCTCGGATGTAACCCTTACACGGTTGCTAGAGCATGCTGACTATGTGAAAAAAAATAATAAACAAATAAGCGCATACGTCAAAAATAATAGCAACCTGTTGTAACACGGATATCTGGATTATGCGGATATGCGCTATGCAAACGAAGACATAGCGGCCTATGCGAACGCCTAGGCGCACTATTACTACTATTTGGTGCGCTAGTATCTAGTGCGCCTCAAGTATGCGTGGAAGTACGCGTTTGGAGAAAGCAGCGCGCGCGGCGGTGTGCGGGCGCGTCTCACTTTGGCACGCGGCGGAGAAACGGGGAGGGGAGGGCGTTCCGTGTGCGGCTACACGGCTCTTCCCACTGCAGACATTCTGGAGTCATTGCGCGCCTCTCCCAGACGTTTTATGAGCGGCACTGAAGCAAAGTAAAATAGAGAGCGAGAGAGAGAGAGAGAGAGAGCGAGCGAAAGCATAAAACCGCCTCAAGCAGAACCGCCTCGGAAACATTATTCTCCCAAAACGCCCAGCGCTTCCAGCTCCGACTCAGCCTTGGATTATTTTTGGTATGGGGGACACGCGGTCCTCTAAAGTTTCATAACTTGAAAGTCAGCCTTTCTTTCTTTTTTCTTTTTTTTTTCTTTTCTTTTTTTTTTTTTTTTTACAGAAATAGATGATGCACAACATGCGTGAAGTGCCACAGTGCAATTAAAACTGTGTGTGCTTCATGATTCACGGAACACACCTGGAGTTTTTCGTAATATGTAAACAAACATTGTACATACAGTAGATCTATAGCAAAATCAATGTCACCTGTCAGGGGGTGGAGGAAAATATGATGGGAGCTATTAAATATGATGATCTTTCACGAACCCTATACCACGTGACCAGTGATTTCGGGCAGTCAGGGTTGCTTTATGTAACTAAGCTGCTGAACTAAGGATGAGAATGTGTATTTAAAAAAAAAAAAAGTATATTATTTTAAATATATTTCCTTAACTTGAGCAACTGATTCATATATAGCCGTCACACCAGTCATGAGAATCTTATGTGTGTGTGTGTGTGTGTGTGTGTGTGTGTGTGTGTGTGTGTGTGTGTGTGTGAATTTATCTGAATAGCATACGCATCACAGAATAACAAGATAATTAAATACTTCAGTCCAAAGTGTGGCTAATAAGCTACTGACCACTTTCAGAAAGAAGGAAGAGAAGCAGGTTATAGTGTCAGTATGAAAAGAAGTGTGGTTTTCAGTGCTGTTTAATCTGGCAAGGCGAGAAGAGGAGTTACTCATAAGCTCACGAATTCCCGTTAACACAATTAGCACTTTTTGACTATACAGTAGAAGATAAATCATTTTTCCATCAGTCTTGCTCCTCTCAAGGTTTCTTCCTCATGTCGTCTCAGGAAGTTTTTCCTTGCAACCATCGCCTCAGGTTTGCTCATTAGGGATAAATTTTGAAATTTAAAAATTTATACATGGAATTTATATATTTCTGTAAAGCAGCTTCGTGACAATGTCCATTGTTAAGCTATACAAATAAAATGTAACTGAATTCAATTGAAGTTACATGTGACCATGTGTGCAGTTCTGTCAGTTCTGTGTGGCATAATTCTGTCAATTACTAATGGCCTGAATTCTTTAAGGGTGTAAAGATATTGTTCCAGACGATATCCCAGTTAAAAAAAAAAAAAAAAACAATATACATAGTTATTTGTCCCTAACAGCTGGCAGCACCAAAAGAAATAACCTTAACATATATATACAAGTGATGGATCATTGATGAGCCAGTAGTTCTGAATCAATTCTAAGGTGCATAAAATACACTGGGGAAACCCTTAATAGCCTGTGTGTCACATTTCAGCAGAGATACCAGTAATCACAGCACGCAGTAAAAACATTAAATGGTTGATTTGTATTCGACAGCCTTCAGTGATATCAGTATTGCAAAGACCAGTACTAAGGTAACACGCTAGGACACATTTCAATTTAAAGGTAGGCTACACTCTCAGAAATAAAGGTACCAGACTGTACTGTTCCTTGTTCCCGATGTGGTACCATCGAGAGCACATCTTTTGTATCTTTACTATGAATCATTGTACCTTTAAGGTTTATATTTGGACCTTAAGGACCACTGATGTACTTTTAAAGTGTTACCATGTGCACTTTCCCAGGTATACTAAAGGTACAAAAGATGTACCCTTGATAGTATCACCCAAGCAAGAAGGAACTTTCAGTACTTTTATTTCTGAGAGTGCACCAGAACAGTTCCTTCATGCGAAGTCAAAGAAGAACCATTTTTGGTTCTCAACAGCACCTTGATTGTTGGTCCCACCAACAACGGAAGAGACATTTCTTGAAGCTTGTTTGTTGTGGGAAATTATTATTCACGCCACTGTAGCGCCAACAGTGATGGTTAAGGAAATCATCAGTTTAAAAAAACGGTGCTCTGGAGAACCATAAGATGTTCTTCTATATCATTGCTCTAATTGATCTTACACTTAGAGTGTAGGCTGTATGGGAACCCCCTTAGTCCTTTATGATAGAAAGAACAAAACCACGTGTCCAGTTGATGCAATTTGAATTACAGTATTAAGTCACCATGGAGTTTACAGTATAGGCGACATGTGGGCGTTTTGGGGGGAGTTTATCATACAAACCTCCATTCAAAGTAAACTGTGAATCTAATTCTATTTATAAGATATGTAGTTATATAGTTAATTAGTTAAAAATAGCTCCTATATACTAATTTTAAAATAAAATCTCAGTTCATATTGATATGAATACTGTGTGAAGCATAACATAACTCATATTGCTTGGGGGTTTTCCATCACCCCTGCATGGGCTTTCATCATACACACTCTAATATAACCCTGAACATCTCGCACCCCTTAAACGAAATATATATATATATATATATATATATATATATATATGTAATATATATATATATATATATTACAGAAGAACAACCAGTTTTGAACCGTTTCAGTGTAAATTCCGCAACCATAGGAATTTCCGCCAATGTACAGTCAGCCTATTTATGGTCTTATTACCGCACATTGTAAGCATTTCACATATTCCTTCAGCGTTTCAGCTGGTAATGATTGAAATGCCGACCTTTATTTGCAAACCACATCATTAGGAGTCTCGGCTAATCGCATCCGTTTGCTGAGCACTATACACATCCGTAGCTCATATCCTATACACGCCCGCTTATCCCATAATACTATTCAAACTCAGGATTTTACGCGCAATTTGGTCGCTATAACAACAATGAGGCAGCCACGTCACTAAAGGTTAACACTATAGGCTTCTCATACTACAGTATTCTCACATTATATTTAGACACGTTATTTTTTTAAATAAATGCATAGGTGTACACTACTAACAAAAAAAACAAACATTTTTTCTTAATATGTTAATTTTTATAAACCATTTCTGGAGGGAAACTTGCTTTCCTTCGTTTTTTTTTGAAATAATCCCGTTATATTTTCAACATACTGTATTTTTTCACATGTACATTTGAGAGCCAAATGATTTAACATGCTTTAATAACAACGAAAAAAAAAGAGCTATTAGTTTGTTAAATAAAATGCTGTATTTATTTTAAAAGAAAGAGAAAGAAAACAAAAAAATCATATAATTCCAGCCATCTGTGGACCCAGTATAGACTATAATATTCTACCAATTTAAATATTTATAGCTAAAATGCCAAAGGTGCAGATAAGGTAAGCCTATATTAACTTGATAAAAGACTTAAATGTGTAGTATTTGGTCCACCGGTTTCAGTCTCAGTGGGAGGTCATGATGATAACATGGCTGTTTTAAGCAGCTCTTTTCTCTAACAGACCCCCTGCGCGCGCGCTTAGGACCACCTGCAAACGCTTTAGCAGGCGGCTAAAAAGCTAACCGCGAACCGAGCCACCTCTCCACCCACCCAACCACTGCCAAACACCAAAACTCCATTTTATACCTCTCTCTCTCTCTCTCTCTCTCTCTCTCTCTTTCAATCCCCCCTCCCCTTCCTCCCATCCCATTCTTTTTGTTCCACTAAAAAGATTCGCCGAAATTGCTTGTAATTGCGACACAGAAAAAGCAAATGTGCACAAAGACTCTGCAAAATGACTGCAATTACATTTCGATGTAAGAGTTGCGTTTAGAGGAGCCTCTAAACGCAACTCTTACATCGAAATGCTATCGACCACAGCTCTACACACACACACACACACACACACACACACACACACACACAGAGAGAGAGAGAGAGCGAGAGAGCGAGAGAGAGAGAGAGAGAGAGAGAGAGGGGGGGGGGGGGGGGATATAAGGAAAGTCAAAATGCAAGGGATAAATAAGTCCCTTAAGAAAAAGAAAAAAATTGTAAGCAGTAAATTCCATTATTATTATTATTATTATTATTATTATTATTATTATTATTATTCCTTAATAATGAAATAATATATTATGTATAGGCTACATCTATCTATCTATCTATCTATCTAGATAGATAGATAGACAGATAGATAGATAGATATTATTATTATTATTATTATTATTATTATTATTATTATTATTATTATTAGCTAGAAGAAATTATTATTACGCTAATAAAATAATCATAATTATAAAAATGATAGTTTAAAAAAAGGATATGACCAGTATAACAGTCTCTGATGGATGAGAATGAATGAGATGAATATTTAGGTAAACAGTAGACTGTGGTGCCTTTTGAGATGCGGTTTGGGACGCAGCCAGTTTGACATAAGAGAGTGAGAGAAGAAATAGAAAGATAAATCGGTTGAAAATATCATCTGTGAAAGTTTTAGGGTGAAAGGACAGCTCCAGCGCCAAAATAACATTTAAATCGTGGTTTTTAGTAACACTATTGTGTCAATTAACTACATAAAATCGTAGACTTAGGGGCTTTTTTTTATAAACCTCTGTTTTACAATTCCGCGTTGCAGATTCCTCTGTTTATTCATCTATATTTAGATTATGGTTGCGTCCCAAAACGCGTGCAAACGTGCTAAGTAGCATATCACTGAATTATTGTTCATATTACCATGTTTGAGACGTAGCCATGCTGACTGGTGGAGACGTTCTGTTTTTAAATAGACCTGCTGATGGGCGGGTTTCGTCCGTTAATTGCTCGTGCGCTTTGTTGTCGTCGCGCGGCCACGGCAGCTGCGCCTTCAGGAGCTGAGTTGAAGAGCGGAATAACCGGCGAATATCGGGTTTAACTAGCTACAGTTCCAAATGGCATTCATTTTAGGACACACCCGATTTACAAAAGAAAGGGTGCAACAGTTACAGGCCGGGTCAGGTCGGGTCACGTGTTCACTTTGACTCCGTTTACACCTGTTTTGTTATTGTTGTTGTATATCATTAAACTGCAGGAAATAAATGCATTCAATATGTATTTTTGTACTCCTCTGATTTTGATTAGGTTCCTTTAACAAATTTATATCTCAGCCTTGATAAATTCTCGATTCTGATTGGTCAGAAGGTGTTGAGTAATGTTCTATTACAGTAGCTTTGACAGTAGTGCAACTATAAATCACAGTTTATGGCATATTAATACGCTGGATTAACATAATCCAAGGCTAATAAACAGATAAAAAAAAAACTCGTGTTATTTAAATAAAAACACATTGCTGATATGCCGACGTTTTCTGTAAGCAGATGGTTATTTAACATTAGCTGAAGGAGTCTCTAAGCTTGTTTCTACAACTCAGTAAGATTTCTACAACAAGAAAGTCTTCAGTAATTTAGTAGCATGACAAGGTGAGATATATATATATATATATATATATTTTGTATTATTAACTTCAACAGAGAAAGAAAACAGAGAGGCTGGTGAGGAAATGACTGTTTACTGTATGTTTATTTATAACATACTTGATAACAGGAACTAACTCGCAGACATTCCACAACATTATATGTAACTAGGAATGGATAAAAAGCACTATATTAATAAATTAAAAATTATAACCAGTGACAAATTGCTATGATATATGAGGAATAAAATTGGAAAATAATCCATTTCAGGTAACAGTTACCAACCACCTAGTTGTTGATTATTTTTCTACAACAGCACCCCCCAAAAGTGTTTTACTCCTTACTTACTAAATTAAAATGTTTTTCTTTTCGATTCATGTATAAGCTGAATTTGTGATGTCACTAAATAAGTGGCACAGGTCATTTGAAACAATCAGGCTTGAGATTAAAGGATGATCTGGAACCCAGAAATGTTTAGTCCTAGAACCCAAATGCTGTCTTAGCTAATGTTAGAAATACAGTAATTTTGGCTGTTATGGTATATTTTGACAGGTTGGGCTACAGTTAAATAAATCACTGAAAAGATGACAACACAGATCGAGATCTAGATACTGAAATCTCACAAAGGTCTACCCGTGACCTTGAGTAATATCTGGAGGGAAATGATTCACATATCATTTAAATACAGTGCAGGTCTGAGATGCATTTTAGACACATGCTATACAAGTGTAACTGTATCTGTCTCTCCAAGCCATACTTGAGACACAAATAGTCATATTTGACAGAGCAATGATTTAGAAATTTAGGGTGAACATTTAGGGTTTTAAATTGCCATCTGTTTCTGTGGTGGCTGTTCTGCCATACGTCAATTTTTTAAAAAAGTAACACGTGAATATTTGATGTCAGATGTTACTACTAGGGCTGTAGGAATCACATCCGGTCTTGAGATGTTTTCTGCATTGACTTGGACTTGTCCCAGTCTTGGACACCGGTCTCGCTCAATATGGTCATGGTCTCAACCAAGAGTTTGTAAAAAATAATGTTTGCATTGTCTATTTTTTGCATGCACAGTTGGACAAGAAGTAATTCCTTCTTCTGGAAAACAGATATTGGCCAGTGTTTGACTTTGGCTTAATAATGACAGTCTTTACTACAGCCGTAGTTACTACTATACAAAATTCCTGGTATGCAGGCCAATATGCTGTACAATGTATGGTGTAAGAATATAGTGCGTAGTTCATGATTTGAGTCATAGCCAAGATATCATTAGCCCTCGATAGTAAGCCTATTTGTGTGGCTCCATCAATTTGTTCATGCACAGAGTTGCTTGGCATGAAGCCTGATATTTATATCATGTCTTGGTGTATACGATCTTGTCATGCATCATCCATCAAGAACAGATCTATTGTGGTTTTGTTAGCCTCTTAGCTCCACCTGTCCAATCTCATCATAAGCCCCAAATATGATCAGTTACTAAACCTGATTATATAGGAAGCCCCCGATGCCAGGGAGCCCTCATATGCCATAAATAAAATCACCTCTCAGTGGATGTGCGCTCACATAATGACGTTACTCCACTGTAATCACATGACACGAGCAGATAGTGAGCGTGAGCCATGTTAATGAGATGTAACGAGGTTTTCTTGGTCATTCCGGTGCTGATCTTGAGACAGATTGACATTTTAAGAATGACGTAGGATACGCTCTCCTAATAGAGCGATGAAATAATGAAACATTTAACTGAGCTTAATGGAAACAAACTAAAAGGTGGCTTCAAGGCTTTAATTTCTTAAGAGAAGAGTCAAAGACACAAGTTATCAAAACAGCAAAAAAGCTGATTTATTTCATGGCATTATACCAAATACATTTTAAATTGGATTAACATACAGTCATTCAGGGTATTTGCCCCCACCCTGATTTCTTCTGCTTTTGTGTATAGTTCATACTAAATTGTTTTAGAAATTAATACAAAATCTAAGATAAAACAAAAGCAACGTGAGTAAACACAAAATACAGTTTTTAAATTATAAATATTATTTATTGAAACAAAAAAGTTATCCAATACCAACTGGGCCTGTGTGAAAATGTATTTGCCCCTGTAGTTCTGTTCACCCCTAATTCCCCAAATCTATGAAACTGTATTCATTATGGGGTTCAGCTGGACTAGATGCAACCAGGCCTGATTACTGCAAACCCTGTTCAATCAAATCAACATTTAAATAGAACTTTTTCAACAGAATGAAGTTGGTTAAAAGGTCTTACCCAGTAACACACTATGCCAAAACTGAAAGAAATTCCAGAAATGATGAGGAAGAAGGTGATTGAAATACAGCAGTCTGGGAAGGGTTACAAAGCTATGTCAAAGGCTCTGGGCTGGGACTCCAAAGGACCACAGTGAGAGCCATCTCCAAATGGAAAAAAACCTGGCACAGCAGTGAACCTTCCCAAAAGTGGCAGACCTTCCAAAATTCCTCCAAGAGCACAGTAACTACTCATCCAGGAAGTCACAAAAGAGCCAAGGACAACATCAAAGGACCTTCAGGCCTCTCTTGCATCAATAAAGGTCACTGTTCATGACTCCACTATCAGAAAGACACTGGGCAAAAATGGCATCAATGGAAGAGCGGCGAGGCGAAAACCACTGCTAACCCAGAACATCATTAAGGCTTGTCTGAATTTTGCCAAAACACACCGTGATGATCCTCAAACCTTTTGGGAGAATGTTCTGTGGACTGATGAGTCGAAAGTGGAACTGTTTGGAAGACAAGGGTTCCGTTACATCTGGCGTAAACCAAGCACCGAATTCCACAAAAAGAACATCTTACCTACGGCCAAGCATGGTGGTGGAAGTGTGATGGTGTGGGGCTGCTTTGCTGCTTCAGAGGCTGGGCAACTTGCAATAATTGAGGGGAACATGAATTCTGCTCTCTACCAGAAAATCCTAAAGGAGAATGTCCGGTCTTCAGTCCACACTCAAGATCAACTGGATTATGCAGCAAGACAATGATCCAAAGCATAGGATTAAATCCTAGTCCTAGAAGTAAGTGAAAGCCTAATCTCCAGTTATCGGAAGTGTTTGGTTGCAGTTATTGCTGCTAAAGGTGGCACAACCAGATTTTAAGATTAAGGGGATAGTTTTTCACACAGGTGATAGGTGTTGGATAACTTTTTTTGCTTCAATAAAAATAAATAAAAACTGTATTGTGTGTTTACTCAGGTTGCCTTTGTTTTATGTTGTATTTTGTTTGAAGATCTAAAACTATTTAGTATGAGATATACACAATAACAGAAGAAATCAGGACTGCACTGTACTGTAAAATCTCTCTGAAATGTCAAACTGGTAACAAAAACAAAATAAGGCACACTTTTAGCTAACGTAACAAATATAACAGCACAAAAATGTTGTTCTTTCTTTAATCAGGAATAGCCTGTGAACAATGTGAATTCGCAAAAACCTTTTTGCCTGTGAACACATTTTCAAACACTACAAAATATTTTTACTGCATCACACCTCATACAACATCTTCACTCAAACAACATGCACAAGCTTCTTCACCACAATCAGTCCTCATCTGGCAGTTTGGTCAGAATCTCCACACCATCAGAGGTGATGACGACCGTGTGTTCAAACTGGGCTGATCTGGAAATCATAAATATATACACACACATGCGCACACACACACGCGCACACACACACGCGCACACGCACGCGCATACACGCGCACACACACACGCGCACACACACACGCACGATATGAGTGACTCATATGTAAACAGCTTAAGTGATTCACATTTAAGGAAAAGCCAGTGATTTGGCCCTGTCTCTTCACACTACCTCTCCCTTCAGTCCACCTTAAACATGGGAGTCCAGCTGAAACGCTGACTAAGCAATGGTGCAGAGAGTCCACACCTGCTGACTGAGCCATTAGGAATTAGCTTGAGCGTGCATAGGACAGTCTATTCAGGCAAATGTATCTATGTCATTAAAAGGACATGTGGAAGAATTGGGGCTGAATTATTTCAGCTTGTTAAAAGCTCAGAATTAACACTTTAATGTTAACATGGATGGGAGCATTGTGGCTTAGTGGTTAGCACGTATGTCTCGCACCTCCAGGGCTGGGGGTTTGATTTTCGCGATGTTGCGATCGCAGATCCATCAAGCAAACTTCAGAGGGGTTGCATTTTATTAAAATTACTGCAGATTTTCCTCAGATCTGGGCCAAGACATCATCACAACGCACATTCAGTCAAAGCCCTCGTCATTTCACGTACGTCGAACAGGAGTACAGCTAAAAGGTCTCATTTACCAACAAACATCACTGCGAAAGACTCCGCAAAAAAAAACTTCTGAAAGTTGCATCGCAAATTTTGAAAAAAGCCGCAGCAAAATCGAGCATTTTTGGCCACAACAATCAGAAAAAGACTGCTGTCTGGACTGTGTTATATAACTCACCTTCAATTTAAACATATTGGCACAAAATAAAGATTCTAGCCAGACTCAAGTAAAATCTTTTACATGCGATGTGAGAACAGCTTATGGCTGAACGTCGGCCAGTGTCTTCGTTATTTTTTGTTGAGGGCACAAACACAATGTGCTATATCAGAAACTTTTATCTTCCCATGCTGGCAACACGTATTCATGTTATAAAATATAGAAAATGTGTATATCTAATTCAGTACCGAAGCTAACTGAGATTTCTTACCCCCATATGTTGTGAATGCAGCATACATCAACCCAACTGCATCTCAGACTCATCTCATAACACTCTTCTGGGTCTTGCTAGGCCTTTGGCTAACCAACAGAAAAGCTCCTCTTCTACCTTTCCAATAATAATTGCCCACTTAGACTCATTAGCAATAATGGGCGATAAAATATGGACTGTCACTAGAACCCTGCAATGGCATTCTATGAACACTTGAACGTGTGGAGAGCAGAAGAGAACCTTTTGTCATCCATTGAGACAGCCGTCCACTTGTCACTGAGGATCCTGAATTCAGAGGTTCCCTCCATCAGAATGGGCTCTGGAAAAAAAAGGAAAAAAATTGAGAACACATGAAAGAGACTACTGGTAGAATAAGATCCCACACTACTAAAAATACATAAAAACAGCGCACACACACACACACACACACACACACACACACACACACACACCCCAACAGAAATTTCCAAACAAGCACAGACCTATTGTGAATGCCATGCCCTCTTCCATCAGCAAATCATTATGGTTGGCTGTAAATACAAAAGAAAAGACAAGAGAAAAACAAGAGATATTAGTGACATTAAGATGACACTTCAAATCTTAATCTTGACATCTGCACAAGTGACCTGAAGGTTATAAGCTCAAACCCTAGGACTTGCCAGAGAGTCACTGATGAGCCTTTGAAAAAGCCTCAACAGCTTGAGTGTACAGTTTGGACTGGATTATGTCTCATTTTTAAGCCTCTTTGGGCAAATTCAATTATAAATCATTATTCAAGTCACCCACAGACAGTTTAATTAGGCATGTTTCTCTGAACCGGAAACCAAACACCACCCCCAGGAGAAACAGAACCAGTCAACACACACCCTGACCGATGAAGAACCACATGAGACCTACAGGCAGACCCCAGTCAAAACAGCAGCGCTCCCTACCACCAAGGAAGCCATAAAAACCAGAGCATCCTCTTCCAGCCTCCCATCCAAGTCTGTTATCAATAATTCACATCAACCCCAGCCATCAAACCAAAGCACAGCCTCTCCTGTGTACACCTTGCACCCAGCACATGCAGCAGAACCCTGGCAGCCTCAGCTATGCCCAGACATTGAGCAGGATCCCAACACAAGCACCTGTACAAGCCCCAACAACCGAGCTGAGAGACATCCATCAGACGCTCAACCTGATCTGCTCACACCTAATGTCCTAGGACATAACCTGCTACCAAAACTAAAACCCCATGGACAACAAAGCATTTATCATTTCATGTTGGAATATTCAAGGACTGAGATCATGGACTGGGATGCCCTCGCCCCACCTATACATACAGCAAGAAGCAACTATGATAAAAATAAACAGAAATGGAAGACATCTCCATTTGTGTCGCACACTGTATATGTAAATTAAGAGGAGATTCTTATGGTAGGTACACTTATAGCTCATCACTTGGCAGTAGAACGGTAGACTACTTTATTACAGACCTAAACCCAAACTCTCTCAGAGTGTTCACAGTCAGCCCACTAACCCCATTATCAGACCACAGTAAAATCACCCTCTTCCTAAAGAGAACAATACCCAACCAACTTGCTTCAAAACTAAACCAACTTCACCCGATCAGAAACACATATAATGGAAACAAAATAGTAAATATACCAAAGTATAATTGGCCAACCACAAATTCAAATGCTGAATTTTATCAAATCAGAAACACAGAGACGCAGACAAAGAGCATATCCGACATCTTTATCGTGCAAAACTTAGACAGTATAAGAATATTCTAGGGAAGAAAAAAGAACAAAATGTAGAATATCAGCTAAAAGAAACTGAACAATCTTTAGAATCAAATTACTTCTGGGAACATTGGAACTTACTAAATAAATCTCATCATGAATAATAATAATTGTAGTCTGTGTAAACACAAATTTCCTCCCTTAGAGTCATGGAGAGATGGCAGGGCTGTAGCTTGCATCTCACCCTATTCAATATATACATCAATGAACTAGCAAGCGTTCTGGAACAGTCTGCAGCACCTGGTCTTACTCTACTGGACACTGAATAATAATAATAATAATAATAATAATAATAATAAAAAATCTCACTGAAGTCAAACGCCTCCTTTTTGCAGATGATCTGGTGCTGCTATCACCCACAAAAGAAGGTCTACAACAACTTCTAGACCTCCTGCACACCTTCAGTCAGACATGGGCTCTGTCAGTTAACCCAAAAAAGACTAAAATAATGATGTTCCGAAAAAGACAGTGTCGCCAAGAACAACATCATAATTTCAAAATAGACAACATACCCCTTAAACACACTCAGAACTACACATATCTCGGTATAAACATCAACAACACAAGAAACTTCAATAAGGCTGTGAACGAAACCTGAGAGGAAAAAGCACGAAGATCTTTTTACGGTATTAAGAACACTATCAAAATTGACATCCCGATCAGAATCTGGCTAAAAATAATCCAATCGGTTCTAGAGCCCATTGCGCTCTATAGATGTGAGGTCTGGGGTCCGCTCACAAACCAAGAGTTCAGTAAATGGGACAAACACCCAATAAAGACTCTGCAGGCAGAATTCTGCAAAAATATACTATGGGTACAACGGAAAACTCCAAATAATGCCTGCAGAGCAGAATTAGGACTGTACCCGCTAATAATTAAAATTCAAAAAAAGAGCCATTAAATTCCATGCCCACCTAAAAAAAATAGTGATAGAGACCCTCCATCACAAAGCCCTAAGATACCAAGAGCTAACCTCAGAGGGAAGCCCCGTCAGCAAGCTGGCCTTAGAGCTGACTTTACAATCCAAAACATGTCCAGCCAAACCCCAGACCAAAACCCCAGACAGAACAAATCAAATTATTAAAACACAAAAAGAAAAATATCTAAAACACTAGACAGAAGCAACAACTCAACAAAGTAATGAATGTTATCTGTCCCTAAACAGAGAATATAAATTGGCAGAATACCTGAGCACAGTGACCGGCCCTAAACTAAGAAAAGTCTTGACCATGTGCAAGACTTGAGTCGGTGAACACAACCTGGCCATAGAGACGGGCAGACACAGACAGACCTGGCTACCAAAGGAAGAAAGGCTTGGACCCCACTGCACACTACTGTACATGAAGTGGAAACAGAACTACACTTTTCAACAACACACCCTAATTATACACAAATTAGGGAAGCATTTGTCCCCATTTCTCAACCCATGAAAAAGACTTCAATCTGATGCCAAACAAGAACAAACCCCCACACCTGCTAGGAGAAACCTCAGCAAGCTCAAACCTGGCTGCCAGGTTTGTGAAGTCCTGTCACGACAAAATAGTAACCATGTGTAAGTAAATGTGTATGTCTGTAATTTAATGTTACCAATGCTTTGGCAATGTAAAGCCTTTTACCATGCCAATACAGCTACTTGAATCTTGAATCTCGATTGGCTAGTGTCCCTGTGATAGACAGGAGAGGGGACCATGCCACCCTTCCCACCCAGACAGAACAGTCAATTTTGCTCCCTAGTCTCCCAGCCACGGATTGCTGTGGCATCATCAGAATTCAAACGTACAATCTCCTGATGACAGGGCAAACACTTTTCTGTTGCGCCACCATTACATTTTTGTCAACGTTTCACCAAGAGTGTCTTTGTACACTGCTCTAGTTACACATCAGTAAATTGAGATCTCTGAGGAACCAAGTATTAGCCTTCACCCTCGCAAACTGGTAGCGGTCACGTGATATGGCTAAAATGGGTAAAAATGGGTTTCATATTCAAACCATCAAGTTTTGAGTAAATAACACCACTACAGAAGAGACCACAGCAGTAAAACGTGAGCTCTTACCATGATGCCAGATCTCGGGGTAACCATGGAAGTAAGACCCGATCCCATGGCCGATGAAGTATGGACACACACAGAAACCATTCGAATGGGCGATTTCACTGTAATTCAAACACATACAGATGACGGCACTGTAGTTCAGACTGAGAAACTGACAACGTGACAACTGGCAATCAAGCAATAATGCAAATACAGGAGCTCATGCTGGGTGCACGGATGCAACTTTATTGATCTATCAGAGTCATGGAAATGACGTCTGGTTGCTATGGTCACACAGGTCAGGCCGCCTTTGGTGAAAATTACTTGAAAGGTGCCAATTTGCCCATGAGGGAGAAGGTAGGAGAAAATAAAAACTCAAGAGTACAAACTCAAGAGATGAATTTAGAGAAACAATCAGAAAAATGAAATAATTTAGACAAAATAGAGAAGAAGGAAAAAACAAACAGAGGTCTGAGTGCTCTTTCCTGAGGAGATGTAATGGGCTCCTGTGTGCATGTAATGATAGTGTTAGTCTTTGCACACACTCTGAACATAGAGCAAGAGAAAGGAAGTAGTCAGGGTTAGAGAAAAAAGGGAGAGAGACACAGAATGAGACAGAGAAGACAAAAGCACAGCTTACTCAGAGAGACATGTCTATACCTGCACAGAAATTTACAGAAAACACACACATACACACACAAACTTATAAAGCTGCCCACATATTAATGCACTCAGGAAAAGTCTAATAAATTTCTTCTATACATACTAACTTAAATCCCCAAACAATTCAACTGGACAGCAGTTTTGCACTAAATAGATAGACAGACAAAGTCATGGGAAAAAGAAAGTACACCCTCCTTCAATTCTATGTTTTTAGTTATCAGGGCCTACATAACAACTGTGTGGTCCTCACTAACTTCTATAAACAAACAAATAACCTCAGGTGACAATAAAAAACACAACAGATTTCAATATGTGCAGTGGTGTGAAAAAGTATTTGCCCCAATCCGATTTCTTCTGTTTTTTTGTGTATATTTCATACTAAGTAGTTTTAGATCTTCAAACAAAATACAACATAAAACAAGGCAACCTGAGTAAACACACAACACAGTTTTTATTTATTTTTATTGAAGCAAAAAAAAGTTATCCAACACCTATCACCCATGTGAAAAACACCAGTCTTTCACCTACTTCTAGGACTAGGACTTAAATCCTATGCTTTGGATCATTGTCTTGCTGCATAATCCAGTTGTGCTTGAGTTTCAACTTACGGACTGAAGACCGGACATTCTCCTTTAGGATTTTCGGGTAGAGAGCAGAATTCATGTTTCCCTCAGTTATTGCAAGTTGCCCAGGCACTGAAGCAGTAAAGCAGCCCCACACCATCACACTGCCATATGGTATTGGATAACTTTTTTGCTTCAATAAATAGCATTATCATCTGAAAACTGTATTTTGTGTTTACTCAGGTTGCCTTTGTTTTATCTTAGATTGTGTTTAAAGTTCTGAAACAATTTAGTATGAGATGTACACGAAAGCAGAAAAAAATCCAATACTTTTTCACAGCACTGTAATCATTTTTCGTCCCAAAAAGTAAACCAACAGAAACCAGGTGGGAAAAAATAAGTACACCCTTCCTACGTCCACAATCATTAAGAGAGCAGCCAGGTGTTACTAATGAAGTGCACAAAATTAGCTAATCATCAAGAAAAGTGACTTAAAAGCAGAATTTTATGCAGTTTGGTGTTCTGGAGCACTCAGGTGTGTGTGTGTGTGTGTGTGTGTGTGTGTGTGTGTGTGTGTGTGTGTGTGTGTGTGTGTGTATCTACGGCAAGGGGAACGGTGTTCTTAGACACGAGTGGACCCATGATAAAAATCACTGTAATGCACACACTTGAGTGCTTTTATAAAACGTCAACAAAAACAATACGATAAAAATCAAGTGTTCAATAAATAATTATTAATAATATTCACTATAAACAATTCCTCCACCACACAGTGTTACAGTACGCTTTCATTCCTAAGCAACACAACAAGCAAAGATTAGACTCTTCTACAGACAGAAGAGTGGATTATTGGTTGAAAACCTGCTGCATTAATAATGACTTCAAATTACTTTGAACATGTCTTAGATTTTGGAACCGAAACGATCCAGATCATAAATATACATATATAAATATATACCTTATAATGTTAATACAAACACAAAGGCTATACAGACAGACCAAACATGAAATCTACATGATTAGCTATACAAATTTGAGAAATCTGACAATATAAATATAAAAGAATATTATAAAAGAACCAATAACAGTACTGAAAAAGTACTGAACTGATAAGCAGTTCTTATGGTAGAATAGTAACATTACCCAGTTACCAAGTCTTGTGGGTAAAAAGTTCAGAAATAAAAAGCCTAATAAAAAGATATGATACATATTTGGCTAATGAACCTAATATTTAACTTTTTAGATGATTATTTTTATGAAATAATTATTCCGTGTAGACCACAAAGGGGTCGGTTGTATTCTATACATTTAAAAGGGGTTGTGAGAACCCCTGCTGTAGTCAGTGTGACCGGGCTGATGCTGTTATAGTTGTGTCTTTTGTGCAACGCTATAGAAAGAGGTTTTTGTGTGTCGACCCTTTCAGAGTGTCCTCCTTCTCCCCGTGGCTGTGAGTGTCTCTCGGCAGGGAGCTGGACTCTGCCTGGCAGACGCTGCATTTCTTCAAGACAGCACAAGCTAGCCTGTAATTTACATCTCATACACACACACGCACACACGCGCATGTACGCACAGCGAGACCAGCTAACCTGTAATTTACACCCCATTGCAGGGAGAGAACCCTAGTGCACTCTGGGTAATTGTTCGTTTCGTGCAAGCCCAGAAATACATTAACTCTATGTAGTGCCGTTCAGAACACTGCGATGGGAAATGGAGGGTTCAGAGCTGTGACTCGTCGCATCCTCCCCTTTTCCCTCTTTCTCTCTCCCTCCGTCTTTTACTTTTATGTTGAGATGATGTTCTTATAGCCAGGATTTAGAGGTGACGTTCTCCAGTTTCAAGTGTGTGTGTGTGTGTGTGTGTGTGTGTGTGTGTGTGTGTGTAGGCTGAATCCTTACACTCAGACAAAGGCTAGTGAGCACTGGAGAGTCCTTGAGTTAATTATAGCTGAGAGAAAGAGAGAGAGAGAGAGAGAGAGAGAGAGAGAGAGAGAGAGAGAGAGAGAGAGAGAGAGAGAGAGAGGGAAGTGTGTGTTTTCTGCCATGTTAATCCATGATGAAGGTGGATCTGTAAATAATGCATTTTCATCCACTTTCTCCCCATATCTCTCTCTTTCATTTCTCCACTCATCTCTTCCTCTTTTTCCTTTAATTTTTGACTTCCTATTTTGTCTCTTCTCTTCCCTTTGCCTCTCTTTCTCTCCTTGTTGTCGTCTCATCCTTTCCTCTTTTGCTCCTCTCCCTCCCTTCTCTGGCCCTCTGTCCTCCTCCCTCTCGTTGCTTTTCCTTCTTCTCTTTATTTATGTCTGTTCTCTTTTCGTCTTTCCTCTCGTTCTCACTTCGTCTCCCTTCTCTCCCTTTCCTTTTCTCTTTAACTCTGTCTTTCTCCTCTCATTCTTTCTTTTTTCCCTTCTTGTTTTTCTCCGCTTCTTCTTTTTCACTTTACTCCTCTTTCCTCATGTTTTGCCATTCTCTCATCTCGCATCTCTCCTCTTCTCTGCCTCTCTTCTTTTTCTTGTCTCTCGCTCTCCTTTTTTCTTCCCTCCTCCTCTCTCCATAATTCTCTTCTTTTTACTTTACCCTCCTTCACTTTTTGTCTCATCTATTCCTTTGTCTTCCCCCCACACTGTCTTTTCTTTCTTCTCATCCTCTTTTTCCTTTTCTTTTCTCTCCTTCACCTTTCTCTCTCTCTTCATTCTCCCACACTCTCTCCTTTCTCCATTCTTTCTATCTCCCTCCCATTTCTTCTCTTTTAACTTCCATTCTCTCATGAGTCTCTCTCTCCCTTCTTCCTGCCTATTGTTCACTCACACGCTTTCTATCTTTCTTTATTTCCCCACTTCTTATTTCCTTTTCCCTTCTCCATCTTCCCCTCCCTTCCTTTTTCCTTCTCTTCCTCTTTCTTATTCTCTCTCTCTCAATTCAGTCAGCTTCAATGCCATCACCACAGTGATGCTGAAAACTAGATTCAGCGTGAAATGATCAAAAGCATGTCCATTTAAAGGGACGGAGATGAAAAGTGAAGGAAAAATAAATAAACAGAGGGCAGTATGTATGTGTTGTGTGTGTGTGTGTGTGTGTGTGTGTGGCTAAGTCACTCAGTGCCCTTCATACACTCTCAAACTCTTCTCTCTTTCTTGCCCTCTTCTCTGACTCACACACACAATATAACATGCTTGACTTCAATGCATATTCTCCCTTCCTCACTCTCACTCACACTCTCTCTCTCTCTCTCTCTCTCTCTCTCTCTCTCTCTCTGTCTCTCTCACACACACACACACACACACACACACACACACACACACACACAGTGTCTACCTGATGGTGTTGCCAATGACGCACAGTGGGCGTTCCGGTCCACACGCAGCGATGGCCTCGTCTCTACACTGTCGTGCCACATCCACTAACTTCCTACCTCGCTCGTCCACCGAACCAATCAGAAATGTCTCTGAGGTGTCGCCGTGGTAACCTTCCAGGTAAACCTACACAATACACAAACAGAAACTCAAGACAACGCATGAAACAACCCTAACAGACCCCTTAGTAATAATAGTAATAATAATAAATATTTAATAGTTGTAGCAGTTAATAGTTACACTGTGTGTGTATGTGTGTGTGAGTGTGAGAGAGAGAGAGAGGGAGAGAGAGAGAGTGAGGAAGGGAGAATATGCATAAATCTAGCCACAGGAGATCACAAGCCAGTGTACTTTTTGTGCCGGTCCCAAGCCCGGATAAATAGAGAGGGTTGTGTCAGGAAGGGCATCCGACGTAAAACTTTTGCCAAATTCAATATGCGAATCACTAACATGACTTCCATACCGGATCGGTCGGGGCCCGGGTTAACAACGACCGCCATCGGTGCCGTTGACCTACAGGGCACTGGTGGAAATTGGGCTACTGTTGGTCGAAGAAGGAGAGGAGGAAGGTGTGTTAGAGGAGGAAGGCGTGTCCGTAGGCAGAGAGAGAAGAGGAAAGGCAGGAGTTTAGGACTGAAAGTAGGGACTTTGAATGTTGGTACGATGACAGGTAAAGGCAGAGAGCTGGTAGATATGATGCAGAGGAGGAAAGTCGTCATTCTGTGTGTCCAGGAGTCCAGGTGGAAAGGGAGCAAGGCTAGAAGCATTGGAGCAGGGTTTAAACTGTTTTATCATGGGGTGGACAGGAAGAGAAATGGAGTAGGAGTGATCCTGAAGGAGGAGTTTGTGAAGAATGTTCTGGAGGTAAAGAGAGTGTCAGATAGGTTGATGAGTCTGAAGCTGGAAATTGAAGGTGTGATGTTGAATGTTGTTAGTGCTTACGCTCCACAAGTAGGTTGTGAGCAAGAGGAGAAAGACAGATTCTGGAGCGAGCTTGAGGAAGTGATGCAGAGTGTTCCCAGAGGTGAGAGAGTGGTGATAGGGGCAGACTTTAATGGACATGTTGGTGAAGGGAATAGTGGGGATGAGGAAGTGATGGGCAGGTTTGGTCTTCAGGTAAGGAACCCAGAAGGACAGAGGTTGGTAGACTTTGCTTAAAGTATGGAGATGGCTGTGGTGAACACGTACTTTCAGAAGAGGCAGGGACACAGGGTGACATATAAGAGTGGTGGCAGGAGCACACAGGTGGACTATATCTTATGTAGACACTGTAATCTGATGGAGATTAGCGATTGCAAAGTAGTGGTAGGAGAGAGTGTAGCTAGACAGCATAGGATGGTGGTGTGTAAGATGACTCTGGTGGTGAGGAAGATGAAGAGAGCAAAGGCAGAGCAGAAGACAAAGTGGTGGAAGTTGGAAAAGGAAGAGTGGTGTCCGGTTTTCAGGGGGGAGTTGAGACAGGCTTTAGGTGGTCAGGAGCTGCTTCCAGATGACTGGACTACTACAGCCAAAGTGATCAGGGAGACAGGTAGGAAGGTGCTAGGTGTGCCATCTGGAAGGAGGAAAGAAGACAAGGAGACTTGGTGGTGGAATGAGGAAGTTCAGGAGAGTATCCAGAGGAAGAGGTTAGCTAGGAAGAAGTGGAACAGTGGGAGGATGGAGGAAAGTAGACAGGAATATAGGGAGATGCAGCATGAGGTTAAGATAGAGGTGGCAAAGACCAAACAGAAAGCTTATGAGGACATGTATGCAAGGTTAGATAGTAAGGAAGGTGAGAGGGATTTGTATCGGTTGGCGAGGCAGAGGGATAGAGATGGTAAGGATGTGCAGCAGGTTAGAGTGATTAAAGATAGAGATGGAAATGTGTCGACAGGTGACAGGAGGGTGAGGGAAAGATGGAAGGAGTACTTTGAGGAACTGATGAATGAGGAAAATGACAGAGAGAGAAGAGTAGTAGAGGCAAATATTGTTGAGCAGGAAGTAGAAAGGATTAGCAAGGGTGAAGTTAGGAGAGCTTTGAAGAGGATGAAGAGAGGAAAGGCAGTTGGTCCTGATGACATACCAGTGGAGGTATGGAAGTGTCTAGGAGAGATGGCAGTAGAGTTTTTAACTAGGTTGTTCAACGAGGTCTTAGAGAGTGAGAGGATGCCTGAGGAATGGAGGAGAAGTGTTTTGGTGCCGATTTTTAAGAACAAGGGAGATGTGCATAGTTGTGGAAACTACAGAGGTATTAAGTTGATGAGCCATACAATGAAGTTGTGGGAAAGAGTAGTGGAAGCAAGGCTAAGGGGAGAAGTGAGCATTTGTGAGCAGCAGTATGGTTTCATGCCAAGAAGGAGCACTACAGATGCAATATTTGCTTTGAGAATGTTGATGGAGAAGTACAGAGAGGATCAGAAAGAGCTGCATTGTGTCTTTGTAGATTTAGAGAAAGTATGATAGGGAGTCTAGAGTGGTGGAGGTTTTGCTCTGGAGAGAAGAGGAATGAAGGTTAGTCGCAGCAATACAGAATACATGTGTGTGAATGAGAGGGATCCAAGTGGAATAGTGAGGTTACCGGGAGAAGAGATAAAGAAGGTGCAGGATTTTAAGTACTTAGGGTCAACAGTCCAGAGCAATGGGGAGTGTCGAAAAGAGGTGAAGAAGCGTGTGCAGGCAGGTTGGAACGGGTGGAGAAAAGTGTCAGGTCTGTTGTGTGATAAAAGAGTACCAACAAGAATGAAAGGAAAGGTGTACAGGACAGTAGTGAGACCAGCGATGTTGTATGGTTTGGAAACAGTTGCACTGAGGAAAAGACAGGAGGAAGAGTTAGAGGTAGCAGAGCTAAAGATGTTGAGGTTGTCTTTGGGAGTGACGAGGATGGATAGGATCAGGAATGAGTACATCAGGGGGACAGCACATGTGAGATGTTTTGGAGACAAAGTTAGAGAGGCCAGGTTGAGATGGTTTGGACATGTTCAGAGGAGGGAGAGTGAATATATCGGTAAAAGGATGCTGGGGTTAGAGCTGCCAGGCAGGAGGCCGAGAGGAAGACCAAAGAGGAGGTTTATGGATGTAGTGAAGGAGGACATGAAGGTAGTCGGTCTGAGAGAAGAGGATGCAGGGGATAGGGCTAGATGGAGGCAGATGATTCGCTGTGGCGACCCCTGAAGGGAACAGCCGAAAGGAAAAGAAGAAGCAGTTAATAGTTACATTGTATGTTTTAGCGTGTGTGTGTGCGCGCATGAGTACTCACAGTAACGTCTATGTTAATGATATCTCCATCTTGAAGTGGCCGACTGAAAAAGAAACATGCATGTAGTTATATTAAGACAAATGTGTAGCTAATGTTTTTAGAATTATGTTTTTATGAGACCTTTTTTCCTAAAAAGTCTGCTATTCTCACATAATTATATACATTACAATCAGTACATGAAGTGAAAATGAACAAGTTGGTGTTTCAGTTCGTGTTGGTTAACTAGCTAATAAAAGCTACAGTTGTTTAGCCATTAAACGGGGTCATTCCTATATTCCCGGGGTCCTATGTTCCCAGGGTTTTTTGTTCACCAGTTAATAACAACATACAATAGTTTAAAATCCATCCTTCATCCACAGTTGAAATTTATGAAAGTTATGAACTTGGAAAATGAACTAGGTTGTACATGCTGAACCCTCATTTGTGTTGCTTTGAAAATAGCTGTTAGTCTACATTCATACAGTTCAACTTCATGCATGAACTATAGTGAAATGTATGCACTAAACTGAAGAAATGCCATACTGTAGCCTATAAAACACATTAAACGGTCATAAAAGGAACAAAATGTTAAGTATGAACATGCCCCAGCTCTAACTTATGCTGAAGACTAACTCCAGCTTTAAATCACCATGTGTTTATTATGTGTCATATAAATATGGGGAACATAGGACCCTGGGTACATAGATACACTCCCCCATTAAACAGCAACTTCCACCTCACACTTCATAAACTGAGGTAACAATTGGCCAAAATAAATAAATAATTTAATACATGCTTATTTGTTACAAACATGTAATGTGGACATTTGATTCAACTTTTGTCAGGAGGACACTGTGGTTCGCTAATAGCAAAAACATACTGTGGTAAATTTAGCTAGCTAACTACTTCAGTTAACATGGGTTGAGGGAATTGCTATTGGCTATCTGCTGTTGGAATTGCTATTGGCTACCTGCAACACAGCTGTTGAAGCTATTATTTAATATTAGCTAATGGTAATCAACATTAACTGAAATATGAGCTCGTACTAGCCAAGTTAGCTAGCATGAGGAACTGTTGGTAAGGTAGCTAACATTGAAGTTTTGTGTAAGTCTTTGGTGAAAAACAATTAAGACACTTTTATAGAAGGTTTACTGTTGTGCCAGAATTATAAACTTAAATATAAACCATAAAATCAGTCTGTGTTCGCTAGCTAGGTCAGCTTAGTTACTTTTAAAGAGTAATTTATTTCCACTCGAGTAGGAGCTTTGTCAGGGCAATAGGAGTTTCTACTATCCATGAGTCTGAAAATCTGCTGCTAGAAATAACTAAACTAAAACTGTAAATGACAGTGACTCATGATTTTTTTTTTTTTTACCAATTGATCTAAAAAAAAAAAAAAAAAAAGGCAAATAAATAGGTACTAAAGCCATTGAATATTGTCCAATAATGTTCAATTGTTCATTTTCTTCAAGAGGAGGCTCTAGTTAGCTAGCTAGAAATAACACCCTGGACAGTTTAGCTAGCTAGGTACGTCAGTGAATATAAGTTCATTGTTGTAACTCACTCGAACACACTTCCTCAAATTTTTCCCCCACAAGCATCTGAGGTAACTTCCTGTGACGTGGAAGTCACCTACACTAAAGCTAAAAGCAAGTACATAAATCAAGCTCTTACAGGAGTGTTCTCCATTATCGTGTCTTTCCGAGTTAATTCTCACAACGTTGCTTGGCAAGACTGTTCTTCTCAGGAACGTTCTTCACTTTCTTTATAAACATAAGAAACAGCTAGATGTCCATTTACAAATTAGGTACTAACAGACTAATGAAATGGCACTACTGTGGTAATGTTACCTGTCTGGAATGCCATGACACACCACGTTATTTACAGACGTACACACAGACTTGGGAAATCCACCGTAGTGCAGTGGAGAGGGATAAGCATTGTGTCTGATCGTCTCCTGGTGCACGATGAAGTCAATTTCATCTGTTGTCATGCCAACCTGCGATCAAAATGTGACGAATTAAAGGATGAACTCAGGTATGTTTCCATCATGTTGATTTTGGCACACACCAATAATCTTATTATAAGTGTTGATATCTTAGATTGGACAAGAAATCTAATTTTAAAAAAACTAGGCCCAATAATTGCGTTATACAGCACATGTATCTGGAAGCAGTAAACACAAGTTATTATTGCTAGTGTACTTATTCCTAGTGTAACGTGTAATGTTACAACATTCGACCAACATTCAATCTGTTTTTAAAATGACAGGGTTGGTATACCGACCCGAGGTTCATCCCTCAGTCAGATAAACTGAATGTTCTAGAAACTGAGGATAAGAACCTTGAGGCTGCTTCCAGCGAGCAGGAGGATGTGTCTAGCAAGCTTACATGCTCTCCTCAAACCCTCAATCTGCTCCTCATCCTTAATTTCAATATAGTCAGGCCACTCAGGCACAGAGCTGGATGAGACGTAGCCCGGCTTCTGGATGTGCTGAGAGACAGAGAGAGAGGGAGACAGAGAGAGGGAGAGAGAGAGAGGGGGGCAGAGACAAAGAGACAGTAAGAGAAATAGAGACAGAGAGACAAAGAGAAAGACAGGCAGCAAGAAAAAAGAAAGAAAGAACGAAAGAAAACCAAATGAAAGTTTACTTTACATTCTGCTTGTTTAACTGCACCATAACTGACTGAGTTTAGACAAGTCTCTGCTTCCTGCCAGCTTTATAAACACACAGGTACAGTGCATATGAGTATTCTCTGTGCATACGAGGATTCTCTGTGCATACGAGGATCTGAACTCCTGTATCTTTTGGCTGATTTACAGTGCATCCTGTTTGGGAACATTAATGAGGGAGAGCTTAGCACACTCCATAGATACACTGTGTCACTGTATCAGTGATCTGGGATCTGGGATAGACACTCATCTCAAAGCCTTATAACATTGTTATCAGATGATTATAAAAGGAGAATGGCACTGAATCCTCATACTGCCATGGGCTTAATTTCCTTGTCCTGAAAGCTCATTAATACTCCAAACTCAAGAGTCATCCTGGGCATGTACAGTACAAGACAACAGTGAGTTATAATGGCGAAGACCATCATTCTGTTTTCACAAGGTAGATAAAGGAAATGTGAATATGATACAACCCATTTCAAATCTACATTTTACCACATTCTAAAATTTGAACAGTTGGATAATGTTAAAAAAAAACAAAAACAAACTGCGTTATACAGTTATACCTTGGGTACTGGGTAAGGTGGCTGAACCACGGCGGGCCGAACCACACTGTGTGAACTCGTCCATTTTCTCCAGAAGAAGTGGCGGCGTTGTTGATTATGGGCACTGCACAGGCATCGCTGGCATTCTGGCAACCGCACTGCTCTCTGTGACAGGCCTGAGGAGAATGACCACAACGCCAACACGACCAGAGAACAACCATAATACAACTATTACACAAACCAGAAACCCAATAACCCCAACACAACCAAACAACAATCATGACTACGGGTAAAACAGTATACACCAGACAACACCATGAAACTGAACATCACATGCCATCCAAGAGTGCACAATAAAGTGTGCTACAATTTCGTTTTCAAAATGCTCTTGTTAAAGGAATATTCTGACATGTTTTAACGTAATCTCTATCCACTGCATCTGTAGTATAGGTTTGATTACCACAGACAAGAATTCCAACACATTTCTCTGCAATGAGAAAAGAACAAAAAACATTAACTTGAAACTCACTTACAGTACAAATACTAAGGGCACCTGTTGAATTCTTTCAATAAACATTGTAAACACACGGCTACATAATTATATATTGAAGGTTTTTCAGTATCCATCTGAGATCAGACACACACAATTAAAAACCATTGATAAATAGTATGCAGTCAGCTCCAGAATTATTGGCACCCTCTGTGTATATATATATATATATATATTTTTTTTTTTTTTCAAAACCACATTACAAATTCTCAACTATGGAAATAAGGCTGGACTCAAATACAAATTTGGAATTTAATGAAAAAAAAAAACAAAACTTTTGATTGAAGTGTTACAAAAATACATGTTTCACATAAAGACCAACAACTGCCCTTAGACTTCTATTTACGAGTAAGTTTTGATTAAACAGGTCTTTTTTGTTCTTCCCACTACAGATAAACATCCTGACACTCCTGTCTCTGGTAATCACACGTACACTACAGATGTAGACATTTAAAAAGTTGAAAAACCCTTGAGTATTCCTTTAAGTGTGTTTCCTCTTTTTAAAGCAGCCTGTCCTGTTTTTAAAAGTTTAGCATTTTTCAAGAGATACACCACTACTGAAAATGTCTGTGACTATTATCTATAATAACCTTAATTAACATTAACATAATCATAATCCAACTAAAGACATAACTCTTACATAAGACTTTACAAATTCTTAAATCACTTTGAATTGTGTGAAAATAATTAAAGGAGATTAAGAAAAGTGTAAGAACATTTCTGGAGCATGTATTTTTTTTAAATTCTGTTTGCTTTAAGTCACTGAGTGTAGGTTCTGGCTTTTAGTGCTCTACAGACTTTATTTTGAAAGGCTCACGCTCCATCTCTCTCTCTCTCAAGCCTTTCTCCAGTGTTTAGAATATTCTGTGCTACGTCAGCCATTTTCTTCTTCTGAAATCTCGGCCTTTACTACAAGCATAATTCATCCAAGAGGACGGCCAAAATACAGAGCCGCCACACCGGAGCCGCGCTGCACACGCTACTGTAAAACCACCCAGTGATGCAGAGGAAGAGAACCACAAAGTCAGAACAGAGCAGAGCTGAGTGACCACAGACCCAGAATAGAGCAATGAAAGAGAGAGAGAGGGAGGGAGGGAAGGAGGAAAAACCACGGACTGATGAACAGAGCAGTGGCAAAGGAAGTGTGGAGGAGGGGAGGGGGAGAGAGGTAAATATATAGATTGTAGATAAATAGACAAATAGATATAGATAGGTAAGTAGACAGACAGATAGACAGATAAAAAAAAAAACAGAAAGACATAAACTAGAAAAT